>JBBMOE010000007.1:7994136-8337517 GCA_037975065.1 Chaetodon trifasciatus | reverse complement strand
AGAGAGAGAGAGAGAGAGAGAGAGAGAGAGAGAGAGAGAGAGGTAAAAAGGTCATTAAAATTCAAACAGGGTCAATATATTGACTGCACCATTTAAACCCAGCACAGAGGTCACAGACGAGCTTACCAAAGGTGGAGAAGGTCCTCCTTTGCTGTTCAAACATAAAGTCGTTGAGGTGAGCAGGTTCTGCATAGCCGGATAACATGTTCCTGGGGGCAGCCATCTGCTGGCTTTTAAATGGGTTCACTGGCCCAAACTAAGAGGAAGCAATACAAAATCATCAATAAAAGCAAAATTTAAAAGCTACGCCCATTTCTGGACAAGCAACAGAAACAAGTAGGAGCGTTGCGTGAATCTGAGAGTAGCCTCCATCATGCCCACGTACCTGGGGTGTTTGAACTGCATATGGAGGCTTAGTTTAATGTTACATCAAACTCATAGATATTTATTCAACTTTGAATATTTTCAAATTGAAGTGATGGAATTTTAATCAAAAACAGAAATTAAGGAAAAAATAAAACAGACAGTGGAAAAAATTGAAATGGGTTTCACAGAGCCCTATCGGAGCAGCCAAGCCACATAAACCACGAAACAAAAATAGAACTACATTCGAGGAGGCAAGAAACAAACTATGTAATAGTCATAAATAAATAATTAAAGAGCGTGACATGAACAATGTAATTTATTGTGCAGCATTTAGATTAGAGCTGCCAAGATGGCCAAGCATTTCATATCAGCTAGAAGAATCATTAAAGCTTTCTAACGCACTGAAAGACAACTCTTAGGCTGAATGCATACTGTATAATACAATTAACCAAATGTCGCTTGAAATCTACTCTGATATTACAGTATCTATCATACTAGATATTTGAACCAGCTCTAGATGACTTCCACTAATTCAGAAACTTACCTCTGGTGCAAACATAGTTTCATATGTCGGGTTATAAGAGACTTCTTTCAATGAAGGGTCCAGGTGTGTGCCAGTCTCAACAGACTCCTAAGAATGAAGACGTACAAATTAGTAAAGGCACTCTCACTGATTAACTGCCAATACAATGGCAAATAGTTGTATGGTTTATCAGATATAAGATAAAACATAACATCGAAGGCTAAGGCGACATTAAAGTTATCCATCCTCCTGCTCAACACTAAATGTTTCCCGCTAATAGCTACCACTTTGATTTGGGAACGTTAACAACAGTTGACGCCACGTATTAAATTATCACGTCTACAGAATTCCCCGTTATCTATTAAACCAGCACATCTTATTGTTATATTTAAGCATAGTGCAATTAATTGTATCTCACTTGAATCGGTTAGTTAGGTTATAATGTTAAGCTAACGTTAGCTAGCTTGATTAGCTTAGCGTTACCTTAACGGCGACCTCAGGAGCAGCATTGAGAACAGCCAAAGACATCGTTTGACCAGACGGCAAAGGTTTCAGGTGGGCTGTTGCGTCCGGGTCCATTGGCTCCACTTTCTCAACACTGGAACTGGATTCTGACTCATTTTCTGAATCAGAATCGCTACCGTACGAAACGAGGGAAGCTATGGCAGCAGACATCTTGAATGTTGTGAATTTGCCGGAAGCAGAAGGGCGGTACTTCCGTTTTGACAAACTAACAAATAATTTAAAAAAAGATAGACAAAAACTGAGAGAAAAAAAAGGTTCTACAGATAGATGTCGGAAACAACACTAGAGTCTACTCAAAAAAATCTGTAGAAAGTTATATAGAAAACTATAGAAAATTAATGGGCAGCTGTTTTTTAAGGGATCATCTAATAATTTTATGCACAAATGCAAAACGTTTTCTGGTTCCAAACTCTCTGTTTTTTTTTAATAATTCAATTTTTCACTCTTGTGACAATTTATAAACACTGACAATGATGTAAAACAATGATTCGCACATGGATCTATAATGAAAATAATCTTTGCACCCATTACCATTGTCCGTTTTCCTTGTATTATATAGTAGCAAAAGTGTATAATTAACATGAAAGCAAGCGAAGATGAACACAACGTAAACTTTCACTATTTCAGTTTGCAATGTAATCAACGTGATATCATGAAATCATTGCACATGATATCGATTAATTGTGTAATAATATGATTATTATGTACAGTGGGTTTCAGAGTCCTTCCCTAAAATCGATTGGACCAATGGACTTGACGGGTTGAGGTAACTCACCAGTGCTGCGAGCGCGCACGTTACCCGCGATCCTCCTAGGAGCGCAGCAGCAGTTGCATGGACCGCTTTCTCGCGCCCCAACAATAGAGTGGTAAGTACCATTATCACAGATTATAACGGGGACACTTTCTTAGGAATAAACGTCATGTTACACTGCTGTTTTGGAAATAACATCTTTGTCGCATATTGGAGAAACTAACGGATGTTTTTTTGTTACGAAACCTGTTATTTTGTTTCGCCGGAGCACGTTTAACGGCAATTCCACCAACATCTACCCCGAAATCCCCTTTGGAAAAAGGTGCCTGGATTCTTCCCTGCCGCCGCCTCTTCCAGCAGGAGTACATTTGATAACAGAGACAGTACAATCATGGATCCGACCCGGGGATTTAAATTCTTGGACACGGTGGCATGCTCTGCTGCTCATTAAGGATGGCAAGAAAATAAGAGGGATTTTAATAAACATATCAGGTAATATTTTTAACATTATGCGCTGAAGTCTTTTTTAAAAGTTGAACTTTAAAATGAGACTTTTGTAGCGTCACGTCAACGTTATTACATCTCAACACAGCAGCAACAAACTGCCTCAAAACCGAGTCACCATGTTGAACCGTTAACATTTTAGCCTTAAACTGGAGCTGCTTGACGAATAACGGGGCTTGGTAATTTAACACTGCCCGACCGTCACTGACTACCACATTAACCCAGTACGCAGGTGAAAAATGTGGCAGTGTTGACAACGTTAGGACTCCCAAGTGGTCAAAATCCTTAAAAGTACAATTAGTGTGTTAATATATGATAAAATAAACGACAAATTTGTAACGGGACTGCTTGAAAGGTGCAAAATGACAGAACTCCACATCTGCATGAGCTCGCATATTACTGAGTCCTGAGAATATCATGTTGGTGAGAAACCGGAGAGAAAACATTTGCAGTGCCCCGCAAATGATTTATCATCATAGAAACATGCCACAAATCCTGTTTTGAAAAACGTTTTTTTTTTTTTTCGTCATTTGGTCGGAGAGTTTCAGGTTGGTACAGTATGATTAGGCGGACCGCTGGCATCGGCGCGACGTGATTTAATTTTCCCACTAAGAATGCATCGACTTGACTCAGAGAGGATAGGGGCTGGGGTCTATTCCAGCCAGCTTGGTTTGCAGTCATGGGGGATGGTAGCCTCCAGCCCAGTGAAAATCATGCTTTGTGAAATTCGAAACCTTCTTTGTACTGCTTCAAGTGCAGTCAGAAAAGTGGGCATGAGGAACGGTGTCGTTTTGTGAGTGTTGTGATCAGTTTTTGTATCTGGTGACAGCTTGGAGATTCGTTACATTGCATGACACCAGCTCATGTGGTGCTGTGCAGTATATGGCTTACATTAAACTGACCAGATTTCCTGCAGCCTGTCTGTTTAAACCCAACATAGGGTAGTCTTGGGATGCCGCAGGAAACATGTTTGTCTACAGTGAAGCAAGCAGCATATTTCATGGGTATCCCCTCTTAATACAGTAGTAAAATAACAGCAGCTTGAAGTGGAAAGATCCATGTTTGGTGATGAATGAAACATCAGCTGCAGAGCCATTGATAAAAGTCCATGTATGCTGCTGTGCCTGCAGCTTTTGACAGTGGATTAGTGGGACCAGTATGTGCCTCTGATGTATTAAAATTACATTCAAATGTAATGGTAATACACGAGAAACGTGGACCGGGGATAAATGCGGTGTAAATGTAGTAGTGACAGCATTTGATGGGTATGAGCTGAAGGATTTTACTTGTTACTTTGTTTACTTAATAATAAGGAAAAAGAACTACTTTTCACACTTCAGATCAGATCTTCATTGTCGCGCAAGAGGAAATTTTTTATGTCTCTATATCATATCAGTATAAATAAAACAGAATGGGCTAATTCTTTAAACTGAAATTAGCCACATAGCTCTTTACACTCACACCGTCTCTTATATTAATATTAAGATATTCCTTAATTTAATTAGAAGACATTAGATTCTTAATTTAAAAGAAGAATATTTTGTTACATGCAATCTGTACTGTGTAGACTGTCCAGCAAGATTATTTATGAAGAAAATATAAAGCTTACTGTATGTGAAAGAAGCTGGCTCCTCCAACAAAATATTCTGAGGGCCCTTGCAGCTGTTATATTTATCAGTCTGCAACAGTGGCATCCAGACTATCACATGACTGACATGAGTGGAAGCTATAGGCCGAGTTTCATAACAGCTCAGACATAAAACATTTGCCCTAATGGCTGAATTTAAAGATGCCCTCAAGACATAGTCAGTGTCTCTACCTAAAATGAGAATCAGTGAAATTTACCCTTACTCTCCACTGACTGGATGTATGCTGAAGTGTGCCTGCTGTGGTCCTCAACCAGTGCTATTGTTTTGTTTGAGGGAAGTTCTTTCCCAAGTGGGTTACCTCCTGGCCTTTTGATATTAAATGTAGTATTTTTGAGCTTTCAGGAAAACAGTAAACACAGTTGAAAAGTAGGATAGTCGAAGGGTCTATCCACATAACCTGCTCTTTGATACACAAGTCTATATAATAGCACTCGGTTTACCCGACAAATGGCCTCACCTACAGGTGCATTCCCAGAATAGAACAGAACATATTGCCATGGTTTTATTTGATACTGTTTGTGAACTCTTTGCTGCGAGGGATGACATTCCTGCACAGCTTGCAGTTCTCATGTTTTTCTCCGTGTTTCAGAGACCCTCGTGATAGAAGAGCTTTGGCATGCCTCCTGCGGGGGCTTTTGGACCTCTCTTATTTGTTGACATTGCTCTGATTCTCTGCCAGTCTCTGGCTTTCTCGTGCTCGCAAGAAGAATATCTCTCTTTCTGTAGCTCTCTTTTGTCTTTCTCCACAGAGGTGGAGAGGGGTGATGGTAGGACACACAGAATAAGACAGGGCATAATGAAAGAGAGAGAGAGAGGAGGAGAGATGAGGGTGAAATGAATGATGGCTGCCTGGCATCAGGAGGAGGTAGGAGGAAGGTGGGCCAGGGATATTGGGAAAGAGACAACATTTGTATGTGTGTGCAACGTGCAACGCCCCTTTACGTGCCACAGGCAGACCTCCTAGCTCCCAGCTGTTAGGATGCTCCAGCAGCTCCGGCACACAGCAGCTATTGTTCTTCCTCTTGGCCAGGCCCACCCCCTCTATAATACTGCTTCTGTCCCCGGTCTGAACTGGCCTAACAGAGGGACACCAGGGCTCAGTTTGCCTGTCTGACTGGTGCTCCTTGTGTCTCACTGCCACTGCCTCCACCACCTCCGTCCCTGCTTTGTCAATATATCTGTCCATCCTTGGCTGTGACTTTTTGCTCTCTCTGACAGAGTTTACAACCACTGTTCTCTGTATTTCTTTCCCCTTTTCTTTTTTTACCCGCTTTTTCAATTCAGGATGTTGCTCTCCTTTTCTTTCTTGCATGTTCCATAACTCCTCCTTTAGGTAGAACAATGACTTTTAAGAGTCTCAAACACTTTTTTTTCTGTGATGATCGCAGAGCACCACGCCTTGAAAACCAATATTTGCCACCTGTATGTCCATATCATGCAAAAAAGTGTCGAGTTATCTCTTCTACCTTTTACGTCTCCTCACTCTCCTTGTAGTGACTAATCACCTTTTATCCACCTAATAATTTCCTTCATCTGTCTTATAGTTGCCATTCTGCCTCTTTCAGCCTCTCTGTTTCATTCTCTCACTGTCACCCAGGGAAAGAGAGGGCGTTGACAGGGTTTCTCAGGATGTTTCTGAAATAGTACCTGTCTGACCGTGTCTCTCCCAATGCCAACAGGCGATAACACAAAAGCCCCATCTGAGCATAAAGCCGCCCCTACTCAACTATAGGAACTGAGCCTCATTTTGCATCCCTATCATTTTTTTGTCCTCTCTCTCTGTCTCAATTTGAAAATACCAGCAGAGGTTGTTTTCAGTCGTCCTCTTCTCTGTCACTTGCTTCATATTTTGTCTCCATGTCTGCACAGGAGGTCTTTATTGTGATGCAACACCTCTGCTGTCCACTAGTTAGACCACAGCTGCTGTGTTTGTATGCATGCAAGCTTTCAGTCACTCACCACATCACTTTAGGCTCTGATGAGTTTAAGAAAGGATTTGTCTTGCCTTTATAATGTTCAGCCTGGCAGTATTTTTGATGTGGCAGTCACCGCTTGGCCAGCAGAAAGGGTATGGTCAAGTCTTCCAGCTTTAAAAATAAGAGTATTTGTTTAGACTGACATCTTTTGTGTCCTTGCAGTCTAAATGTGATTTAGAGTCGATAACACACTGCCAAAACAGCAACCAGGAGAAAAAGGTTGAACCATGCAATGTTGGCTTAAAGTAGTGTTTACGGACTCCTCTCTCCTCCTCGACTTATGGCTGTTTTCTGCAAACTGAATTAAAAAGAAACCTCTCGACTCTGACTCTTCAGTCAGTAATAGCCAAGTATTTGGGAAATGGAGCACCATGGTGTCCTGTGACTGACCTAGATTATTCTCTCCGCTGAAAGCCAAAATGAGCTTCACAATGGGATAAACTATGGACTGCTGAGGCCACTCCCCTGGTGTCAAGTGTACGTTTGGAAGGTAAACGTAGGCTGATACCTTTCTCAGCACAATGTAGTCTTGGTCTGCCCCAGGAGTGAATCTGAGACGGGGTTCTCCTCAGTAGCTGTTTGCTCGAGCACTGACAGCGGGCGTGTATCCCTGTATTTGTGTGTGTACATGTCTATGAGTAGGGGATTCTTAGTGATTATATTAGCAAAGCAACAACAATGTAATGTACCTGCCATTTTAGGTCACTGTTTTGTTCTGTCCTATGCATAATCAAGCTCTAAATGCTGCCAGTTGACTTTATTATCTTTGCAGCTGCACCCAGAGCATGCATATATTTGACTAGATTTGATTATGCAAAGTTTAATAAAACTCCTCCATGCAACGCAACGTACAGTATATTCACTCCCTCTATCTGAATATTTTTGTGCTCTTTTCCTCTCCCTTGATTTCTGTCCTCCTCGTTCAGTCTTTTCTGTCGCTGATGGCTTCTTATTGAGCTGGAACGGCCAATGCCCTGCTCATCATGGTGATGTGTTATGATTGATGGAGGCTAGAGAAATGGGAGGCGAGGCACATTTATCCCGTCTACAGCTTGAATCCCTCGTGTCAAGACTCAGATGTCCACATTCAATTACAGACACGCTGCATTTTCATTAGAATTTTCATAAGTACTCATTTTTCCTCTCAGTTCCTCTCCCTGCACTGGGAAGGGGTAGAAGGAGTATCAAGGAAGAGGTAAAGGGGCGAAGACATACATATGTAGATTTCTTTTTCATATCTAGCTCACTCCTATCTTCTCTGTCATGTTTGTTTATCATGAACTATCTGAAAAGCTGAATATGTGATAAAAAATAATCATTACAAGAGGAAAAGGGCAAGTCCGCAGCCCATAAAGAGATGCTGAAGGGAACAAAAGAAAGTGCTGAGAAAAGAGAAGGAGTGCAAAAGGGAAGTAGCCTCTTAGCGTCCTGGTGTGTTTGTGCACAGTTTCACAGCAGGAGAGCCTGTGCACACAGTCAACTGCTACCTTCAATTAGGAGCCAATATTTGGCCGTTCATTTACAGCTCACAGCAAGGAACCAGCTCTGCTTTGGATTTGCATGAGGCTTGAGCACAAGGCTTGTCTGATATGTGCTGGATAAAAGCCCAGCAGAGGCCGTGAGTGTACGCTTCCCCTCCATTTCAAATTGAAAGATCGGAAGTGGAGTAAAGCTCGCCTTCCTTTTTGTCTTTGATGGTAAGCAGGAAATGCTGGATTCACTTAAATCCTCAGCAAGAAAACCCACTCTTAAACAGTCATATTCAGCTATCACTTTATCTGTGTTATCAGTTCTTGTTATATAGTGATGCTTGGCCAGTCCCCTGGACAAATCATTGCTGCAGAGCAGAGGTCAAATAGAGGTTATGAAATTGTTAATGGTGAAAGAAGCATCGGCTAAAGATAGACAGTCAGCAGAGGGAGGCTGTGGTTCAGTGGGAGGCTGTCGTCCTCCCTCTGCATTCAGTGTTCTGCCAGAGGAAATACAAAAACTGGAAGTAGCGTTTTGTGCTGATCTTCTTCTAGGCCTATCTAAACTATGCTCAAATTAAATGAAGTTAACAATAAATAACAACTATACCATTTAGTAATGTGAAATGAAGGCATTTTCTCAAGTCAAGCTATGGGAAATAATCTGAAAAGCAGCAGTCCCTTACATAACTGCCTTTCATTTATAGACACATGCCCACAGCTTGAGTGTGTCAAGACTACTGTTATATAAGAATGGGAAAGCACTTGGTCTCTAAATCCTAAATTTGCACTCGTACGCTGATACTGAGTCTATAGATAACGCTCATCTTTCTTAACTCTCACAGTGTCCATCGGCATTGTCTCTTTGTTTTGATGTGGAGCAACGGTGCATCAGTGTGTGTCTGCGCTCATGTGTGCATGCATGAGATCATGTGTGTGTCCCTCTGCATCTTTTCCAGCATTAGCGCTGTTGACTGGGTAGCCAGCCAGCGAGCTGTAACTGTGAGCCATCATCCTCTTGACATAGCCAATCGCCACTGTACTGTTTTTATGAACCATGACACTGCCAGCTATCAGCCGGCCCAGCACAGCGTTAGCTCGGGCTGCAGAACTCTGAAATGCAAAAAGGACTAACGCCACACAGAGCTCAGCGCTGTGGGAGAGAGCATGTAATGCTGAAAATGATTTGAGTAGGTACTTGTAGCTGAAACCTGCAATATTTTTGCTGTGTCAGTATTTTATCAATTTGTGTGGTAGATTGTAGTGGAGCACTAAAATTCGCTAGTCTACTGCTCAGAGATTTTGATTAGGTTTGTTTGATTGCACCTGGCTGGTTGACAGTTTCATTCCTGTCTAACTATCGCTGCAGTACCTGATGCCATTTTCAGTGCACACCAGCAGCAGTGAGTTGAAATGAATGCAACAATATAAGGTTTGACATCTTCTGGTTTAGTTTTAAATAAATGTATAATTTAAGGCTGAATTCAGGGTCTAGGTGTTGACATGCAGCGGTAGGTGTGGAGAGGGTACCACCATGGCTGACATACGCCTCAAAAAGTACTTGAGGACCTCAGGACCTCTAACCGCTCTGCTTGCTCTGCATGATTTCTTCTGTATAGCACCGGTTCTTGATCCTTGGTAAACCCAGCAGAATGCTCGATCAGCCATGCTTACTTTCACTTGTTATTTGTACAGTCCTTCCATCATACGGAAAAAGGTGCACTTTACTGTCTGCACGCAGGGTGCACCTCAGATGGCTCGATGACAGGTGTGCAGGCTGGTGCATATGTTTGATAAATAACAGACATCTCTTGGGGCAGAACGTGAAATAGAATCTGAAACAAGGAGGAAAAGATTTACTAAATCTGGCCCTGAATGCGTTTGGGCTTCAGACGTGCTTTGTCCACCCTGAAGGTTGGTTAACACAGAGACTTAATATTGTGTGATATTGTTGTTACTGCAAACAGAATTCATAGCCCCCTGAACCCCCCTGACTTATTGATATGACATATGTATTCAATATTTAAATTCAATAACACAACCTAGAAATCATCATTTATTAATGTTCAGTTATTTAGAGGCAGTCACAGACGTGTGTGTACACACAAACACCCATACACACATACCACGATGAGCTGTGAAAGTAGTCCAGCATGAATCCTGTGAACAGCAGCAGATGGACCGCGGTAATAACGAGGCTGCCGTTTGGCAGGTAATGTTATTCAAGGCTTGTTTAGGTCCTTCAGCAAGCCGAGATGCCAGTGGGGGATGACGGGACAAGGCTGTTTCTGATCTTTAAATGAACTGAATGTTTTCAATTGATCCCAACACTTTCCCGATGTGAACTGCACACTGTGACTTAAGATATACAAAGCAAGATGTTAGGCAGGTTAGGCACTAAACTGCTTGCAAATGTGTGTTTTGTGTGTGTGTATGTGTATCTTAATCAGCCCTAGCTGGCTAAATGCCAGATCAGTGTTTGGAAGTTAATGGCTCGGCGTGAGCTGCCTGGAGGAAAACCACCTCCTCCAGCTAAACAGCGAAGCAAAGCCCACATGGGTCCAGCCTGCGGTGTAGGATAAGGTCAAAGGTCGTTTCACTGTTGTGTGTGGTTATATAAATGATAGTGACGCTTTGAGGCAAGAGCCTGGCTTGTGTAGCAAAGCCTCAGGAAGACAGATAGGTGCTGACAGACAGGCCAGGCCTCGCCGCTGGGACTTCTGCCTCTGCTGCTGCAGAGCTTCTTCTTTTTCTATCTTTCTCACTGTCCATTATTCTTTCCAGGCTGCCTGTATATTTATTCTGTCTCTGTCTTTTTTACTCTTTCTCACTCCCACCCCTCTCCCACTATCTGTTTCTTACCTGTCTATCATATTCCTCTCCTTCCTACGTCCTACTTTACATAAGCCAGAGCTACACAGTTAGTGCTGACTGCTCCCAATGAGGCTAATGATGACTGCCAGTTCTGCGGCCAACATAATGTCTTAGTTGGGCATTAGCAGTGTCTGGGGCTTGACCATTTTCCTCATGCGGATCTAGGCTGAGTTCAAACAAAGGTAACGTTACAGTGGAATCGAGGAAGCAGAAGGAGTGGGGCAGTTGTTCACCAGGCCAGATGTTGCCTGGAGCTTCATATGAAATTTTCCAAATGCTGCATGGATCAAGAAAAGACAGAGAAAATATTGGCTGGTTCATTTTTTTGCCTTTTCATTTAATCCAGGTTGTCTCATAGCCACATTTTAGGACGCACTAAAGCAGTGGTACTCAAACTGGGAGTCAAACAAATACCTGTAAACAAACAGGAGTTTGCTGATGCTATCATGCTGACGTTTATTTCACCAAAATTCAAATGGGATCCTTTTTTTATTTGTTGCTTCCCTTATCATTGTTAATGATTGATAGGGATATATAGCACATTACCATTGATTTACTGTTAGTGTAACTGGCCTCATTGCTGCCATCAGCAGTTACACACTTACATGTGGAGGTGTTACTTCCTTGTATGTATTCTGCTTTTGTCAATTGCCTCAGCTTCAGCTTCATAATGATGCTGCTATTTTTACAAAGTGTTGCTTGGATGTCCAAGGGAAAATGAGGCTGTTGAGGTCTCCTGATACCCAAATAGTTAAGTTATATATCCCATAACTGCAGCACTCCCATTTCACCTCCATAAGTACTTACTGAGGAGGTAGCACATGCTTTATCAGCCATTGATTGGTGTCAAAAACACCAGTTTAAAGGAGTTTTAGTGAAGAGTATTTAGAGATTTGAGTTCTGAAGTTCTCAGGTGGAGGCAAACTACTTAGTATCTATATCTAATCAGTATCTTGAGCTACTTGAGTACATGTGTGATGAACAGCAATTGTTCAATGAACTCTTGTGTGGGGAACAAGAAGAGGTGGACTATGAGCAAGCTGAGTAGGCGTTTATTTAATTGCAACAGGACTGAGAGAAGTTCTGGTTGCAGAGCGCTGCAACACGGACTGTGACTGACAAGGGCATGATGACTCAGACACACACACACACACACACACACACACACACACACACACACACTCAGGGCTGCAGTGATGAGGTGGACGTCAGGCAAGCCAAAGTGTGACTCTGACTCTGACGCTCTTTTCACACACACACACACACACACACACACACACACACACACACACACACACACACACCAGCCTCACTTAATACTGAAGGGAAAGCTGCGGGCTTGAAATATGCCCAGTGATAAGGGGGAAAAATAGAGGCAAACAAGGCGAGAGAATGGGGAGCGAGAGGCTTTGTAGTACCTGCAGGAAGAATTGGATTTGCTTCCCTTTCAAGATGTGTCGATTGGAGAACAGCAGAGAGCCTTACAATGCCTGGTGACAGCCAAACGCAAGAGGGAGAAAAGGGAGTGAGAGGTGCTTTTGTCTCCATCCTCTCTGTCCCATTGTCACCCATATCACCTTCACCAGAGACAAGACACTGCATTGGGCTTGATCTCATGATCAAATCTGTATGGACTGTGTGTGTGTTAGCTGTGTGGATGGAGGATTGCATCTCCTGTCTTGATTTTGATCCTCTAGACTCACATATACAGTACTTTCAGTCTAAATATAGCAAATTGAATCATGCAGCCACCTTAAGTCCGCCTCAATCTAAAAATGTCATCACAGTCCTTGGAAAAACTGGCTGGCAGGCACTGTGAATCAGTGTCTTTATCATTGCTCAATATAACGGCAAATAAGTGGATAGCGATGGCCTTAATTGAGTCTATCTTCTATAGTGCTGTTAATACAAGACTATTAGACTGCATTTTGTCTTCTTTAGCCCCCTTCACGGCATAGAAATTCATTTTTCCTCCCACCCCGGCGCTCCCTCTATTTGTATGCACAAAATGTTCACCCACCCTTTTGCCTAGCAGTGGCATTTTTAAGCATAGCTGTCAGGACTGCGAGTGGGTGCGTGGGGTGAAGGGCGGTGTGGGTGTGCTGAAATGTCATGAGACTCAGGTCACATGATGCCTCAAGCTGACCTTTTGACCCCTAATGAGCAAGCTGTTTCTATGGATGGAAAAAGGCCCTGAGGACGGTGACCAACTGCTGCCAGTTTGCCTGCTGCTGAGGCACCACCACCTCAGTGTGCATGCATGCATATAGAGTGTGATATCCAGTGTTTGGCAAAAAGACAGTGATGTCTGTAGCTCCTATCTGTCAATATTGGGATTTCAAAAGGAGGGAAATGTTCCAGCGTCCCGCCCTGAGCCATCTCATCGCCATTACTGCTGCCCACGTACCCTTACACTTGGACAAGGCTACACACAGCAAATCCTAAAATCACCATTTGACATGTTTTTTTAAATATCAGAGCAACAGTGATAAGGTTAACTAGTTCCCATATCAAGTGGCTATTGGTTTATCACAAATATTATGGTATTGGTGTACATGGCAGCTAATGACCAGAAATTGAATAGAAATGCTAATTATGTGTTTGAGGTCACTTAGGAACAGTCTCCGTGTCATAGTTAGTTCACCAAAGAGGTTAAAGTTTAATTTTTACCTGTAAAATGTCTCTAAATACATTTCATAGTCATAATACAACCAAACTTAAGGCATTCTTGTAAAAATGTTTACCTTATGTGCTCATTAAAAAAACAACTGATATCGGCTGATACATTGCTATTGAAGTTTTTAAAACCTCCATGATCACAATGGGCATAAAAAAAATCCTGTATTTACTGCTACAACATGCAGGATGCTGGAATGCAAAATGCTTGCTCGTGTTTGCATTAGACTTAAATTACTGCGTTTGTTTGCATTAGAAAAGGTTAACTCAGTGTACTTGAATCATTTAAGACTTGATCAAACCAGAACTTGCTGTCATCCCGGTGGTCAGTCCTGCTGTTCTGTACCCATTGGCACTGCCTCAGGTCTCCTCACAGCAAGGGCACCTTCACTAACCATCACCACCCTGGCCTGCCAGCATTTTTGTTCCCAGAATCGTCTCTTATGCACTAACACAGACTGTGACATTGCACACGAGCCCAGGAGACAGCCTATGAGAGGTTTGCACAGCTGCCCAGGGCACTGTCTGATCGGTCCAATTTATCCCACCAATTCTCCCTGCCTCCCCTCTTGTCTCTCTTCCTCACTTATCCACCTCTCAGCCGCTGCCAAGTTCCACTCAGTTCACTGAATGGCTGTGAATGGGTTGTTTAATCTGTTGTTGGGATTGGACTCTGTCAGCATTGTTTTACAGAGGCGTTCGTGGTGCAGCCGCCGTGCCTAGATTTTGATATAAACCTAGATTTTGGTTTGATAGTTTCATTGTGTAAAAATATAGAAAGTTTGGCTCCAAAATAAGATTTTAGTTGCAGGGAAAAATCCCTGGTCTTGCAAAAAAGCAACGTTGCCTTGTTTTTAAAGTGTTCAGTTGGTACGTTTTCATCCTTGCTTGATAAAATGGGAGAATTTGAACATTTTTACAGACTGGATCGTTTAATTGACTTTTTTTTTCCTTTGAGGCATTGTTTGTTGTGCTGCTAAAGAAATAGAAAAGTGTCCAGGATGTGGCTATCACCTTTTGTTTGTTTGTTTGTGTTTTTGCCCGTGCCGTGTTTACACATTACACATTTGCTTCCATGTAAGAGGCAGTGCTGCATGAGAGCCTGAAATACAATTTGCCTCCGAGCTGTATCACCAGTCTTTAAACCGCTCTTCCTTTCATTCGCCGGCCATGACATATTCTTAGATGTATATCAAAAGAAACTGAAGAACAATTCAACCGCTGTGCTGAATTTGCGTCTTCTCTCACCAGAGATAAATTGACAGAAGGGTGATGAAATGACGAAAAATGAAAAGGTGAGTGCTTAAAGGGCACTTCAGATGTGGAAAAGCAGGATGCCATGTCTTGTAATTCATGTCTCTTTACACTCAACGTATTATTGCTTTTGACATGTCCCCCTCTGGGATATTTACAGCAGTCAGATGGATGTGAATCAGTACATCGTGGTACCTTGTACAGTACTGAATCATAATACCCACTGTGTTGCAGTATATTGAAAATTTGCAGTATCAATGAAGTATTAGCTTCTCATCCATAGAAAGCCTCTCTCATTTGTTAACCCGCCTCTCTGTGCACGTGGATATACCCACAGACTCACCTGTGGTGTTAGATGGAGAGAGTGAGTCCACCTTCTGGGACAAAGCACTCGTCCAGTTTCTTTTGACTACCAGATGAGGGGACACGATGAACAGATTGGCAGGTGTGTTATTTAAGTGTTTTGCGCTCCTAGCAAGCTTGTTGGCTGGTTTGAGTAGTATTCCTAAAGCTTGTGAGATTGCATAGTGCGCTTGCTTTTTGGGGATTGTTCCTTCCTGATAGCGCTGTCTGTCGTCCGTGCTGACAGGGATTGCTGCAGTGGTTAGTTTGTGTGTATGTCCTTCACGTCTGTATGAACAGCATGGGAGTTGGTATAATGAAATTTCCCTCGCAGGCCAAACAAGCGCAGCTGCACAGTGCGTGCATGCAGACATTTATTATTGAGCAGCAGGCTTTCATTATTCATACCAGTGGGTTTCCGTGCATTCAGCAGATAAACTTCTTTGAGTCTGTTTGTTCATCAGACACTCTACTCATTGATGTTGGCACACAGACGTCTATGAATATTTAGTTGTGCATGTCTACCGTGGGATGTAGCATGTTTGCTAAATGAATGTCCAAAGCAATTTAAACTCTTGGTAACAGAATACAATGTGGGCTGTGTCCAGCTCCTCACTCACTATAAGGTTCATCATTGATCATGCTGTGAATGTAAAGTATAGTGCACAGACCGCCACTGTTAACTCACAGTGATTTCTTTTCATGCACACAGAAAATATTTGATGAATAGATAGCTTAGACTCCAAAGAGCCGTAGAAAGGGAAAAAAAGACCACAACAGTGTATTTTATGGCTGGACAAAGACAAGCATTTCTATAGCTGTTTAATTTCATGCACAAAGAGTATTGCAGTTGCAATATTAGTAGTGATACATATGGGCACAGTTTATGCTACACTGTTAATTTGAATGAAATAGTGATTTTATATATAGAGAGACAGAGAGAGAGGGAGAGAAGCAGCCAGGGATTGTGATTTTGCAATATCAGTATTGCAGTTGGTGCGGCTTTTGTGTTATTGTTGTCTGAAGGAACTCCTGAAACTTGTTTACAGCTGCCAGGAAACATTATAACAGCCCAGAAAGCCAGCCAGCCAGTGGATCTGTGCCATCTGACTACCTGATTACCATCTGAGTGCCAGTGTGCCAGGATGCTCCCTTTGATCACTGCTGGCTGTGTCAGGAGGAGAGGCAGGGCGTAGTGCTAAATGACTGCCTTGCTTCGCACCCCTGCATGATTGGGGCGTCTTACTGTCTAACATGTACGTACATAAAAATAGCCATAGACAGACTGGAGGGCCAAAACTACAGACCTCAGGTGGGGGGAAAAACAAAACAGGAAGTCTTCCCCGGGAAAAAAAGCTGACGGCACTTCACAGAGTAGCCTTTGTTTATGCACAAGTTAGACAGAGTGTCAGAAAGAATATCATGAGAAATACAGTGCAGTCAGAAATTCAGTTATTGAGGCGAGGAAATAAGTTTATTATGTACTCGTATCCCTTGCCACAAGCACTCTGTAAAGTTTGCCACTACGGGCAAACCTAGTTAGCATAGTTGTCTGAGCCCGACCTGACAGCGGTACTGCTGCAGGTGCATTTTCAGCCCCAGAAAGAAGTGTGTGTGTGTGTGTGTATATGCGTGTTGGCATGGATGTGCACGTTTGTGTGTTTATAGCACCTCACTGGTGAGGGCCTGCAAGGTGTCATCTCACTGCTCAAGGGGTGTCGGCTGGTACCGAATTTTAATTGGCAGGAAGGCACACTGGCACATGCCATGTTATGATCTGCCAACCTGATCAGCTGTGATTGGTGAGGAGGGGGTTACGGGGATGTTGTAGTCTCAAATGGAGGGGTTGATGTGTGTATACACGCGCATGTGTGTGGGGTTATTTTTGTGATTTGGCCTAATATTTGCATCGAGCTTTGATAAGAACTTCTTCCAGCCTCATGAGTCGCTGTCAAAGAATCGCACCGTGTTCAGTGTGTTCACTCTGCACATGTGCACCAGGGACCTCTTACTGTGCAGAGGCACCAGCTCTCCTCTCCTGTCAAATCTGACAGTCTTTTCCCACTACCATCAGCATTAAGGTGGGGGTAAGCTCAGAATGAACGAGCTCGTACAGCATGTTTGTAGCTACTCCAGCCACTCTCAAAGGTGAGGCAGAAAGCCTGCCGTCATAGAGGCAAGATCTGATAATTAATCAAATGTGGATGACAGCACAAGTAGTTGTCTCAGTAGTTTTAAAAATATGACAGTTGAGAGAGAAACTATAATGCCTGAGTTCTTACTGTAGTGCTTCAGTGAAAACATACCCTTCGAGCCCTTCTAGGCTCTGCCCGGCCGAGGTAACAATGAGTCGAGAAATCTCTTTTCCAACCTCGTAATGACATCTGATTCAGTTGTAGCCACAGGAAGACAGCAAATCCAACATTTTGTTAGAATGAGTCATTAAAAGTGTCTGGCCATTTGAGCTGCTTTTGAAGGGAATAGGATAAAAATTTTAGTTTTATGTGGTAATGAGACAGAAAATGAAAGAACAAATAGCATTTAAAAATTCAGAGCTGCCTCATTAGAATAACAGAAACGATGAGCCGACAAATTGTTTTTCCTGTTGAGCCTCGGCAGTTGCAAAGGAAAAGTCTCCTCAACCAAAAGGATCAGCGGGCTCCAAGATAAGTTTCGAGTTTGACAAACGTACTTTTTTTTTTCTCCGTCCTTTTTTCCTTCGGAAAATGAGCCGCAGTAGCCGTCCTGCGCAGCATATCTGCATCACTGATTTAAACCAGCTGCCGGTAAGCTTTGCCAGTGTGATCTCTGCTCCCTCTGCCATTGGCTGCTGTGGCTCTGCCAGTTTCCCTGATTAGATGTCTGTGTTTTTATGTTTGCAGCTGTTCGTCATGTAGGAAGAAACCGAGTCCACAGTTGTAGTGAATGAGTTCCCAGAATCACTGGGAAAAGGACAAAATGTTCAGGCTAATTTGACATAGAGTATGCGGCCATCTTGAAGCTTTGCCTTTGGGGAAGAGAAAGGCACATTATTGTGAATTCATTTTGTTTTTAGGCTTAGAGTCCGTCGAGTGTTACTCGACGCATGTAACTCGTGGCTTTTGATGCACACAGGAGTATTTTGCAGCAATTAAATTGCTGACCCTGGTGCAGGCTACAGGATGTCAATAACGAAAGGCCGAACGTCCTGCTCCTGCTTTTATTGTGTTTGGGACAGCACTCATGGGGTTTGAAAAGTTTGAGAAAGCAAGTTCACTTTCTTCAAAAAAAGGATCTTCGCATTAAAAAGTACTTTTTTTTGCTTGCCCTCTGCAGGCAGTAACGTCAGTTATCACATGTTTTCTTGTATGATTGCTGGCTGGTTGAAGGCATTGTTTTAGTCAGCACCATCAGGTCTAAAGCAAACACTTTCTATTGCTAGCTACCGTAGCTACAGTTCGTATCATCTCAGAAGGGCCAAGTGCCAATTTAAGCATAAGATTAAATGAGCTTTAATTATCTCTCCGTCCATTTTATGAAGCTTATCCAGGTCGAGGTCACATCACTTTAATTAATTATATCATTTGGACGGCATGATCATGAAGCAGATATTTAATTGCTTTCTATGTGGTGTTAAAAAGTTGTTAGAAAGTCTTGAATTTAATCAGCAAGTCCGGCAGAAGCTCTGCACTCAGCTTGCGAGCCCTTGGTTACAACCAGACTCCTAATCTGTGCCTTGTGTTGGATTCTGTTTCACGGTCATCCAGAGAAAGAATCGGCTTGAGTAACAGTCCAGACCATAAATTTTCCATCACTTAATGATGAGAGCTCTTGTTTTAGAAGGCAGAGGCCATTTTATTTTTAATTCCAACCAGCTCTTGCTGGTTTACTGCTCTGTCTCTTTCCACTGTCTTGTGATTCTCCAGTTTCACATGAATATGAGGGCAACACGCTGTGTGTGTGTGTGTGTATATGTGTGTGTGTGAGAGAGAGAGAAAGAGAGAAAGAGAAATCGTAGCCAATGGTGTATCAAGGGTCTGGTGTCTCTACCGAGCCCTCCAAATAAAAGGCCCTTGACCTGCTCCATGTTGAGGGGTCCTCTGCTATATTGTGTGGCAGTGTGAGTGAGTAAACGCTCCATTAGGATTCATTAGAGCCTCCAGTTAGACATATTGTCCCAAGTGCAATGACCCGCACCAGTGGAGGCCCTCCCGCTCTCCACTGGCACGTGCCGTCCCCACCCTGCTTTGTGCTCCCACACAATGGATGGTGATCTCCCTCTTATTCTCTCCCTCATATTGCATTCATTCATCAGTCGCTATCACTGTTTTGACACATCACCCAGATCGTAACCCATTCATTCCCCCCCTTCACCCGCGCTGCTCTCTTTTTGTGCACTGTCTTTGCCTTTGCCTCTCGTGGGATATTAAAAAGTGACCAATGGCATCCCACTGCAGACGTTGCCATGGTGACAGGTGACAGCGGGAAGCACCAACCAAGATGTATGGACTGTAAAAGTAGGAGGACAGTGGAAAGGGGTGCACAGAGAGAAATAAGTCTGGCTAGAATAGACTGGATGGAAACATAAAAGAAGAAGAAGGGAGGAAAACAGCAGGTATGTGAAATACTTCTTCGTGCAGTGATCGAGAAACCCGAGTTCTCTGACGAAGGTCTTTCAGCGTCCTTGTTTGTTTAATCATGATAAAAGTGAAAATGGAAGAGTGTAATTTTCTCAGTGGTACATCTGTCAATTCTGTCATCCACATCCGCTCCTTCATGGAGCAGCTTTTGTGCTGAATATTCAGAAATGTGGAGAGTAATCTCTGGGCATTCATCAGCGCCTGTCCATGTGCTTTCAGCCCATTGTGGAATATCAGTTTTGTACCATCATGGTCATTGACCATTAGCTAAAATTGCTCATTATACTGGCAAGGCTTCTACTCATGCAGTTGTATATAACACTACTATGGTCTTTAAAAGTGGTTAATCAAGCAGGGTTAAATCTGGGGCAGCTGGATTTGTTTGTAGACACCTGAAAACATTTTGCCTCAGTCACAGATAGCTGGGACAGCACAGACCCCTCAGATTCAGTTTGTCCGCTGTCATGTGTTGTGTGCAGAGAGTTTCACATGTAATCAAATCCTAACTTTATATGCAAACGCTGGGATGATCTGAAAGGCCCGCAGTTTTACAGAATTGTAAAATGTATCCAACAGATAATTCACACAGTCAAAGGGCATCAGCCTGCTAGATGGTTACTTTTATTAGCACTAAGTAGATTATGTGTTCCCCTCATATCAGCATCTCAGCCCTGGCAGGAGCACACTGCTCTAATCGGCTGTCTTCCTAATTGGTTACCTTCAAGTAATTAATTCCCCTGCAACACTTACATTTCTGCAGTCTGAGGAAAGTCCTGGCACATCAAAAACATAACGTCTTTATGATTTACTGTCTTGTCACGCTACGCCTGCTACACCATCTATTCTGCTGGATTGTCTCCTAAATCTCTTTCACTTTAAAATATCTCACCAGGGCTCGTATCGAATGAGCTCAACAAGGCACACCCTGCCACTTGTGCTTAGATATTTTCCCTACATAATCAGACAGTTAATATTGTGGCTCCTCCATGGGGAGAAAAAAGCTTTGACATTAACGAGTCGTGATGAACATCTTGTATTAACGCGTATCCGGTGGTGGAATTTATCATTCTGGAGTAAACCTTTTGTTTAGTGATTTCACATTAAGTTCTTCGTGTTGCTTATCAAGCCCTGTCGCCCCTGCAGGAAGCCGTTTTCTACTGTTTCCACCTTATTAAGTTCTTCCACATTGTTATGGTTTTGTACATTTTAATGAGCTTTGTGTCCTCTAGGGTTTGGTGATAATCTGAAAATTGTTCTACTGGCCACTGTTCCCCCGAGATGTGTGTGAGCTGTGAGTTTGTTATGTTTGTTTATGAGTCCAATAAACAAACAAAATATCCTTATTAAAGAGAAAAATACAACTGCACACCTTCTGAATTCAAGCTTCTCTCAATTAAGACAATCTTAATTGCAAAGTGTGTAAAGCACGCTTCATTCAAACTCAACAGAAACACAACCATCTTGGATAGTTTTTCCATCACCAACTGTGGTTTGGTAAAAATAAACACTTAATTCACAGAGTTAGATGTGAAAATGTTCTGCCTCTGCACGCTGTTGTCCCCTCTTCCTCTCTCTGCCTCTCCGTCTTTGGAGGCAGACCTTTAAAGTCACAAAATAAACTGACAAAAATCACCCAAAACAACTGACAATGAACTTGCAGTCGCTAACAGCTGATGCATTCATCCGATGGCCCAGCCCCAGAGTCCTGCAGCTTCTCTATCTCTCTTCCTCTTTCATTTTCTTTTTCGCTTTCTGTCAGAGCCAAGATGATGCCTAAGCGATTTCTCATGGGAACCCATGAGAAATGACATGACTATTCTCATGGGAGCAGCGCTGTCATATTTCATCATGTCATAGTATGGTATGGAAACCTCCCTGGACAAATGCAGCATGTGCGTGCGTGTGTGTGCGTGCGTGTGTGTGTGTGTGTGTGTGTGTGTGTGTGTGTGCATACAGCAGTGAGGGCTTGTGTGTGCCTCTGTGCAGAGAAGATCCTCCCTCCCGTGGACAGCAGTCTTGAGTTAACTTATGTCCAATCAGCAAGGCAGCAAACATATGCTGCAGTCATTAATCACACACTAAAACGTGTATGCGGTGAAGCGAGGCAGACTGAGGAATGTTTCGAAAAGCAAAGCAAGTGAACACTGTCTACTCGCTAATGATGTGTCAACAAATATCACGAAAATGTAATTGAGTCTGTGGTACTGTAAAGGGAAAGAGATATCATCCTACATTAATGTTTTCTGATACATTATGCAGAGAAACAATGGTGTAACCTTGCTTTGCGTGCATTAGATCCACAGCAGGGATGGAAGTGGTGAAGTAGAATTACCCAGCAGCACAGTTGTCAAGGACACAGTACTCCTCCTGCCTCCTTTTGTCCGCGTTTATAGACAAACGGGATTTAAGCTAGATAACAGAGGTGAATTTTGTCATTGATTTTATGATCCTGTGGATGTCTTTGACACACAGGAGCTCTTAAGTTATTGGTCATTGTTTTAAGTCGGCTGCAACCCAGAGGAAACTGTCAACGTCTGACGAGGTCAGGCTGGCAGAATCAATATCATCGCTAAACATCCATTTCAATGTGCATTTATGTTATGGAGCTCAGAGGGTAGGAGTGAATGATTCATCCACTGCTGCTTCGTGTTTGATGCCACCGTTTTTTTCTGCCGTTCGTGAAGTGTTTGTTTTTTAAGAAGTCCTATAAAAATAAAGTCATTGATCTGGCAAATGTGGAGCCTGTTTGTCTCCCACCTTTACCTAACATGGTTCTTTCTCCGTCGGTGCCATCTTCAGTCCCCCCCCCCTTTTAGATAGACCTGTTCTCCGTCATTCTCAGAAATAACTCTTATGACCCAGTAGGTAGGAGGAAGGTTGTTAAGAGGACAACACATTCCTTTATGGAGAGATGAAAGAGGAGAGAAGCCTTGAAGAGGGAGAGATGAGCATGGGGAGGGGGTACAAAAACAGCGTCAACTTGCCCGGCAGATACATTTGTCATCGTGTGTGTGTGTGTCTGTGTGTCTGTGTGTTTGTGTTGAACAAGCCAGCGTGCATGCGTGGCAGAGAAATAAACAAACTTATGATCGACTGATTTCATTTTTCTTTGCTTCTCTTTTAGTCTGCCTCTGCTTCTCTCTGTACACCTGTGCCCCAGAGATATGCTGAATGTGCAAAATTTAGGACCGCTTCGTGTTCTCATGAAGGAAACTGATGAGATGAGTAAAGGGAAATAAATGCCGTATTGATTTCTGATATTAAATCCAGTTTAATCCCAAAGGAGAAGTGGGATGCGATGTTTATGTTGGGACGGAGATCGTGCAGAAAGGCAGAGGCACCTCAGCTTCAAGATGAAGAAATTAGTCTCATCTAACTCTCAAGAATGCCCAAAATGTTGGACTTTTCCTTCAGTGTCCTTTTCTTAACTTTTAACTGAACACACATTCAATGTCATATTAAGTAGCGTTGGGCCATATGTTAAAGGTCAGCACAGCAACAATTGAGTTTACACCTCCACCTTGGCGAGTGGAGTTAGCCCTCCATTACTACGGCGTCCGGAGGCTGTCGAAAATGTCAGCACTCGTTGGGTCAAGAGGTGTTCCCAATCAGAAGAGCATGTGTGTGTGTGTGGGTGATTGAGAGACTGTGGGAGGGAATATAAAAAACCTGTAAAGAGCAGAGAGGATGTCTTGTTTGAGAAGTGGGCAGGGATTTTGGTGCTGTGTTTGGGTTTGTGTCGCAGTAAATCGCCCGCACATCTCATTCAAAACCACTAACAATGGCTTAGAGAGGTGCGAGTTCTCATTCTTTCCTTTTATGGACATTTTTACCCAAATTCAAGACGCTTCCAAGATGAATCACCTCAACAAAGCTTTTTACTGGGCTCTTTCTCTCTCCCCTCTAACCATCCAGAGCTGGGTCACTTCCTAGAATAGCCTTCCTTGCCCTACATTTTTATGGATACGGTCAATAATCATGTTTACTCCTCAGTGACGGCAACACCGGCAAGAATACAGGGGAGTTTTAAAAGAACCAGACGTC
Organism: Chaetodon trifasciatus; assembly: GCA_037975065.1. Lineage (NCBI taxonomy): Eukaryota > Metazoa > Chordata > Actinopteri > Chaetodontiformes > Chaetodontidae > Chaetodon > Chaetodon trifasciatus. The sequence continues at coordinate 8,313,945 of JBBMOE010000007.1, read as the reverse complement.
AATTAAAGTTTAATCAGTGCTTTAACGAGGCCTTATCACTGTCAAGCCCGCTCAATCAGACGGTCCATGCGAGCGTCCAATCTCCACATCATTGCTCGCACAAACACACACACACACATTCCTGTAATTAAAAATTAGCACAGAGACATGATGTTGTTAGCATGATTAACTGGTGTTGTCACAGAGGGAGTTGTGGTGGTAGATGGTGTTTTGCCCTCTGCCCTGCAATCTCTGGATCTTATTTAAACAACATCAGAAGCGCTTTGTTATAATAAGATACCAACTGGTGGTGTTATAAAGGGACAGGTTTTAATGAGATACACTGATTTTGTGAAATAACAAGAACCTTTAGTGATAAAGCTTTAGAAAAACTGAATAATTTGATATCCCGCAATAATAATAATAATGATAACAGCTCAGGCTGGTGCTAATTGGCAAATGTTAACATGCTAACACGCTAAACAAAGATGATTACAGTAAGCATACCTCCTATATGGCAGCATGTTAGCATTGTCATTCTGAGCTGATGTTTACAGCCTCACAGAGCTGCGAGCTAGTTGTAGACTCTTTGTTTCTCGTGGCTCTTTGAGGTAAAAAGATGGAATAGTGCACATTTCTGTAAATATATTCTGGTTCTGGTTCACTGCAGCCTCTTTGTCTTCTGTGGTTTTGGGCCTTCAACATTGTTCCTGGTGTTGATGTGAATGGAGGAGAGTTGGACCTAAGCAACCTAACGCTGCAGCCTTAATACCATTAGCATGGCTGAGTGGGCAGACAAAGTGCTGAGCTTTCTTAGTCCTGTCTGTGCATGATGAAAAAGACAAGACCAAGTCAGTGAACAGATGAGGCAACATGGCCGTTAAATGTGTCAAAACATTACTTCCCTGCTCCTTTTGTTGCGTTTTATATTTCTCCAGGATCATGTTTAACTGTACTTTTCATTTTCTGTCATCTTGCTCTCGTTATGATAATTCTGGTGTTGCATTCGGAAAACAGCGTTTCCTCTTTCCTTTGCATCTCTTCTATTGTGTTCAGTGTTGTAGGAAACACCAAAATCATAGCTTGAATTGTTGCACTGATGAAGCTTTGTCTTCTTTTCCTTCCATGTCCCCCCGCCGTACTGTCCCCCTCCACCCGACTCCTGTAGGTAGTGGTGTCGCAGCAGAAGGATGCCGCTGGTGAAGCGCACCATCGAGCCCAGGCACCTGTGCCACACGGTGCTGCCAAGGAACATCAAGAATGAGCTGGAATGTGTGACTAACATCTCCTTGGCCAACGTCATACGCCAGCTCAGCAGCCTCAGTCAGTAGCACGCACACACACACACACACACACACACACACACACACATATTCTATACTTTAATTTGTCATCTTCATGTAGTTCATTACATCATGCTTTTTGTCATCTATTGATATTTTTCTTTCTTATACACACTCAGCATTATCAGTGATAAGCAGTGAGTGTGTGGCAGTGATTCGACTGACAAAATGCAAGTTGACTGAGAGGCTTCCCCACTTCCAACTCCAATTAACAACTTTTAGGGGGCATCCCTAAAACTGTGACAGCTGTTTAATACTGCAGTCCTACAAAAACCTGTCTGAAATGTGTGACCATGACAGAAAAGTGAAGCATGTTTAATCTGCATCTTTCTATTCTAGCTGGGGTATCCCACAGCTTTATTTGGGTAACACTCGTATCTCCTTCAGAGCAGCCAGCCTCAGCGTTAAGTTCCCTATGGCTTTCCAGCCTCCACGCACTGGCATGTCTCAGTATCAATAATTGCAGGTCTTTAAAATTACGATGCTCAACACAGAGGAGGCACAGCGCTTCTAGGTTTCTGTGACTGTGTCTGACAAAGTATTTTGGTTTACCGCTTCAAACAGAAGGACCTGAGTACTGTACGCTACAAGCCCGCAGAGACCGTTTATGTAAAACATAACTTACACCTACACTTAAGTGAAATGGCACTTGAAAAGCATGTATCTGTTTGAGAAAATTAACAAATTTCTCCTTATGTGCACACACAGAAACTATATATAGAAAATTGTAAAGGGCTTTGAAATCAACATATTCCACACTTATCACTTTAACACTTTCTTGGTTATTTTAGTTGAATATTTCACAAGCGCACAAGAGAAAAAAAGCATATTTTGTGCCTGCGTGTGTGTGTGTGTGTGTGTGTGTGTGTGTGTGCACTCATGCAGGTAAATATGCAGAGGACCTGTTTGGAGAGCTGTTCAACGAGGCCCACACCTTCTCTTTCCGGGTCAACTCTCTTCAAGAGCGTGTGGACCGCCTCTCCATCAGTGTCACACAGCTGGACCCCAAAGAAGAGGAATGTGAGTACCCCACACACACACACACACACACACACACACACACACACACACACACACACACACAAACTTGCTCATGCACTCTCCCTCTTTCTTTCTTTCTTTTAGTGATACCTTCACCACTTCAATTTCATCTGTGTGTCTGCTACTGCACCAAATTAGATTGGTGCCTTTGTGTGTGTGTGTGTGTGTGTGTGTGTGTGTGTGTGTGTGTGTGTGTGTGTGTGTGTGTGTGTTTGTGGGATGCAGCTCGCCTGCCTGCCCCCTCTCACCTCCAGTGTTAATGGCCGTTATTAAAGGAACAGTCAGCAGTGAGATGGTGCCATTTTTCATAACCCAATTGTACAAACCCCAGCCTCTATTAGAAACATTTTGCCAGAGTTTCAGTTCAGCAGGATGCTTGTTTACCCACTAAAGTCCTCCTCTTTAGGAGGAGAGAATTGGATCTATGGTCAGGCTGTATCTGAGGTGAGTAATAATATAAAGGAACGCGATAATCGTCAGGACTGTCAGGTAAGTCAGGTTATCCCGAAGAAGGGGAGGCGGGCTGACAGGACAGCGTAGCTTGAGGAGAGTGCAGTGGGTGCAAAATAAAAAGTGAGCGAATCACAGCAGTGTAATACCATGCTCCAAGGCACCGTATCGATTTCCCGTGGGCCAGCAGTGTGTTTACGGCTTTGCACAATGCTACTCTAACTGCTTCCTTGTCACTGACACAGAGACAGTAAAATACTCACAGGGTTATCCTCCCTGCGTATGGCTTTGCTGTGAATTTGAGCACAGGCTTTGATAACACTTCAGAGGTCAATGAATTGTTTTTTAGTTTTTGCGCAATCATGGGTTTGTGTTTTAAACACAGTTGAGTAACAGACCCTTCCACATCCAGATTACTCCAATTGTTCACCCTAATCGTCCCTTTTGTTCCATCCTCCGTTATTCCCCCTCCTCTCACCACCTCTTCGCCTCACTCTGCCCACATCCCGTAGCTGTGCTAATTGAATAATTGTGTGTGATCTAATTGTGGAAGTCATGTTGGTGCAGGGTGTCTCAGCTGGTTAAGAGAGTCCATATTATTCTTCAGGTTGAAGGGCACACACTGACACACTCTTTGTCTCAATACACACACACACTGATGTACTCTTCCTCTCATGCACACAAGGCTCATTATCTTACCCTGCAGAGGATAAGATATTAACATTTATGTCATTAGATATGCATCTACTGATTTACCGGGGGAAATATCCAACAACAATGGCGATCTTTGTGTCGTTTTGGCATAAGGCTACTTGTTCCTATTCATGTGACGCATCTGTGTTTGGACACTGATTTTGATGTGACTCTGTGTGTATGCGTGTGTCTGCTGCATCCGTGCATGTGGTCCTTGGTTTTATCTCCCTTCATAAATAAGCCGGACTTTCCCCCCTTTAGCCTGAAGTATTGGCTCAAGAGGCAGTGGATAAGGATCAGCTCAGTTGCAGTTTAAGTGTGTGGTTGTGGGGAGTCGGAGGGGAGGAGTAGAGAAAGAAAGATGGAGGGATAGAGGGATGGGTGCATAATACGGGGCACTGCAGCAAAAGCGGTGGAGTGTAAAAGGATTGTACCGCAGAATTTCCTGGGCCAGGTTGAAAATGGCCTCCTCTGCAGGTTACAGAGATTTCCCACTCAGTTCAACTCCTCCGCACTCATGTATAACCAAATGAAGTCGTCCTGCAAATGGAAAAACCTGTGCTCTACTTTCCTTTCCCCACCATTAGTCATGTAAGATTTGTGAAATCAAGTTACTACAACACCAAGGTGGTGTAGTGGTGCGTGTTGACTGTCAAAACTTCAAGGAGAGCAGTCTGATAAATGTGACAGAAAGATGGACAGCTGTGGGAGGGGTTTGTTTCCCGTAAATGCCACCTTTCATCCCCGCCCCCACCCTTCTTTTGCCTTGACACACTCAAACACACACTGCTGTACACAGTTTAAAGTGTATGCTTTTAGCACAATCATATGACTTGGCTTGTAATTGTCTCTGTGGGTCTGTGGTCAGCTTGAGAGGAGTGGGGGGGGGGGGTGAGTGCAGGCACCATAAATCAGGACTGTAGAGGGATAAAGATAGGAGGATGGGGGTCGTGTAGGAAGGAGGAGAGTGGAGCACACAATAAGTATTTTATGGATACTCTCCATAAAACCCCTTGCAAGCTTCTTTGGTGTTCTTCGATGACCTGAGAAAATTTGGTTGTGAACTCTAACTAACTTGCTTCCATTGCTGCAGAGTTATGGTTTATGTTTTTTGTTTCAATGGATAATATGCAGAGTGAAGAGTAGCGAGGAGCCGGAGCTGTGGCGGCTTGATTTTCTGATACAAACATAACAAGGACAATGCAACAGTGAAGTGATTTGAGAAGAAATAAAAGCTCAGAGGAGAGAGACATCTCACTATAACCCTGCCGTATTGTAATCAAACTCACTGTTCTGCGCTGAGGTTGTAATATCCTCTCAAGTGTCTTTCAGGCACTTTGTGTTGGTGAGTGTCTGCGGCCTCTGTTCTTCTTTGTCAGTGCATTTCTCCAGCGTTCACCCTTCATTGCTATGTTTTAAGACTTTTCACCTTCATTTTTAACAGAGGCGCCGGTAATTCATGCAGTGATTGCTGTGGATAACAACTAAAAAGTAGCTGCAGAGTCAGGCTCAGTGTTAGTAGCAGCATATCCCGGCGTTAAAAGGGGTATCACAGTTTACCACTCAGTGCAATATGAGGTAGCTTATCGAGGCCATTAAGGCCAAATAAATTGTGCATTATTGAAGTGAACCCTGCAGAATTATGTCAGAAAATATGACAATTTGTGCTAAACAAAAAATATGAAAGTAAAGTGTGGTTCAATTTTCAATATTTGAATAAAATACATTCTCTAAATGGAAATTAGTGTTTCTAGATGACATTATACAACACATTTAATATGCCTTTAACCTAACTGTAAACACCTGCACAAGTATTTACATACCCAAGAACCAAATGTAAGTAACTGTAAGTTGACACGTAGCAAATGTGACTTCAGCATTGGGTATGAAGGTCTCAGTATCCTGCACCTCCTCATCGTCAGCCACTTGCCCACTTGTACAGATACGACGCAGCAGCTATAGACTTCGAACATGGTGCAGATAGACATGAATTATGTTTTGTCGGTCCAAAGCATGAGGTTGCACATTGTAAAATGGTGGACGGCATGAACGATGTTTAGCTGAAGGTCGGGGAGCTACGTGATGGAGAGATGGCCAGAGTGATGCATGCAGTGTCATCGGTGGTGCAGTGGCTGAGGTCAAAAGTTCACCATCACATGAATTTATGCACATTCGATCTGATAATTACACATGCACACACATTCACCTTGCCCACACCTTACACACCCTCAAGCCTTTAAAGGGTACTTTGCCCTTTAGACTCCCCCTCTCCTCTTCCTCCTCTCCCCTCCTGACCACGAGCTGCCCCCCCGACACCTTCTCTGTCTTTGTTGTCCTGCCCAGCCCACTCCCATCTCTCTGATTGATCTCTGCTCTCCCTGCATCTTGCATGGATGCTATTTGTGTGTTGTCAGGCTCTCTCCCCCCCATCACTCTAGCCAGCCAAACTAATGGCCTGTATCCCCTATTTAATGGCACCGTTATATCACTGCAGTGGCTGCAGGCCATTATAGAGGGCCACAAAGCCACCCTGAGTCCCTCTGGGCTCTAACTGTTTCTTTATGTACTCCATAGTAGCTCACTCCTTCCCTCTTTTTCTATAAGTCCGTCTGTGTTCTCATATTCCAGAAGAGGCTTCTTTATTCTTCTTCTACTGCCAATTTTATTTACTTATTTATGTGTCTCTCCCATGATATCTTCATCTTTCAGTATTTATGTTTCTCTTTTTTCCTTGGTTTTTGTTATCTGCTTCATGTTAACCCCCCTTGACTCCTATTTTCTCCAGCACTTTGTACATACCTCTCCCCCCTTCATCTCTCTCTTTGTCTCTGTCTATTAAGGTCACTTACCAAAGCAGAACCCACACACACAGAATATAATGGTATTTTATAAAACTGCAATAAGGCCACAGTCTCTCCTTTTCTCTAAAACTCCTATTTGTTATTTAGTATCTGTGTTTTGGAAAAACTGTAGTTTAGCATTTGCATTCAAAGCACAGAATTTCAAATGATCAGGTTTACACATCTCAGAGACAGTAGAAAAAAATGTTCAAATGAGATTCAGTGTTTTAATGTGTTCTCACATGTGCATACTGTAGTTGCATATTTCCCTGCTTTTCACACATAGGGTTAGATGAAGGGATGGGCTGTTTTAATCCCCTGACAAGGTCAAAGCCGTGGTAGAATTTATCCATCCTCTCCGTATACTCTGTATGCAGGAGAATTAAATTGCATTCCTTCTGCGCTGCATGTACGAAATAAGAACAGAAATAAAAGAGAGAGCAGAGTTCAAAGACAGTAAGGTGCAAATAGTATTAATATATAAGGATTGCGGCACAGTGGCACAAGTGGTAACACTGTCGCCTCACAGCTAGAGGGTCCCGGTTCAAATCCTGCTGTGGGCGTCGGGGGCGTGTCCTCCACCATGCCTTCGGTGCCTGCTGCTCGAGGAAAAAGGGGCCTTTCTGTGTGGAGTTTGCATGTTCTCCCCGTGTTCACCTGGGGTTTCCTCCTCAAAAAAAACCCACTAAAAACATGCAAGAAGATCACCACCTGACCAATGGTGACAACAGAGACAGGGTCCCCGGGCGCTGGTCGGATGGCGGCCCACCGCTCCTGGTCTGCTGCGGAGGAAGGTGACCAGGATGGGATAAATGCAGAGGACAAGTTTCACCAATTGCATGGCATGTGTGTGCATGTGCATGAATAATTGTGTGACGAATAAAGGGGATTGTCCCTCCGATTCTTCTTCTAAGGATGATAAGGTCGTAAGGACCATGCACTGCAGTCAGTGCTCACGCCTGTGCAAAAACTTACCTCCTGCAGGTGTGTATGCAGCAACACAGTGATAACCTGGTTGTTTAATAGTGGCACATTTTACACACTTGTTTATATTTAACATGCGCCTCAGTGATTAAACAGTCAACCTGTGAATGACAAACTAACTCAATAAATTCTTGTAATGGCTAAAAATTGACATAAAAATGTCAGGGTAGATGCAATTTTATAGCTCAATATCAACAGATGACAGTATAGTAAATTTTCTGCTCTTATCTCTTCAATATCGCTGGATGTTGAGGCAGGTCTGTTTTGTGGCAGTTTGGATTTTTGTGTCATTTTTGTGTCAATGTGATAAAGTGCCCCAATTTGTCAGGAATTTGACTAGACAAAAACAGGCATTTCTGCCTGGTTATTTATCCATAAATCATTTCTTGATTGACTTAGCATACTTAAAAAAAGTGGTTTTATCGCTCTAGATGTTGACATGATATTAAATCACATATACCAGAACAGAGGATTTTATTCTCATCAGCCACTTCTTTTTATTTACATACACTACTAGATGTCTCTGCCTCACCATTTGGCAACCAAAGGGACACACTGGTGTGACAAGATTTACTTCATACAGATTCCAGTGATTATGCAAAATGTTCTAGTTTGCAGTTATGATAGTTCATCGAGAAGCAACTCATAACACAGTTGGAAATACAAATGCAGTGTCCCCATGCCACACACAAGATCACGTTGTTTATTCTCACTGTGCTCGACACTGGTGATTTACAAAGTTTGTCAATGCAAGAGGGAGAACGATGAGATGAGGAAGAGGACACAATGAAAGAAAGGACAAACATAAGCAAGAGAAATGCTGAAAGTCTGGAAAAAGATGGAGTCTGAGAGGAGAGAGCGATTCAGGGCTGCAGGAGGAAGCGTGCGGGGGGGGATATAGGGCAATATTTGCATTGAAATACAACAGAGGGGAGAGAACTGTGTCTGCATGCTAAAAGACAGCCTGGCCTATGCCTTTTCTTATCTTCAGAGGTTGTGTGTAGGACTGCATCTCTATGAGGGCGGGTATGACAAGAGGGAAAACATCATTTCCCTCAAACTTTTAGGAAGGCTGGATGAGCTGTGTGTGTGTGTGTGTGTGTGTGTGTGTGTGTGTGTGTGTATGACGAGAACTTCCTCACCTCTCTTTGGTTCAGGGTGTTTTAGCTAGATGTTATCTGTCGAAGAGATATGAGAGAGAGAGCGAGAGGGAGAGGGAGATATGAACTATCCACCGCTCGCTCACTGATAAGGAGCTTCACAGGCTGAGATCAGAGGCTGCTGCTGCACCTGGTGCCTCTCGACCCGACACCAACACACACACACACACACTTACAGCCTCTCACTCACTTACTGGTTCACTCCCAAACGCATGCACTCACATTTTTCTCATTAGCTAAATGTCTTCACTAAATGGGGGTAATTGGTAGTTCAGCTGAATAAGTGACATTTTGTAATTAGGAAGTAGAACATCATGTTAAGATATCCATCTGCGCGTGTGTTTGACTAATCCGATGTGTGTGTGTGTGTGTGTGTGTGTGTGTGTACCTTCTGTGTTTCTGCCCACATTGATTAGTGCAGTGTGCCCCTCTCAGTGCTCAGTGTTGCTTGGCAGAGGTTTATAGCCACCTCACTCAGCGTCAAATGCATCCTGACACACACTTCTGCACTGCCTCTCTCTTGTTTGTCGCTCTTGCATGTACTCGTCACACCATCTGACAGCCCTCTGCTCTCCCTGAACGTTCTGGGACGGCAGGACACGGCGCTTTTGCTTAACGTACAGCACTCTGCAACGCCAAACTGCGCCTCGCTGCTTGGCCAGTGGCTACTTACGGCCACGGTAGAGTGTCGTGCATCTGTAACAGTCCGCTCCGCTGAACTGTACAGTTGCTATCGATGAGAAGGAGTGTCGGTGTCAGATCCACTTTCCTGACCTTCACTCCATCCTTCCTTTGGACAGAAAAAGTGAAATGCCCTACAGAGATCAGTAAGGTGTCATAAAAAAAGCATCTCTTTAATGTTCATATCTCCTTTCCCACATCTATATCTCTTACCCTCTCTAATCTTCCACTTCTTAGATCTCACCATTACTCCTACTTATCCCAAGCATTTCTCTCCCCTGTGATCACTGTGAGTGGTGTAATTGTCATTCCACTGTGGCTATGGCTTTTATTTTTATTTTTTTTTTTTTTGCCCTTATTATCAAGAGTCTTCTCTTACGTCACTGATCTAGGAACGGAAGTTCATTATCGAAGATACAAGAATAAGTACAATTCTTAATGGATAATTCCAGTTTATTACAACTTATTGTGATTGCCGTCACTCATAGTAAGATTACACTCATCAGCAGCAGATGGGGCCTGAAACACGAGCAGCCAAACAGTTGTATAGAAACCTCCAGGTTAAGAAGAAGAAGAAGAAGAAGACTTACTTTATTGATCACTCAACACAACACAACATGCATATGCCATGCCTCGGTGAACACAACAACACTACATGCACGTGTCATGCTTCTGTGAAATTGTTTCCTCCGCATTTAACCCATCCTGGAAGTCCTTCCTCCGCGGCAGACCAGGAGCGGTGGGCTGCCAGCCGACAGCGGCTCCCGGGGACCCAGTTCCTTCTTGTCACCATTGGTCAGGTGGTGATCGTCTTGCATGTTTTTAGTGGGGGTTTGTTATGGAGGATACCCCAGGTGAACACGGGGAGAACATGCAAACTCCACACAGAGAGGCCCCTTTCCTTAAAGGGCAGCAGGCACCGAAGGCATGGTGGAGGACACACCTCCAGCACCCACAGCGCCCCAGGCTGTAAGGCGACAGTGTTACCACTGTCCCACCGTGCCACCAGACTTATTTGAAAGAAGAAACAAAGGATAGCAGTTAAATTATTAAACAGTTGTTGTACGCTTTGTTTCTACTTTACAACACTTGACATAATTGTGCGTGCGGTTCTCCCGTGCACTGAGGGGTTATTACCAACACTTTTCAGTTTTACCTTCAAACAGATCATCTGGCTAAACGCTGCTTTGTTTACTCTCCCGTCAAAATGTGCCGTAGCAGCATTGCCGTGTTCCCCAGAGCAAATATTTTTAAGTAAACAGAAGAAAAGCATTTGTAACTCTACAGCAATAACAGAAAATGAAGCGCTGATTTTGATAAACCGTGCTACAATGCAACCAGTATCAGAGGTGTGATATCAGATTTCTCCTGTGGTTATTTCTGTTTACTGTAGAAGGATATAGTGTACACACCATGTGTTTGTCTGTGTCTGTTTGCTGTTTTAACGGCTGCTAGAGTTTCTTCCTCATGTTGTCTTCGAAGTGCAATCCATCCTCGTCTCATCTCAGGTTACCGCGCTTCTCTTTCGGGACACTTTGCGCTCCTCTACACCACTCCTTCCTCTTTAGTTGTATGTTTCTGTGTTCGTTTTATCACCTGTCTCTCCCCTTGGTTCTCCAATTCCCTTCTGTTTCCTGTCATTGGCTTGCCTGTGTTTCTTGTGAATGTTTCCTTTATTTCCGCCCCTGCTCTTTGTTTTGCATTTAGTGCCTCTTTTATTCGTCTCTGGCGCTTCCCCGTTTCCAGGACCCTGCCTCCGTTGTGTCTGTACAGTTTTATTATCTCCCTCTAGCTTTGGCTGTTCGTCTTTCTCTCTCCCAGAGTGTTACTTACCATACCTTGGCTCACTGATAAGTGTTTGTCAATAATGATACTTCAGGGCCTCAGGTGGCTGGCCCTTTAATACAATGAGAGTCAGTTAAAGTCATTACCCAGTTGTGCCGCTGCAATATAGAATCAGATTGGAGCAGTTGGTCCTTTCTGGGCCTTTATACAGTCAACTTGCTTTGTTTGTCTCATTTAGACAAATATTCACTGATGGTCTCGGTAACATAATTATTCTGTTTGTTTGGCTTTAAGAGATCTACTCACTGTTTTGGGCTTTAGGTTTAGTATTGATTCTTTTGTGTCAATTTGTTCTGAGAAGAGAGAGAGAACTGTAACAATACTTTTCTTGTGTGCCACATGACTTTGTCAGTCTTCCCCTGGGCAGCAATAAAGTGTATCCATTTGTTATGCTCTCATGTATAATTCAGATGTGGTTGCAATGCTCCGGATTTCTTTCCGAAACTTGTCGTTTTCTACTTGGCCCAGACCATATTGTGGGATAGCGTTCGTGTGGTTGTGTTCCCTCTTCCCTCAGCGATTTCTCCAACCTGCTTTTCCGAGAGCTTCAGATGTGCAGCATTGATTTTCCCCTGTTATTCTTTTGCCCTCCAAAAATGTCAGCTGTTCCTTTTATGAGAGACGGCGCTCCCACAGCCTCTGTCTGACAGATTGCCTTCGCCAAAGCTAGCCCAGCTTAGCTTCCCCATCCTGTGTGGGTTTGCTTTGGGGGAATTGAAATTAGCCAATTAGGACAACAATGTAGCGTTAGCCCAAGGGAGGATGATTAGTGGTTTATGATAGGTTTAGTACTCCATAATGTTGATTCTGACTATGAGTGATGATGTCTATCACTGTGTTCATCCGAGACATGAAAACGCCAGAGAGTCTGTTGGGAAGTACAGCCAAAGAGCAACAAGTATAAATCTTAAACTGATTTCTCATTGTCTCTATCTTTCTGTCAGTCATACGGTTGGCAAACATAAATGTATCTCATATAATAACAGCAAATCTCTCTTTCTTTCTTCTCCATCCCTTCTTCTTTTCCTCAGTGTCTCTTCAGGACATCACCATGAGGAAGGCTTTCAGGAGTTCCACTATTCAGGACCAGCAGCTGTTTGATCGCAAGTCGCTGCCCATCCCTCTGCAGGAGACCTTCCAGACATGCGAGCAGCCGCCACCCCTCAACATCCTCACTCCCTACAGGTCTGAATCCCGCCTGTTTTAGCCTTTATTAAGCAGCACAGCTATGCTCACAGTGATGCACAGAGAAAAGAGAAAACACAGCTTGTTGTAACCTGAAAACGGATACAAGCTGCACTTGCTTGTGCACCACGGTTTGTCGGTGTATTATTATCAGCAGACATGTGACTCTTTTACACCAAGCATCTCTCTCAGCCCTTGAGGTGGAGCTGGGTGAGCAGAGCGATGGAGGGAGTCATCTGAAGATGAATAATCCATAAAAAGCTCTGCTGGCCAGCTCTCCCCTCCCTTTTCTCTCTCAGCCTTCTCACCCTGCTGTTTTCTTGCTTCTTTTTTTTCCCTCTCACTCCACTTTTTTTCCTCCTGCAGCATCTTACATGACCCATCTCTGTGTAATACCGTCACCCTGACCAAGCCAGTTGGTGAAGGTTACAGCTCAAACGCAGTCTTTTCATTTTGTGTGTGCGCAGACATGTACACTAACACTGGAGGGAGACAGGTGCAGGTGTAGGTTGTGGTATTTCAGTCTGCCGTGGGTGTGTTTTTAACCTCTGGGTCTTGACATGGCTTAGACCAAGCGAAAGACAGGTGTGGGTGTCTGCCTTGCTGACATGATTTCCCTGTCTTCCTCTAAATGTCTTGTTTCTGCGGGCTGAAAACAAGGTTTTATTCAGAGGTTTAATGGTGGTAGTTGAATCAGACTGGAAGCGTAAAGGTCATTTCCCAGGCTGGCTGGAATCACCCCAACTGATGGAATAACCCTGAGCACACAGTGGACTGAATTAGTATCTGTTAAAGAGGACAGTTGCTGTACAGGGGAGAGAAAGCATGGTTTAGGTGTATAAGTATTAATATTACAGCAGCTCCTAACAGTTAGTCATTTTGCTCCCCTCTCCACATTTTCTTCTCCCCTTTTCTCCTCTCCTTACTTTATTCTCCTCTCCTTTCCTTGGCTATCCTCTCCTCCTTATTTTCCTCCTCTCCTCTCCTCTCCTCTCCTCTCCTCTCCTCCCCACACATCACACCAGGAGTCTCCCTGGGACAGCTCCCCAGGCTGTTATTTCTCAGATCCACCCTGAGCACAGCTGCTGTACTCTCTTCTTCTATCACACACACACACACACACACACACACACACACACACACACACACACACACACACACACACAAACACATACACACGCCTCAAATACACTCAGAGTGAACACCATGCATAATGATTTACACAAACAGCCAAATACTACCCACTGTGCACGCATGCTGGAGTAGCTCTCTCTCCACCCTTGCCCTATCCCATTGTTAAATTCTATTTTCTTCCCTTTGTTGTGTTGCATATCATTAAACTTTCCACTCTTGCCTTTTGAAGCTTTTCCTTTTCATGTTCTGCCTTCTTATTCTTTTGGTGTCATCATCAAATAATTGCCTCCCAAAATGTATCCGACCCTGTGCGAAGGCAGCCAAACACGAGTTCAAGTCAGGACCACTGAATGGACAGAACATGCCAAATATTTCTTTATACTCCTTTTAAATGTCAAAGGAAATCTGAAATACACTTTTATGTGCCCTTCAGCCATGCTCTGCTAGCTGCAGACAAATCCCAGGTATTGATTTTAATAAGGTGATGTATAAACTGCAGTGTTTACACATATGAAACATATTATTGTGGAGCTCTGTACCTCTGTGAGAACTGTTTGTGATGCCCAGCCACCATTGAGCTAGAACAGTGCCTTTAAATTTTGGCCATTGAAAAGGAAACGCTGTCGTTGACACACTTGTATACGCTTCTAATGCAACATAATACCATTGATATTTGAAGAGCTTTCTCTGCGCTTTGACCGGACGAACAAGGAACTACATTTAGCTCTACTGTGTAGCTCCAGGTGCCAAAAAAAGTCCATGCTCTGGGGTTGGTGTGTTTTCCAGTGCTTGAAGAACTATTGAGTGGTGTTTTCAAGGATGAATGCTGCTGCGTGGTCAAACATAACACCCAGACATGGAAAGAAAAACTGCCAAGACACAAGAGAAACACATCAGCAGGGCAATTTACAAGGCTTATTATTTATAAGAAATGCCATTTCCGGACAGCTTGTATGGGCGTTTTTGAATAATAATTTCCTTGCCAAGAGGGACGTTTTGATATGATAACTACCTGTGCCTGTCAGAAGTCTTATTTGGCTTCCCTCCCTGTCATCGTGGCACTGTTCCCCCCCAGTGACCGCCGACCACAAAAGCTTCTATAATGCGAGTGAAGGAGACAGAGAGCAGAGCAGAGTTGAGGGAGAATGAATGATAACACAGCAGCTATTATTCAGCTGGTAAACAGATATGATTTCTTGACGGATAGACGGGCAAGGGCAGGACGCAGGAACAGAAAAATGACTATTAGGAAGTGTTTCGCTCACTCTCCAGTTTTCAGGGTTGTCCAGGTTCTGTAGCACCTGCCATCTGCATTTTAAGAGACAGACAGAAGAAGAAGAAGAGGAAAAACGTCTTTTTGTCGCACTATAATTATGTTCTCCACTCCCCTTGTCAGCCAATTCTTTTTGTAGAGCTGCAATTAGTTGGTTAATTTATTAATTCAGCAAAAGAAAATTAGTCAACAACTTCCAATAATGAAATAAGTCATTTTGCAAAACAGCTTCCGGTTCCAGCTTCTCAAATGTGAATATTGGCTGCTTTTATTAGTCTGGCATTATTGTAAAGAGAATATTTTAGGAATTTGGGCTGCTGGGGGAGCAAAATAAGACATTTGGAGATTTTACCTTGAAGTCTGTAAAATTTCATTGCCCATTATTTGTTTTTGATTCATTCATTAATGGTCTGTAAACTGAGATTTCATGTCTACTAATGAGCAACAGTCCAACACATATCCAAAAAGATATTCAGTTTATTATCCTGTATGGCAAAGAAAAGCAGCCAATATTCACATTTGAGAAGTCAACAAATGTTTGGAAATTTGTAATTCACAAGATTTATGTGAAAGAAGAAAGAAAACAAACTTCTCTTGCGTGCCAGACCAAAATGTACCAAGATCTCTTTGTTTCCTTTGTCCCTCTGCAGGGACGATGGGAAGGAGGGGCTGAAGTTCTACACCAATCCATCCTACTTCTTTGACCTGTGGAGAGAGAAGATGCTGCAGGACACAGAGGACAAGAGGAAGGAGAGGCGGAAACAGAAGGTATGTCTGAACAGTCACGAGCACAGGGTCCAGGCAGCGAGCACTGCTGAACAGATCGAGGCGCTTCCGATGAGCAGTGGGGCTTAGAGTGTATTAACACTGAGGTTAGTGAGGGGGAAGACGTGTACTGAGAGCGAACAAGAGGCTTCCTGTGTTCTCCGCAGATATGAATTGATGTGTCCTGCTTGAATAAACTGACTGGCTGATTCACTGATAGATTCACAGGCCTGGCTCCATACCATGTCGTCTAATGCATTAATTAGCCACCACTCAGAGATTAATCAACTCTTCCTCCAGTCAGCCCTCTGAGTTATTACTTGTGTGATCATTACATCTAATTAACGGGAGCATCTGCTGTTCACTTGCCCCCGCACTGTGCGTCACCTCTCTGCGTCTGCACAAAGCACACACACACACTCACACACACACACACATGACCTCATGTGGAAGCTTGTACGCACACACACATGCAATCTGATTTTTATGCACATAGACGCATAAAAATTAAATTAAAAAGCTCTTTGTATCCATAGAAAGCCCCTCTCCCACATCACATACAGAGCTGTGACCCCCTACTCCAAATAGAAGGGTTTCCCACCCTCAGCATCAGGAGCTCTAATCAACACCAGCTTGCACTTCCCCACATGGGAAGCAGGGCGTGCTCCACATTTTGCCCCGTCACAGTCAATCAAAGCTTATTACAGTCACGTCAACGTACAGTAAGGGGAGTGACTATCTGCTGTGGGTTCATGTGAACGAAGAAGATATAATTTGTTGGTTGTGAGGTTTTTAATGATGGTGGGAATGGTGCGGACAGAGGGCGAGTTTAGCCAAGAATGTAGAGTTAAGTACTGGAAGTTCATTTGCAATCTGGTTCAGCGCCCGTCACCTTTTTATAATAAACACAGCAGTAGACAGACCTTATTTGCTTCAGAGGGTTAGGTCGATATGACCGCTTGTATGCAGTGATTTCATTCTCATGAAAGCCCTCAGTGGGCTCAGCTTGTAAAGCTACATTCATTTCCCTCTCCACCAGACTGGTAGACAGACCCCATGGAAAGGCCTAGAGGACATTCACAGGGAGAGCAGGATGGATTAGAGGAATTACACATATTTGTTGGTTTGTGTAACCATCATGGTTGATAAAAGGTCTGAGGATCAGGGCAAATACAGTGCAGAAAGAATGTGTGTGCGTGTGGAGAGCATGAAGAATCAGCCATTGAAAGGGCGAAGGATGGAAAATGAGAGTTGCGCAAACACATGGGCTCACATATATAGACGCAAATGGGTGAAATTTAGTGCGCAAATCATTGACACGTACACGTAATCATGTACACGTCATCACTTTATTGAGTGGATCTGCCACATCATCTCTCAGTCACGGTGTTCATAAAGAGCGTGCGTATTTGTAGCTGTAACTATGTGTACCCTTTGTTCTCTACCTTATTATTCCACCAGAAGATTACAGATACCATCTTTGCTTCTAACCTTCGCACACACACAAACAGGCGCACTGGCATGCATAAGCACAGACAGAAAGATCTAAATGGACCGTGATCGCCCATGCAGCTGCAGCGTGGAGGACCTGATGGGCCATGCCACCTGTCAGTCACTGTGACGCTATCTAAGATTGGCTGCCAACACATTTTGTTCCGTGACAGAAAATGTTCCAGCGCTGTCCCTCACTTCCTCTCTGCCCTGAAGTCATTCAGTCTTCACTCTCTAGCTTTTAACCCTGCAACTTTATACTAATAGTTACAGCTGAGCATTGGGAAATAGGGTTGAAATTCATGTTACAATACCCATGAGAACTTTTTTTTATATCAATACATACCAAGATGTGGCAAAGTTGCATGTAAAATTGTGAAATTTGCATTAAATGCAATGCTATAACTCAGTTTTTTTTTTATTTTTAATTTTAATCACATTTAGCTCTGAATAATTTGTTTTGTACAACAAAACTTGTAAAAAATAAACACAATATCATCATTACAATACAATAACACAACATTGTGTCTGTAAACGGTAATGTTTAATTCTCACCAACCTCCATCCTCCTTGCCTGAGGTCGCCTTTAAAAAAGCAAAGAATGAAAAGAAGGAATCCAAAAAATATAATCTTAAAAATGCAATGTAGATACATGGATTTCTAATGCAGAAAATCAAGAGTATCTGGCATGTTTAATAAATAAGGATCAGGTCTCATTTTAGGAGAAACTAAGTGTTGTGTTACTGACCCTTTAAAAGTTTTTCTAAATGCATCACCCTTGAGTCCACAGAGCCAGGAAGAAGGGGTTTGGATGCCTTCCAGTGAGTAGCATAAGTAATTGACTTCAGCTGGTGTAGAGGGAGACACAGTTCATGGGTTCAGGTCAAAGTTTCTTCTCACACAGGAAGGACAAAAATCTAATATTTTAGCCCAGAGTGTCAAAAGAGCAGTTTGAGTGACTCAGTGAATGAAGTGGTAGCAAGAGCAGTCGTGATAGACAGATAGAATTCAGACTGTCTCTGCAAGTGCATAGACATGGACATACGTCTTTTTCAATGAGGTTTGAGAGATTTATTTACCTAAAACGGGCCCAGTTTCCAAGCAACCTTGACTTTTTCCTCATGCTAAGTGGATCGTATCACATATCCCGGAAAATATCTCAAACTTCTGAATAATGTATGTTCTCGCGGAGGGTTGGGGAAATCAAAGTTATACCTGAAAGTGAAAAGTACAAAAATGTTGCTTGCAGTGTGAAACATTGTTTTAAAAAGGCAGCATGATTCATTCGTGGCAGAGTGAAAATGTGAGTTTTCGTGTGTCAACATTGAAAGAGGTGGTTAAAAGTAAAAGCAGAGAAACAGCTTGAATGTTTAAAACCCAAATGTCATCTGACGTGAGGCTATATTATGACTGAATTCTGCGAAACTCACATCTGGTACCTGACAAAAAAGACCATTATTTGTTAGGAAAAGTGGACTTTTTGTACTTTATCCTCCCCTTCATCTTCTTCAATCAGCAACCATTTTGGTACAAAGTCACTCATAGTTAGTCTAAAACCATATTGACACACACACTACATCACACACAAGCACACACAGATTAGCAGCCAGTGATAAATGAAAAGCGGCGCAGGGCACAGAGAAGGGAAAAAGAAGCCTACAGTGTCCTAATCTCATTAGCTCCTGTGTTAGCCTCACCCTCAGTGGATTAGCAGTAGACTATGTGCTGAGCCAGTCAGAGGGAGACAGAGAGAGTGAGAGGAAAGGCTCAGGGACTCAGGAGAAAAGAAGAAAGACAGAGAGAAAGTTGGCAGGAGAGGAGAAAGAGCATTGCCGCCGCTCGTTGAGATCAGAGTCCACACTACACAGAGCTTTGTCTCCAGCGTCTGGATCCCCTGTGGAGAAGCCCCTTTGGCTCTGCCTCTCCTCCTCCTGTCTCACTACAGCACTCATGGGCACAGGCAGCCAGAAATGCCTTCTCATCATAATGGAATATTGACATTTAAATATCTGCCTGTTTATTTATTTATTTATTTATTTTTTCGATCTCACACACTCGTCCAGAAAGAGGGAAAAAACAAATTCTGGATTTGTTGTAAAATACCACAGCCAGTCCTCATTAAAAGCAGCGGGTGTCCAAAAGTTTTTTCCCACATTGTCACAGGAAATCTCCCCCAATTAGATTGGAGAATGTCCAAGGATTAAAATGATGACTTGAATTTATAGAGCCAATATCTGTATCAATAGGGAGCTGTAAAACAGAGCAGGTTGTTAGGTTGGGTAAATAAAACCAGATTTTCTGTTTACAAGGAGATAATTATGGTCCACACAACAAGTTTCCTTGCTATGCTCATGGGACACCCACATAACCCTCCTGGGTGGGTGCACGTTTTCACCTCAAAATTACAAATAACAAAGAACTTCAACATGTTACGAGTCCTGTTTTGATCTCATAACTGTGAAAGAGCAGCTCCAGAGCTCCATTCAGACTGTTGAGTGTAGTCACACATTACGGGCGTGAGTGGAGATAAAGTTCTCAATATTTTGGAGACATCTGTAGAAGTATCAACTGTGTGCACGGCTGTGGTTACAGACCACTTTGTGCAGCTGTTTTCATCAATATTTGATGGCGACAGCTCAGAAAAAGAATGAATATGCTGTCGAGTCACACAAGATGTGCCTCTGCACATTTGAAAGTTTCAAGAGACTGGTGCGTCAGCGAAGCCGCCGTCTGGGCGCGCGTCCTGCACGCTGTCCGACACTCTTAAGTGGAGCATTTCATTGGCAAAAAAGTGAGGACTGTCAGCTTGTGGCAATCTTTAAAGAGAATATGGTGCTGTGTGGTGTTGTATAACAACGCGCCATGAAATGCCAAGAATACGTTCACCCGTCTACGTCCTTAAACAGCAGCGACAAGCAAAGAGCGTCATGTCTCCATCATTACGGCTCTCAGATACAAATTTCCTATGTTAAGTCAGCCCCCACCCCTTCCCAAAAATAAATCACACAATCCCTCCACCCCCCCTTGCTGCAGTTGCCATGGCAACTACTCCGGTCCTGAGACAGCAGGCTTGGAGCGCTGACACGCAGAGATGGACCGAGACTGACACCCTGAACAGCGTCCTGCTACGGGCCACAGCAGCTGCACACGTCCGGCGCCGCTCCGCCATCGACACAGACGCACTGGGCTTTTATTTGTGTGGCCAGGCTCAGTTCATCTCAGGGGAAGGATATCTGGATGAGGACAAGATATTACCAATAGGGTCCTGGGAACTCCAGCACAAAGAAATGAATGACTTCCATCCAGACATTCAGGATTGGAGCTGAATGTGCAGATTCTTTATTGCTCAGACACAGTCGCACAAATGAATAGAGGAATTGATTTCATGTTAAATGCTGACCTTTCATCATAATGCCTTGTCAACCGCGGCCTCGGCTATCATTAGTGCAGCACAGTATAGATCTTTGAATAAAAAGCCGTGTTTACAAATATCATTATCTCTCTGCAGCCGAGTATGCATGTTAATTATTTCAGCCTGCCGAGTCCACAACAGTGTTACAGCGTGCACCAGACAGCCCCTCTGATTGTTTCTGACCAGAGAGCAGCTCTCTGATTGGGATTTCAGCAGCTTTCTTTTTGCCACAGCAGCACCTTATTAGCCAGGAGAATGGAGAAATATGCTTAACATGACTTAGATTATAAGCAAACACCTCATTAAAGCAGCAATTTGCATGTAAGCGACAAAATGTATTCACTACATTAAATTGTGATATGTTCGACATTTTCTTGACTTGGAATGCACAAATTTCGCCGGCTGCAGAATAATAACAACAGTTTTGAACAAGATCATGTGTTAATCAGTGAGAAGACATGATATTACAATCCCACTTGCATACACCAAGAAAAATGACATTGCACCGTTTGCATGCTTTGCCAAGTATGAAAAAGTGGCGACTTCAAACTGGATCGCCGTCAAACTACTTATATCTACACGGTGCAACATGCCAGGTGGTTTCTTTCCAAGCTAGCTTAAGTGTTTAAGCTATTGTTAACTCTTCATTGCAACAAATGAAAGTGAGGCAGAACAGTGCTTTTCTAACTGTGCCATTGCAGACATTACCAGTTACAGCTCGGATACCACGTTAATAAAATCCTTCACACTCAAAGTAACGTCGGCTATTTCAAGCAACATGACAGCAATTGAACACCCATGTGATATTTTCTCATATTCCAGTGATAACCAGGATAGTGTTAGTGCCCCACAGTTCCTCTGTCTTTGTTCTTCTCAGCCTCTGCTTCACGTTCTCTTTTCTGAATCCTGGTCTAACTCTGTCTAACTCTGTGCAGCTGGAAATGCCTTATCTTGTGTGTCCCAATGGCCCTATAAGAGTCCTCTCTGAAACCCCTCCTCCCTTCCTCACTCCCCCAGAGGTAAGACTTTCTCCCTTCTCCCCTCCGCTCCACCCGTCCACCAGAGCATCTGCTCCCCACACGGTAGCCTGCAGCCCTCCCTCCTCCTCCCCACTCTTTCTATCCACTCACCCTCTGGTTTGCTCACAAATGAGACAAACATGCTCCCCACCTTCACCTCTTTACTAACAACCCTCCAGTATTTACCTGCCCTGACTGCGTCCCAGTCCTGCTCTAGGGATAGGAGACAAAGAGCTCTAGACTCTGAATATGTTTTATCAGTAATCCCCCAAAGAAGGGAAAATTGTTGAACTAAATTTGACCCCCCCCCCAAACTTATTTAGCCTTATAACCGAGCAGTCTGACTTGCTCTTCAGGGCATTTTTGGTCAATTAAAGAATAGGATGCTGAGTTTAAAATGTAATAACTGGGCTTATGCTGTGTTCATGTCACAAGACAAGAACACGACCTCCATTAAATTTGGGTTTAACGCCTTATTTTGAAGCATCAAGTCAGATTGTTTCCCAGTTGTAGCTCTGATGTGGACGTTTATGTGAATACTGCGATAATTTCCACGTGACATGAACGCAGCATCACCGTAACTTTAAACTGCCATTCCCAATGTGTTTCGTTTTAGCATCTATGAAGTAGGAAAGGATACTATGAAAGTAAGGAATGTGGGGCACAGCCATGGAGTAGACTCTTCACTAACAGCAAGACAACGATCACAGGCTCGGTGACTGTGGCTGTGAGTCTAACTGTTTATTTCTTTGGAGTGGGAGCTCTCTGCAGAAGAGTTGGCCTCGCCGGCGTTGGTTTAGTGTTCAAACTAACACTCTCTGACACACATTCGAGCAGAGCTGTCTTCCTCTTTGTTACAGATATCACATCACAATAGCTACAGATCAACAATTGCTTTTCTGCCACTTCCTGGCATTCGGCATGCTGCTCTTGATTGGAGCCTTTTCCAGCTTGCTAACTCGCTTGCCAAGTAGATTTGATATTGCCAGGAGACTTCATGATAATGAAGAATATGAGAACATTGCAACCCCACTTGGACTGCAATAATTTGATATTTTGCACACCCAATATTTTTTTTTAATTCATTTAAAAGTTTTAATTGTAAGTTTTATTACATCCATTTGTAAAATCAGGAGCCGCAGATAAGTCTGCACCACCCAAGTCCAATCAATCCGCAGCAGCAGCAATAGCAGCAGCAGCAGTGTGTGCACTGTGTGAGGGGTTTGTGTTATTGTCAGCAGCAGGGTGGTCTGGTGGCTGTGCGCCTCTGCAGGGCCTCCCTGTGGGGGTCATTTACCCAGTAACTCGCTGCGGTTCTGCTGAGTCTGTCACATTGAACACTCGTGCAAACATACAGAGACACACGGGGTGCAATAAAAAACACACATACAAGTGAGTGTGGATATGTGCGCAGACGGACACGTGAGAATGAATTCAGTGCATAGCATAAATCTATAACTGCTGCGTTACACACACACTCGTACGCACTCGCGGTGCTTACACAGCGACACCTTCACTGCCAGTCCCAGTCCATTCAGATGAAGGATGACAAGCTAGCAGAGGCACCACAGCCCTCTTAAATTAGCCACATTAATAACAGCTGTGACAAACACGTACACACACACACACAGACAGAGATTCACTGTTGCTCATTTTCTCTCATGTACAAACAGTGTGCCTCCCTCCTTTGTTTATTGTGCTTGTCGTCCAGACTGGTTTCTCATCCACGTTGCTGCATTAAAACCGTCCCTCTGTGATGCTCCCTGTTGGACAGATGGTCGTCTGGTCTTATGTGTTTGACTCTGGCTCCTTACCTGCCTGTCCTTGCCCTTTTATCTACCCTACCACCTGTTCTTCCTGCCACTCCTCATTGTAATATCAATAAAACCCAAATCCCATAATGATAGTCCATAAACCTCTGAGAAGTATTGCAGCATGCGCACAGATTTTTTGTAAATGTGCTCCACAATGATTGCCAAAACATGATGCAAATGTTTCAGCAAGTCAGAGGTTAGACTCAAACTAATCGTCCACAAACTGCAGCTGAGTTTTAGAGGTTTGGAAAATGGCAGAGGGTGATAAGTTAAAACATTTGACCTCCTGACGCAGCTCCTCCAGCCTGAGCAGACAGTGTTGTCAGGATGCGTCGCCGTCTCATGTTTGGAATAAATGATATTCGCTCTGTCAGTCCAGATATATAAATATGCAGCTGCAGAGTAGGAGGAGGTCGGATGTTGGTTGAATGCATGTGTGTGCGCGTGTGTGTGTTTGAGCGCTACCACTCAGCCAATGGCTCATCAGGGGTAATGGGCCGTAATGAATCAGAACCTAATCAATGTGCATTACCATTAGGATTTATTCCCATGCTTGCTCTCAGCGGCTCGGCCGCAGCAGTGGACAGACAAAATCAACATCATTTAGCCAAACCAGGGGAGATGCTGTCCACAACCCACACTGTATTGAATCAGCCGCCTGTCAGCCAGCATGTTTCATTTGAAGACCAGGACACACACACACACACACACACACACACGCACACCCGCAGTTACTGAATAAGCAGGGCAGGCCACCCTGGAGGATCTAAGTGACATAAAAGAAATTGATTAGTTTTGGTTTCCTAGTGTCACAGGCTGGAAATGATGTTTCAGAGGCTTTTTCTCTACCAGGTCTATTAACATTTCTGGGGGAAAGGATACGCCGACACATTCACACAAATGCGCACATTCACAAACAGACCGTATTGTGTTTCTGCTCTCAGAAATTGCATTGCAATAATTGTTTGGTTCTTCAGAGGCTAGAAGGGGGAAAGTGTTAGACGTCCGTGTAAAGGCAGTTTGGAGAATGTGTTCAATTTCACCCACACTGTGCTACAGCTTGCTTTATACTTGATTTTACATTGACTCACACTTAAAGGATAAGAATATCCTGTATTTTTCTTATTGTCAACAAATCCATGAAAAGACCAAAACCAGCTATGAATTGACCCTTCTGATGAAGTATTGTCCATCTCACATTAATATAGGAATACTACAGGCAGCTGTGTCGTTGCTACATACTTTGATCATGAAAGTGACGCTACTGTATAAAGTATATAGCCTCCTATATTGCATAAAATTTAATATTTACAGTATTTAGTTGAGGGAATATTATCGATCCAAGACTAAGCTGACAGAAGGGCTGGGCGGAGAGAAAAAGGATCAATTAAAAATCTGTCTGCTCCGTCAGCACCACAGGCAGCGCCATGGATTTATCAATACACAGCACAGTTAGGCTGCTGATACTTCTGAGCCACCGTCGGGGACATAGATTTTAAATTTAAGGATCAATGAGTCAGGTAAGCTGGACTAACATATTCAATTAAACAACAACTCTGCAACTCTCTGCTGCTCGGGGATGGAGGGAAGGGGGTGGCAGGGTAACAAGGGAGATTCATTTAGGTCATTTTGCTAACCATTGTGGCGTCACCCCTCATCCCCCCTCAAATAGAGCTCTGTTGTTGTCCAGAAACTATTAAAAACACATCAGTGAGCACTGGGTGACATGTTCCTTAATTTCATTACAACAAGCATGGGCCCGGTAGCTTTCTTCAAATCAGTCCCACATGCACCGTCCTGCTGCCGTAAACACTCAGTGTTCAGGCTGACTTGAGCCCCGCATGAAAAGACCTATTTCTACAGATCACCTCGCAGTCGTCGTGATGAGTGATGCAGGGTTTGGGCGTTTGATAAGCCTTAAAATACATAATCTTTTACTTCCTGGATTGCCTCACTTAAATGCCTCCACCAGCACAGCCCCTTGTGTTGTTTTATTGCAGGGATGCTTTCAGTCTGATGACTATTTAGTCCCTCTAAAAAAAGAAATCTAACCTGTTTTTAGATTTGCATCTTCAGTATGAAAACAGGAATAGTATCACTAACACGTTTTATTCTTTTCATGGGATTTGTTGACAATAAGACGAATATGGAGAGAAACAAACATTTGCCTATAAAGGTAGAAAATGTGTTTTTAATTGAACTGTGTAGCGGTATGTCAGGATTGCTTATTACTTTCTGATATGAATGCATGAAGTGGCTCAGGATAACTCGACTGATTGACAAAGTGCTTTCATGCAAATCAGTGTTTAGCTGAACTGTGAAATGCTCCCTTATTCATTGTAGTGTTCTTGTGCTTCAACCTGTCGTGTTTGATTTTGAGTTGACTCTCAGCATGTGTGTGTGTGTGTGTTTGTTTTGCATGCCATTCTTCAGTGTGAGCTGTTGTTCGTAGGTTTCAAAGTTTTTTCCACACCTGTAGAAACACACCTTTTGTAGTTTGTCCTTCCATTCCAGTCAGATCTCTCTCTTTCTACCTCAGTGTTCTTTCCCTGTTATTTTCCAGAGTGTGTGTGTGTGTGTGTGTTTGCACTGGACGGTGTGTGCCGCTGCGTCCCCCCTGCATTGTGACGTCCCCTGTCGCTGCACGTGTTGTCATTTTCTGTTTAACAGCACTTTCCCCTCTTTCCCTTTTGTCCCACTTTCTCTCACCGCCCACTCTGTTTTTGTCCCCGCTGACAGTGTGCAGCGGCGCTTTGCTCAATCCTGTGCCGTGTTGATTTTTTTGAACCCCCCTCCCCTCACCCCCGGTGCTTCTCTTGTGGTTTTTGTTTTTGTTCTTATAGTTGCAGGACCCCCGCATGTATGATCAGGTCTATAGGTACTTAGACCTTCCAGGGCAGGTATGTGAAAATACAGCGATTATTTCAAAACACTGTGTGTGATTTCTGCTACAGCAGCTCGCTGCTCACTTTCTTTCCAACCGTGTGTGTGTGTGTGTTTAAAGTCACTCATGTTGAAGTCTGGGAGGCAGGGAGTGCTGTAAATGTTTATTACTCACTGCTGATTATTTCTTACTACCGTCTGAGGTCGAGGCTTCAGTAAAAATACATACTTGTATGATCATTTGAAGTCAGCCAATGAGCACTCCCTGTTCCCAAGTCTGTGTGATTTGTCTCCTCTGAGAGTTAAGTCAGTCCTCATCAACCAGTTTAAGATGTATAGAAATGGCACCAAGACGTTTTGACAGTAGCTGCTATGTAAAATGTAGGTGGACTGTTCAAGAGGGAGGCTTTGCTACACTATATGGATATTTATGTGCCACGTGTAGAGTTAAATAGAGTGTAAAAGGCCAGAGGGGCAACTTAGGCCCCATGTTTGAAATGTGGATCTAACTGTGTCATAAAATGCTTCCTTTGCTCATGTTTCTTTTTTCTCTGACTGCAAATCTCACCTTTGCTTGTTGTCATGGTGTTTTACAGGCAGTTTGTTTTGGCTTATGAGGTGACAAATTTAACAGCAGCTAATCTGTTATCTTCTCTCTCCTCCTCCCTCCCTTCCGTCTCCTTTCACGGTTTCATTTTTTTCCCATCCACAAACCGTCGTCCTCCCATTTGATTCACACCATCTCCCACATCTGCGCCTTCCCTCCGACCCGCACCATCCACCCCGTTCTGCCCCACATCACTGCCCCGCCCCCACCCTATCAAAGCTGAAGGCGATAGACCGTCCGCAGGAGCCGGAGAAGGTACCGCGGGTGCCTCACGATCGTAAGAAAGAGTGGCAGAAACTGGCACTAGGTGCAGAGCTCGCCCAGGATATACCTGACGACAAGCACAGAGAGGCCAACGGATCTGCAGGTTACCACGACAACAGGTGCGTGAGGGCGGCTGTCCGGTCAAGCATCCCAGAGTTTCTCAGAGACAAACATTTAGGTCCACTTTTACGGTCTTTGAGAGTGCTGCTTAGCCTGTTTGGAGCTACCAGCATGAGATGCACATACATCCTGGTAATGTATAACCTCTGAATCTGATTGGATAAACTCTGATTGGATTGTGCCCACTCCACAGAGAGTGAAATCTTTCACTTAAGCTACAACGGCGATGATTAAGGTTCCTCACAGTCCTGACTGCATTTATTGTGCCTCAAAGCTCCAAATGCCACTCATCTCCCCGCAGGTCAATGTGATTAATAAGAAAAGATTCTATGCAAATTGGTGGTTTTCTTTGATTTGTCACTGCTGTGCATGGCAGGCATAGAATCTTTTCTCCAAACCCAGATGAGGAGGGACTTCAGGTGCTTTGATAGCGCACATAGATGGCTGTGAATGCATGCGCTGTGATGTTATGACCAAAGTGTCTGCAGCGCTGACAGAACATGGTCCGAACTATTCTCTCTATAACAGCAAGGAGCATTTACCACCATGACCTTGTGAGCATTGTTGTAGATTAGTTCCCAACTTGGAGGAAAATCGTCTTCACCCTGTGAGATGATTTGCAGGATAAGAAAGAAGGGGAAAAAAACACAAAGCTCTGCTACATAAAATCATGATCATTCTTTTATTACTTTTCTGCTTTTTGCTTTCTTTGTGAAATGCTGGATGTTTTACCTCCTCAAGCCTCCAAAGATTGTTCAAATTAACTGAGGAATGTCAGGCGGGAGAGTGAATTCTTTAGTGGAAGTGCTCAGTATTATTTAGGTGCCATAAGGGGCTCACAAGTAGCTTTATTGTAAGGGGCCGTGGGTTCTTACAGATAAGTGTGTCGGATCCAAAACTGAATGAATCAACAGTGTGCAGGATTTTTTTTTTGGCTCTTTCACAAGCAGCCATAAGGTAAAACCGTTGGGAGCCGTGAATTTATTCTATATGTAGCACGAGCAGCACAAGACGAGATCGACACTGATTAAAAACCAAACAATGTGAGAAAATGAAAACGTATCTCTCTGCTCAGGGCTCCCTTGTACATGGAACATTTGGACGGGCCCTTCTCGCTGGCGGCGCTGCCCTACAGCCAGATGAACGAGCTGCTGAACCGTACCGGGGACAGAATGTATTCGCGGCCCCACGACCCTCCACCGCCTCCACCTCTCATGCACCCACTGGGAGAGATCAAGCCACCCTCTGTGATCAGGTGGGACAGGACACGACGCACAAGCTCACTTTTATGGAATCATTAGGAAGACAAATCGGATTGAGCTGCGACACTGTTGCGCAGATTCAAGTTTTCTTTAACCTTGTGTCTGATCCGAAGCAGCACACAGTCAATGGGTGGTAATGAGTGGCGTTCCACTACTTTTCTTTTTCTTGAGCTGTTATTTGAGAGGATTTTTCACTCTGCTCAAGCTCGGCAGAAGAGAAGAAGGGATGGGCGGAGAGCTAGACGGATGGATAGATGGAGGTTTTGTGGATCGATGAGGTGTTAAGGCCACTGAGCGTATTACAGGTTGTTTTTCTGCTGCGCACTTTTGCCGCATATGTCACTGTTTGAAGGGATGGAGAGATCAGAGGGAATGATTAAGGCTGTGCCTGCAGCACCAGAGAAATGTCTCATTGATTTCTGCACAAGTCCATGCAGCGATCTCCTTTTACTCCCAAACTCTTTCCATCCTGTTCTGTTTACTTCTGTTTTTCAGTCTTTTTCTGACCTTTGGTTCTGGTGTGTTTTGCTGTTTCTTCCTTCAGAAGTTATTATCATGCTGTTCCATATTTCATTTCCTCACTTGACGCCCTCCCTGTATTTAATGTAGCACATTAAGTAGATATCGGTGGGGACGCAGCCTTAAGTAGGCTTGGAGGAAATACTCGACACATTATTTTCCTCCCCCTTCTTTCCTCTCGCTTTGCTTTTTTTGTCTGCAGCAATTTCCTCCACAAGAAGAAAATTGATTGTGAGCATGTCGGTCTTTGTGTTGCAATGTGCTGGTTAGTCGCTCCATCCACCCACACAGACTCAGCATCAGTTAATGGCCAATAATGATGCCATTCTGTCTTTAATGTACAAGTTACCATAAGACATAGAGGCTCTGTGCTTTCAGGACTCCACTCTGTAGACTCTAATTTGTCCTACCAATGTCCTCAGGTAGACTTTCTCTGGCGTGCTGTGATTTCCAGTATTTTGTAAGGGCTGGTGGCAGAGTTGAGGGCCCCCCCCAACCACAAAACTGGTCTTTCAAAAAGCTACTGTATGTACATTTACTTACACCAGTGTCAGTCTTTGAAGGCGCCGCAGCAGCTGATCCTGACGACCCGCTGCTGAACGTAGAGCAAAGTAAACTTTGACCTTCACACGCCCCCTTTAGGTCCATTGCCACACAGCAGAGTTTACAGTGATAACAGTGGCAGATTAAGATTCGTAGTCATTTTTAAAACAAATGGGAGCTTCATTTCAGACAGATGGTGGACAAAAGCAGCTTCTCATCATGTCTGGCCGGCGACCGTCGCTGTTTCTGTCTGAAATGACAACTGTTGCAGGAGTTGGTCTAAATCAGCATTCGTGATTGAAGCTGACTTGTTTTAAAACAAGAATCTTGTAAAAGGGATCTTAAAAACCGTGTGTGTGAGTTAGGTGGTCGTAGCGTCACAAATAGAAAAAAGAGACATGAGATGAGCCTTTTATTTCGTGTCAACATTTTGTCTCACGCTCTCTCTAATCCCCCGTCATGACCTCCTTTTCTTTCTCCCTCTTCTTCCCTCCAGTTCCAGTTCAGGTTTTTCCGACAGCAGACCCCAGTCTCCAGCCCGGACAGCAGGCCTCAACTCCAACACTCCTCCTCCCCCTCCTCCCCCTCTTCCCCCTCCACCTCCCCCGTTGCCCTCCACGGGCTTGCGGGGCACCCCTCCTCCTCCCATCCCTCCTCTACCGCTCCAGCAGCAGCTCCCGGCCATCCCGCCTCCCCCTGCTCCTCTCCAGATCGCCCCGGGGGTTCTCCACCCGGCCCCTCCACCCGTGGCACCTCCCCTCCACTCCTCCTCCCCGGCCCGTCTCCAACAGGTCCTGGACAGGGGCCAACCCATGGGCTCTGGGACCCAGGCAGACGGCACCATCCTCCCTCCTCCCCCGCCGCCCCCTCCTCTGCCCCTCCCCGGAGCACGGAGCTCCTCGCCCTGTCTGTCAGGGCCTCCACCTGTGCCAGCCTTCCCCTCAGCAGGAGCCATGGCCTCCCCGCCGCCCCACACCATGCACGATGTGGGGTCCAAGAGGCACCATCCAGCCAATCTGCCACCCATCAGCGATGCACGCAGTGTCCTGTTGGAAGCCATCAGAAAAGGTGAGAAACAATGTATTTCTTACATTATTATGTCTCACATTACGCGATCATGAACTGAAATCAATCTGTTACTGCTTCTTCCCGCTCCAGGCATACAGCTGCGGAAAGTGGAGGAGCAGCGAGAGCAAGAGGCAAAGCACGAGCGCGTCGGCAACGACGTGGCCACCATCCTGTCGCGCCGCATCGCCGTGGAGTACTCCGACTCCGAGGACGAGTCGGAGTTCGACGAAGGAGACTGGATGGAGTGATGACGATCAGAGGGATAGAAAAAAAAGCAGCAGCGTTGGCAGCAGAGGACAGATGTGTTCAGGTGCCCCCCCCCCCCGCAAAACCCTGCAGTCCACACCTCGCCATCAAAGAGTCCTTTCTACTCTGGAAAGAAGGGAAACATCGCCGCTGCCCTCTTTTCCTCTGTCGAGCTTTTTTATCTCGCCATGTCTCTGTCTCGTTGTGGTTTGTGTTTGGAGGACTGTCTCCAGTTCGTCCTCGTCTGTCTCGCTAGTGTCTCCAACAGAAGTTTTCGCATTCGTTCTTTTCTGCACTACCACACGACCTTGTTTCCGCTGGATTTCCTGTGATGAAATCCCCCATGTTTACTATTGTTATACATGAAAATAACTTTTTTGAAGAACACTCGTTTTTGTTTCTTATCTGTATGTCGATATGAAAAAAAAAACACAAGAAAATAGAAAAGGAAAAAATGAAGGCATGTTGCATTTATCCTTAGTTCTCCAG
This sequence comes from Chaetodon trifasciatus, assembly GCA_037975065.1. Taxonomy (NCBI): domain Eukaryota; kingdom Metazoa; phylum Chordata; class Actinopteri; order Chaetodontiformes; family Chaetodontidae; genus Chaetodon; species Chaetodon trifasciatus. Next base: position 8,282,835 of record JBBMOE010000007.1, on the reverse strand, counting down.
CACCGTTTTGCCACCTGGTGGCCAAACACGGCATTGAATGAATGCTGTCTTATTTTATCGTCTTTTATTTACCTTTTTCTGATGAAACATTTGCGGTTTTAACGGGCCAGTAGTTGCTGATGCTGACCACTACATGAACAGTCACTCAGTGTGAACACCAGCTGGGTCATCTTTTGTTTTTTTCTCTCGCTATCAGGACTGACTTTACCACTTAGAACAAGCATACGATTGTGACGGTACGTCATGTGATGATTGCTGTATGGTTGAAAATGTAGAAGGGGAAGCATATGGCGTGTGCATATCCATCCACTTACATCTAACCTTTACCCCAGGGAAATGTATGCCAAGAGATTGAGCTTTTTTTTGTCTGTCCAGGTTCTAAGGAGCCACGTGTGCTCATGTTGACATCAGTCAAAGAGAAACTCTGAGCCATTGGTTTATCGCGCTCCCATCCTTTTCTCAAGTTCTTTCCATAGAAATGGACACTGGAAGTGATTAGATGCTGTAGACGTACAACAGATTTCCTGCCTCTTTCATTGTCCCTGATGAGTATTCAGTGTGCCGAGGAAAACTTTGAATTTTGAGAAGCTACCCACGATAATGAGAGTCTGACCACCACCAGGTACAAACCACTCGACGCCACTGAAGGCAGCTTTTTCCTCAGACCCCCCTTTACCTGCCCGCTAACGAGAAGCCTTACCTCGTTTGGTTCTACAGCAGCCGCTGGTGTTCAAAAGAATACACTTGGTGTGATGCCGCCTTTCAGGCCCGAAGAGGAGGATACATTATGCCTTGTTTTGGCTCATTTCAAAGAAAATGTCTGCCATCCTTTTCCGTTTGTTCTTTCTTCTACTTGCCTTATTGTTCGTACAAAACGTATCGTTGAGTTGATGAATGTATTGTGCTGTTACTACTTACTTGCCTGCGCTTGTATGGATTTGCTGTTTCTATGTTTGGGGGTGAAAAGGGACGGAGGGACAGAAACCCTGGTTTAAAAAAGACAAAAGTTAGATCAATACTGTATACCATGTAACTTATGTAACTGTTGACTGTAACAGTTTGCTTGAATTAATAAAAATCTAATGTTATGTTTCAGCCCTACATGTCACGGCTTTGTTTTAGTCGAGCTGAGTGTGGCGTCCTCGGCTGAGCTCTGTTCTTCATATGTGGAATACTGATCGAGCTCCGGCAAGTGACTGTGCTGCAGGATCATGAACCCCGAACACAAAGTCAATTTAAGACACAATTACACTTTTCATTATGGGCACCAGCAGAATCATGTTCACAAAATGATATTAGAAATCATCAGAATCAGCCTGCTCGTGTTGCCACAATTAAATGCAAATAGGTGCTTAATGTGATAAAAAAGCTGCAAAAATCTGGTGAGCCCCAAAAAATGAGCCAATCCTAATTTAGTTTTAATACTAAGAGCAAAAGATTCAAATGAATATTTATGATTGTTATTAGATTAATGCAACCAGAACAACAGTAATGAATTATCTTGAAGGGGATTTGTGGTGTAAACAAAAATCATTTTAAATTCGGAGCAGCTGGATCGAAACAATGAACTAATTCCAGATCAATCTGACTCCGTCTTAAATCATAAGTGAGATTAATTGCTCAGCACTTTTAATCCGCTTCATGAGAAAGTCTGTCGGGTTTAGTCTCGGTCACAATGTTTAAAGAGGTTCATCCGCTTTGCTTTTCTTTTGAGGTTCTTTCTTGGCATTTCCGGCTTTATTGGATCGTCGATAGTGAAGGAGCGGACAGGAAGTGAGAGGAGAGGAGGTGTGACATGCAGCAAAGGCGTCTGGCTTGAATCGATCAGCAGTTATTGTCTCACTTTAACCACCCAGCTGCCCCTTAATCATCTTCAGTAACTACTGTGGAACAGTCCTATCAGAGCTGGTCCTGGTTTCAAATGATTTGCTCAGGTTGCCTTTATTTCAAAATAAGAGCTCGCTGTTATTTCTCGTTTAAGATTAACAACTAAAACCTCGAACTGTGCATGAAGAACAGAGTCAGTTGAAGAGAAATGAGAAGAGTTTTATGTGGACGAGCAGGTCAGAACAGAGCAGTTCAGCCATGTTTGAAGTCCTGTCTGTGGTTATGCTGCAGTTACATAAAATGTAGGCTGGTTTTCTTACATTTTGCTTTCATTTTAACACGTATAGGCATTTAACTCTTTATTTTGAGCACCATATTGTGATAATTACACTAAGATATACTGTCTTTTTCTCATCTAAAATTAGAGTTGTATCCATAACTTTTCAATATATTGTCCAGAAAAAAAGGTCATTTGTGTGAGAATCAGTTCATATTTGGGGCTTATTCTTGGCCGTGATCCACCTAACAGTCCTCTTTGATCAGTCCAGGCTTGTGTCACATCATTAACAATCAAATTAAGCTACCTCATGCATCCACGTATGAAGAACAGCACCCTGGTGTCTGTCTTAGCAGCTGTCCCCCAGTGATCCACGTCAAGCTCTGAGATAGAAGCTGACTCTGTTTGTCAGACTGGAGGTTAAAATTAAAAGTTCACAGCTTCATGTGCCGTCACACTTTCACCTCCTTCTATTCCCACTTCTGTCTCACTCTCACCTACACTCCTCTTCCTCCAGCTTCGCGCTCATCTTCTCACCTCCCCTCTCTCGCTTCCGTCGTCTCTCTGAACAGGAGGACGCTCCTGTGCGTTATCTTGTCACTTTTGTAATAATCTTTATTTTTTCCAAGTGTCACTCTTTATCTTCTGAGCCCTCGCTTTCGAAGACGCTTTAGGAATTTCAGCTTTCATGTCAGGCTGGCACGCGACATCTGCGTCTCAGAAACATGTCAGCTTTGGGCCCGCGTGGATTATGTAACTCCGGCACATTGTGCAGAGCTCTCACCGCAGTTTGCAGCGTGCTGGTATGAGGAGGCCTATTAAAAGTATGAGTGTGTGTGTGTCTAAGGGGAGCTGATGAAAAAAAGATTTAATTACCAGATACAGTGTGTTGTTGTATTCATGCTTTGAAGCTGTCCAACTGCCTCACCTTGGAGGAAATTGCCTGATTTGTTTCCTTCCAGCGTTAAACTGCAGTCAACAGACCTGAAATGGCTTTTGCAAATAATCGTCAGCTGCCGCACTTCAGCATCACGCTGATGAGTTCTGCCACGTTGGACAATCAGTTTTACAGCTCCCTGCTTGAATTATGCTCATGCAGAATATTCCGCCTGCCTGCTGCTCCAAATAACAAAAGCTAAAAATAATATGTGGCCCTAATGCTCAGTGCTTGTATGTGCTCCACCTTGCTGTAATCTACACAGCGGCAGCCGGCTTGCTGGAACAATTCCTCACGGTGGAAGAAGTTTGCACTGAAAGCTTTTTTTGTGAGAAATAAACTGCATACGAATCATGTATATTTTACAGCGACTGTGTACAACCAGAGGGGACTGCACTGTTTTTACTTACCGGATGACAGCAAGTTTCCAGGACACGTTTTCCTGGAACAGACCGACACACGAAGACGCACGCATCTGCACATCATCTGTTTATTCTAAAATGACATTGCCACCGTTTTCTCATGAAACTAGTCTATCAAGGCGTGTGGAAGGTGATGACTGCGGATACAGAGTACATCAAAATGTGTTAAATACTTCATAAACGTAGCTGCAACCCAAAGCACTAAAAACAGAAGGCATGGCATGAGCAGCGAGGACTGGAATGATTTACAGCAGAAGTCAGGAGGTTTTTGCACATACAGAACTACTGACTGTTAGCATCTACGGCTTAATGAAATAAACAAAGTGAAAAAGTGCTAAATACAATGATTTTAGAGTTATTTACACAGCAATCAAACTGTACATTCAAGCTTCATACAAGTGTTTGCAGCTTCAGATATTTAATGCTACCAAAAGCTATTCAAAAACCAAAATACATAAACTATGCCGGCAAAACCAATCTGTTTACAAGTGGAAGTAACTTTAAAGAGTGAGAAACAGGATATAATATAGTAAGATGTTGTCAGAGTGTTTAAGGCTTTAAACTGTCTTTGAAACAAGGGCCCACACACTGTCAAACCATCCTCAAATCTGTTCCGTTGGCATGACGAAACGATCCACGTCACCGCAGCGTCTGCAGAGGCTGAACTCTCTTCCTCCGTCTCATCACTTTACTCTCAAGGTGTTATTCTTCCTTCGCGGCAGCTCCTTCTGGACCTGACGGGCCCGCGTGCCCAAGCCCAGCGACTGCAGGGTCTCGGTGATGAAGCGCTGCGTGGGAGAGACGCACAGCATCACCAGCAGCTTGGCGTCGCCACCTGGTGGAGAAGATGGAGAAGAGCAGGAGGAGACTGAGGCGTTGGACAACAATGGAAAGATTTCATTCATTCATTCACTGCGCTTCACTTTTGCTGATTCAGTCTTTAGGTATGTTCATGTGAGCATATGTTAGAATACTAATACGTTGTGTGGATGAACAAGTCTTTCCGAGAAGAAGCATGACTCACAGGTCATAAAAAGAGATTTTGTGTGTGTGTGTGTGCGTGTGCATGCGTCACCTATGGCATCCTGCAGCAGATGAGTGAGTTTGCTGTTCCTGTAGGGGACGTGCGGTCTCTGCTCGGCCAGAGCTCCCAGGACGTCAGACAGCGCTGAGAGACTGCGGTTTATGCAGGACACCTCCCACAGAGCTGCGCCCGAAACTCCAGACATACCTGGCACACACACGTAAACACACATCTGTGTGCGCCCCAAAGCTAACTGATCTGCTCAGCGAACAGGCTTTGGTGGTGCTGCATTCAATGAACATTTGCCGGCGTAAATAAAGGTTAAAAGAGAGGTCATTACAAAGAGCACAGCTTTGTTTGCACCGTGGAGCGTTATGAGTGGATTAATCATTCTGTATTTCATGGTTAACACACTTTAACACAGAAAACAGGCTATTTTTGAGCAGCATATTTGGCTCCAAGCAGTTACTGAAAACCGTCCAAATTTAAATACCAAACACAAGCAAGTATGTGGTGTCATCAGTCTCTTATATACCAACACTGCCTGTCAGATTCTTGATGGTTCATATGAAACAATGCAAAATGAATGGGAAAAAGAGGAAATGATTCATATTTGGGGAGTCCAGCTCGCTTTGAATGGAGCGCTCACTGCTGTCTCTTGAGAATTAAATCGTTCGAGCAAAGACGAGAATCAGTGTGACACCTGAATTTCATTATGAGCGGTAGTTTATCTTCTAAATTAGGTATATGCCTGAAGCCCATTTTGCAATTTGGCATGTTAAGATGGGTATAGCTTCCAATTCAAATACTGCCTGGTGCATCTTCAGACACTCAGGGACCAGCATTCCTGTGATATGAACAAAGACGATCCTGAAGCAGGGACGTCTTCTTACCGACACACTCGCTCCCAGCCAGGTCCACCAGCTGCAGCTTGGTCCTGAACACACCCTGTGAGATGCTGGGCCTGGGGGAGGGACACGGGGAATGGGAAGGGGAGGGGCAGGGAGAGGAGGCGGAGCTTGCAAAAAGCTCGTCAGATGAGTGGCGGGCGGCAGGGTTGGCCCGGCGACAGCGTGGACTCCACCACTCCTTCTGGGTGGAGCGCTGCATGTCCTTCTTGGCACTCTGCAGCCTGCGAGCTGACGGAGGAGCAACAGTGTCACAATGCAGGAATGTGTTTATGCTGACGAGTGCGGGTCTGTGAGTGTGGGGCTGAATGCGTCTCACCCAGAGCCAGCGCGTTGGGGCTCTTGGAGGAAATGGTGAGGGTGACAATGAGGTGAGAGCGTGAGGAGTCGGTGTGGACGAGGGTGGGACAGTGAGCCCTGAGCTTCAAAACCCTGCTGATGATCTGCATCACCTCAGAGGCGTTACTTACAGGCCTGTAAAGACATATGACACTTTTCATTCCTTTAAAGCTGCTATAATCAATAAAGCACACAAGGTCACTCTGACCTCTTTCACAGCGCCGTTTCCAGCCACAACAGGCAGCTGTTTTCAGTGAAAAGCTCTAAAAACTCACTGCGCAGCCCAAAGCGACAGTCAGTTAATAACTCGCTGGTGAACGTCGTGGAGCATTTAACAGCTCAAGAGCCAGACACATCCTCTCGTCAGGTGGCCTGAAGCAAGACTCCGGATGAATGCTAATGTTGCTCCATATATTCTGTGTAAACAAGTCTGCCATATCAACTTTAAGAGGCTGATAATTATGCTGGGTTTACAGCTCGTCTTCACTGTGACAAGTGGCCAAAAAAAGGCTCAAATTAGCATTAAATAATTATTGTCCTCTTGGGGACAGAGGAACTTTGCATGCTTAGCAAGCTGAAATATCTAAAGTATTATCTCATAAAGTTTCAATGGACATCTAAAATTCCGCCTTCTTCAGCTCTGATTTGGCACCAACTAACTTCAGAGAAAAATATCTGGCCCTTGTTAAATGCTCAATAAACTTTGTCCATCTGCAGTCTAGAGCTGGGCAGGTAGCATACAGCAGATTTATGATGGCTTTTTTGCTTTGCTTGCTGCGGCTGCAAACTGGGATTTGCTGGCCATAAAACTATAAAGCTCCACAGATCTGAAGGGGAGCAAGCTGGGTGATAATTCTTTGTGTGTCCATCACTACAAGTGACACCTTTCCCATTGCATATAATTTGATACATTGTTATATAAGAAAGCATTGATCACTGGAGCTTTAAAAGAACTGAAACTAGCAGTCCAGCTGCAAATTCTCACATCCCCGACCCTTCATGATAAAGGACAAATGAACGCCGTCTGCACACCGCCACCTCAGCTGTGGCTGTACTCACTCATATGTGAGGGAGGTGACCTGGCTGCTACCAGAGGAGGTGGTGATGACGTCCCGGCGCTGGCCGGCGGCGTTGCCCCGCTCATCTCTGGCCAGAAGGTCGAACACCTCGTTGTTGTACACCTCCATCACTGACACTTCCACCGTGTGGCTCTCTGCAGGCTTCTCAGAGATCAGCCTGGGTCACACACACACAGGGGACAGACGCGCAAGCGTGGACAGGTTGAAATTCCATTTCGAGTCTCAGTGCACATTACGGATGAATGGATTGAATGTGTCTCATTTCTTATTTCTTAGAGCAGATCTACTGTGGTTTTCAGCAGAAAAACATACTCACTTCTTGCACAGTTAGTCATTACACAATGTAAATATCACAAAAACAAATGAGTACTAAATGAGTCTTTCCGTCTCACCGAAAGAGCTCAGCGGTGGCCTTGGGGATAATACCCTGCTGCTCCTCCTGCTGCGTCCCCGAGGGCTTCTCCAGCGGCTGGGATCCCATCATGGTGTGAGTCTTCCCGCTGCCTGTCTGCCCGTACGCCATGATACACACATTATAGCTGCATGGCAGGGAGGGAGATGACAGTCACTCCATGCAGTCATACTAAGCTGTTTAATGAATGCATCTGAATGTTTTTCACACTCACCCGTCCAGCAGAGACGTGAGAAGCGGCTTGACTTCCTCAAACACAGCATCCTGGGAATCCTCCGGTCCATGCACTCTGGAGGAAACAAACTCGCAGCAGTGAGTCATCATTAAGAAACAGGAAATCAAACTGAATAATGCAGACTGCATCATGGCAGTGTTCGATTTTACCTCTCAAACTCAAACATCTTGTTGTGCACCGGCATCCCCGTTTTTTGGCAGTTCACCATCACCGTGTCCTAAAACAACATGAGGAGTAACACAGAAAAGTGAAGCAGCAAGAAGCGATATAATAAAATTCTAAGAGTCTGTGAAACTCACGTCACTGATAACAGAGACCACTTCTTCTGATGATGCAGGCCTGATGGACAAAAGCATAGAATTGGATTATTTTTAGCTTCAGCTCGTCTCAGTTATCATATTACATTTCATGTTTTTGGTGATGAATCATGTGTTTGACCCACCATGATCCAGAGGTGGAGGACTGGATGTGGTCAAAGGGGAGAACTGGTCGCACCCTGCAGTGAACCCTGATGTTCCCTCTCAACTCCTGCAGCGAAACAAAGAACGACAATGAAGCTCAAGGTCAGATCCCATCGGATATGCTGCAGGTCTTCATGAACCTGGACCTGAGCATCTGTCCTCACCACCAGTGCATTATGGAGTTCTTTCCTCCTCTGCCTCTCCGCCCTGCACCTCTCCCTCTCCTCCTCCAGAGAGCGCTCCAGAGCTGCAACATGAGCCTGTAAGTCTGGGCAGGCAGAGCAGAAAGACAGTCAGGCAGTCCTCAAAGCGAAATGAGAAAACTTGACATTTAATTTTCGTGGGCTGAGGTTAAAGGTGGCGTCATTAAGACGATAAATAAACAATCGAGATCAGCGGTGAAAAGCCTCCACTGGCGTGCCACCGGGTCAGATCTGTAAAGTGAATGAATGGCTGTAACAGAGGCATCCGTCCTCTGGTGTAAATCTTTTGAATTCAGGCCAGGTCTTTAATCCTGCAGCACACGTGTACACACAGACATTTGGAACCAAACAGCTCCATTCACACAGGACAGACTTAGACCTTCAGGAATAGACTGGATTGAACATGAATAGAACTGAATGGTGCAGAGTGACATCAATTATTCACATAATAGACACAAACTAGCATCTCTCTCCACCTCTTATTGTGAATACTTCTGTACTTTAAAGCCTTCAGAGCATTAACTGGCTCTGTGGACCTGTAATTTATTTTTTTTGTATGTCCCAGAAAAGTCATTTTAATGCATATGATAAGAACATAAATGAGTTTCTGGGTGCTGCTGCTGCATATAAAATCAGTTTCCCAATCATGTAATTAAAAACACAAAAAGAGCTCATGGTTTTGACACTATTATTCTCCCAATGAGAAACTTGTTGAATACACTTGTTGATGAAAAAAACATGCAAAGCTTAATGGAATTATGCATATTATATCTAATTTAGGATGGATTTCCACTTTAATAAGCGAATAGAAGGTTAAATTATAATCCAGAGCGGCTGATACTAACTAGAGAAAGAACAGTTCATATTCAGTGCAGGCAAGTTTTTAACACTCCTCCTCAACTCCATCAACTGTCAACAACAATAAAAGGTGAAGAAAAGACATTTTGCTCGGTGCAGCTCACAGCATCGTGCGCTCAGGCTTATGTTGGCCGAAGTATTTGACGAGATCAGCTTTCACCAATCATCAAAGCCACGGTGAGCAGCTGATTTGCGGGACTGTATAGACCAGGACGGTCAACCTTGGACAACCTCAGCGGGCGGGGTGAGAGAGAAGAGGGGAGGGACGGTGTGAGAGGATTACCAGCGCTGTAAACCACTTTAAGATGGAGTGTGTGAGCAGAACAGGAAAGTTATTCCAAGTGAGAGGCAGAAAATGTGTTTGGTTTCTTTGCCTTTACTACAACAGGTCAGTGTTAAAGGTGGAGTGTCAGTGCTTTAAGATGCTACTCTTCTGACAGCTGCCTGCTCAGTCCAGCTCACTGCACACAGGCTCCACCATGATGCCTAAATGTGGATGTGGACTCATTCCTTCAGAGACCTGACTTGGGATGATGTCAAAGATGCTACATCTATGGTGCTGCATGCTCAGATACTTACTCTGAACCTCGTCTGCGGGGTGACCGTTCAGAGAACAGCTGGCCTGCTGCACTTTGTCCAGCAGCTGCTTGCTCTGCTCCTCCAGCTCAGTGGCAAAACTCAAATAGACCGCAAAAACTTCACTCAAGTCCTGCTTCACAGCCTGCCGCAGACACACAGAGAGAGCACGTTAGACAATGTGTGTGTGTGTCTGTGATTTATCTGTTCTATCTTTCTGACTTCCCGCACTGCTTTTCTTTCTTAACTTTGCATACTATTCAGAAGACAGCTTCTGACCTTGCATGCGCACACACTCACATTCACACCTCATCATGTTTGTACCTGGACCTCAGGAAGCAGTTTGGCGATGGCTGACCGGGTTATTGTCTGTGCGTTTCTCTGCTGCTGATGATGGTTCGGAGTCCTGGTCTCCTCTTCCTGGTCCCGACGGAGTTTCCCCAGACACTAGAAAGGATAGAACATCGACATACTTATTCTGCACCACTGGGCCATCATCAGACAGTATCATCCATCTGTCCAATGCATCTGTCCCATTCAGGCATAGCTGGTCTCCAGTGTCCACCAGAATACTTGGATCCATACAGCAATAATTAGCATCAAATACATAGCAGGCCTCTTGCGTTCAAGTGACGCTGAATCACGTGATCCAACTCACCCAGCAGTCACACACGTGTTAAAACCTGCTGACTTTAAGCCAAGTGTCTACAACACACACCTGGCAGAAAAGTCATTCAGATAAAACAGTCACTTACACAAAAGCCTTCATGAGCAACTCGGAATAAATACGCTCATCTAGAATAAAACAGAATAGAGTAACCAGGGAGGCCTGTGGGTTTAAGCCTGTAAGTAATGAATGGCAGAAATCTTCTTACCTCAGCCAGTCTTAAATGAAGAATAGCATTCTCTGTCTCCAGCTCCAGTATGCGCTCCTCTTTACTCTGAAAACACAGTGAAATGTTGCAGAGGTCATTAGAAATAGTCTGGGTATTTATACATATATGTACATGTGTATTGAATACTTTGGAAAACATTAATAAGATAGAAATAGTTGAGCAATGTCTGCTCAGATAACTCCACTAACTAAACTGGAACTTACCCTCAGTTTGTGCTCCAGCAGGTGAACCTGATGCGCAAATATTTGGTCCCGGTTTATGAAGAGAGGCATTTTTTTTCCTCAAAGAAAATAAGCGAGTGGAGACGAGAATGGACAGCCTCGTCCCTTTCCTTCCCAGCTGATCAAGTCGTGTCCTCTCAGGTCATATAATCGGATTAACGACGGTCAACAACGGCTCTCTCAACTCTGCTCACCTGTCTGCCTCACGAGTGGGAGGAGGAGGAGGGGTAGGAGGAGGGCGGCTTCCTGTCTGTCAGATCATTTTTGTTACTTCTGAGAGCGAATATAGCCTCAATATGTCACCCAGGCCTTAACGTGGCTGTTGATGTTGTTGGAACCACATAATTCACACGTTTTAATGTATTATGTTTGAAATTGATGCAGAAATATACGACTTCAGGTACGCTTCATCACCCGTTTGTGATTCCGCGTTACACCGCTAGATGACAGCAAAGCCTCTGAAGAGCGATGTGCCAAAAGGAAGAAAAGAAGAAAAGCACTTCCGCATAGTCACTGTTTGCCCACCTCAGCCTGGTTGTCAATAGTGAGTTCTGGCTCATAATGACTAAATTAAAAGAGAAAAGACGGGAGAAAATCAGCGTCGCCACTGAGGTGAGACGTTGTGACGTTGCGTTTATCGAGCTAGCTAGCTAGCTAGCTAGTTGGTTAGCTCTTTAGCTTGCGCTAACTCACACTTACTGCATCTTAACACCATTTAACGTTCAACTTACACAACTTCCGTGCATTCATTCATTCACCGTCATGTCTGGTGACAGAACTCAACTCTCTCAGCTAATGTTGTCCATTTTATCTAAACTATATCTCACTCGTAAATATTGCAGATTGACCGTTTGGAGGAGCGGCGGGCGCGTTGCCAAGACAACCTGGAGAGGGCAGAGTTCAGGAGCAGGAAGGAGAAGCTGTCTGACAAGGAAAGGTGAGGAAGATGATGGTGGTGTACCACTTTCTGTCAACACCTCGTTAGTGGTTGTCAGTTTGTACTTTAAATGATGAAATCTAATGAATGACTTTCTCCCCTTTGTCTCCACAGGCAGGAACTGGAGGATGAAATGGCCATCATGAATGAGAGGGTGCAAAAGTTAAGTAAGTGGATATCCATGAAGAGCTTATTCATACTGTACAAATAACTGAGGGCATATACAGGTGTCAAGATGAGTAAGACACTGAACCTATAATTGCACCCATGAACTTGTTGCATTGGTGTGAAAAGTCCTGAAAAGTCACATGAAAGCTCATGAAAGTTGCAATCCGAACCCTGTTTAATGCAGTCCATTTCCATTCAGTCTGCCATTAATGCAGTACAGCACGAGCGGAGCAGCTGGAGGTTTTGTTCCTTTGTGGTGTGTCCAGGTTAATGCTTCCTTCACGTGGCTTTTTCTTTTCTAGACAAGGAGCTGGAGACATTAAGAGGAGAGAATCGGAAGAACATGCTGCTCTCAGTCGCTCTGCTGGTGGTCAGCGCTCTCTTCTACTACGTCTTTTTTTACAATGAAGAGGACTCATGATACCTCCTGGTACCTTAAAGGGACCCACTGCGACACTCATGGACGATGTTGTCTTGAGTTAAGACATGAGGACTGTATGCACAGGCCTTAAATAAATGGAAAAGCCTCAGGAGCTGTGTTGATGAAATACCTCAGTTCTGCCTCTAGATGGCAGCATTGTCATTTTCTTGATCTCTTGTCATCATACTGGTTTTGTTCTGCACAGTCAGAACCGCACCACAGCTTCTTCGACTGTAAAGTTGGTGTTTTTAACAAGTTGGAACCTTAATTATGGCCTGTACTTTAACAAACGCTCTGTCAGCATATCCTCAAATATATTTCTCATTACATAAGTGAACAGAAGGCTGCTGTCTCATCTTAGTGTATATAATGACATTCAACGTGAAGAAGAATGTATTAACAAGTTTTCACCTAAATAATCCTTAATGTAAAGCTTGCCTTATGCGACAAACAAACCGATGTAACACTGCTGTATTTCATGCAATATATCAAAAGGATGCTTCTTCAGATGGTGCCAGTGAAGTCTGCTTCTGTCTTTTCAGTCATGTATGAATACATATGTATGATAATACATGGTACACACTCTGTGTCACATGTGCTGTTAGATGGATCAAGCCTTTGTTATGTTTGTTTTTTCTTTTTCACTGTAAGTTGTACAGTATGTTTTGCCATTACAGCAAATTGAGAAAACTATATGTTTTGATGCTCATGCTGCTAAAGAAACTGGTGTCTTTTTTTTAAATACACAGGAAAAAAGGAGGCTATGAGAATTGGGTTTGGTCTTTACACTTTATACCAATTTTGGAAGCAGATTTGTGTTTATCTGTAGTGCAGGAGCATAAAAACTCAATTTTCATTTGTACATGACTCATATCTTTAGTAGAGGCCCAAATTTGCCATAATTGGATGTGTTATTTTTGGACGGAATTCATGATTCCCCCGAAAACGTCACACTAGACCAACAAAACAACAGATTTGGTAACACTTTATATTGAGGTCCACACTTATATGTATTCTAGTAAGCAACTGGTTAATGGGGAATATATGTGCCTTAATAGAAAGTTTGAAGATTAAACATGTTAAGGGACCAGACGACGCCGTGGATGAGTGTTCAAGTTTATTGTTTGACGCTGGAGACAGTCGTGAAGTGAATGGCGTGGCACTGGGGGACAGTTTGAGGACAAGACTGTCAAAAAACTTCAGGTCTTCTCTCCATTCTGAGTGGGTTCAGAAAATAAAAAAAACATTCATGATATCAATTCTCATCTCTTCTCTTTGTCTATAATGACTCTCTTGAAGACTTGAGACTTTAGCCTGTCTCCTCTTCATGAGACACGCTCCCATTCAGGACTGAAATAGATTCAAGAAGACAAAGAAGGGTGTTGCTCTCGCCTACATTCCCCTGGACAAACTGTGTCATGCTCTCACAGGCAGAGAAAGTGTGTGAAGTTGGTCAGTCAATGAGTTATATCCTATTATCTGTTACTATGCTAGCCCGACTGCTGCGTCATCTAACCCTTCTACTAGACTGTCAAACATGTGTCTCCAAGTTTGGAGGTGAATTTTAATTTGTAATCTTATTGTGAAGGTCTGCAGTGACTCCCTGTGCCAATATTCTGCCGGCAATATTCCATAATTTTCTTTCTGTCAACAAAGCTCAAGACCACAACCAACGATGTGTTAGTCCGTCTTCTCATAATTTCAAACTTTCACAATCTTTTTAAAAAGACTAAATACACAGCATGGCACTAAATGTTCTTCAAACAGGAGAAAATGGTGCATTTGGGACTATTTTCAGCTGTGGATGAAAACACATTAGACCTGTTCAGTGAGGAAACTAAACTGGATAAACTGCAGTGCTCATGTTCATCATGATAACAGAACATGTCACCCAGTGCATCAACACAACAAAACACATCAATGATCCCATCGATGTGTTTTTGGACAACAAAGGAGGCGAGGGATGAGCATTTATGAGCGAATGAGAATAACTGGACTTAGTGTTCAGTCAAAATACTCTCTAATTCTTTGGTTTTGGTGCACAGGGGAGATCTTTGCATGTGCTGGTCCTACAGTTAAATGTACGACAGGACGGCCATGCAAATATTTATTTGGCCTCCCTCCCACACACTCCAGTATCACCAGCACAGTCCACGACACTCCTACACACTCACCAGCTCTCATCCTCAGAAAAAAAAAACAAATGTAAACAAGCCCATTATGCAACACTTCTGTGGGATTTAAAAGACGATCGTGGCCACTGAATATATTCAAGCATCCATTTGCGGCTGGTGTTTTTGCTCATTTGAAAACTTCAAACCCTTCAAATGTGAAAGTGAGAAGTCACAAATTAGTCTGAATATTGTGGTAAGTGACACCGCTCTTAAGGATTCTGACTTGACTTTTGAAAACTTTTGAAGTGTTTGCTTAGATATAATAATGTTTGAGACTTCTCATTTAAACTAAGACAACTGATAAATGATTATGTTACTCCTCCTAAAATACATGAAAGGAGCAGGTCCTGTTGCTCCTCCCGCACAGTCAGACACTGACCCCGTGTGCTTTTCATGACACAGCTTGTTAAGTGGCCTCAAGTCATGAAAGTGCACGACTTACAACAAATTATTTTAAAATAGGTCTGTCTGAGCACCAAAATGCCAGACGTCGCTCTGAATTCTCTCAGTTCTGAAGCAGAAGGATGTCTGAGCTCACCTGCTGCAGGTGGAGGTTCAGCGTCTGCGCTCAGGTCACATGTCATTATGTAAGCTGTTTGTCGTCTTCGGGGATTGAACCTTCCTCGCTGCCCCTGGGACAGTTCATTAGAGCCATATTACATCATGGAGCTTTTATATCAAATGTTTGTGTTTCAGTTGAATTTAATGTGTGTGTCTTATGCTCTGCGTGCCTATGTGTGTGGCTGCCAACGTGTAATGTCCTGTGATCATATGGACTCTCAGTGATAGAAGCAGTCACTTCTTTTTCCTTTGGTCAAAGCAAAGCCACAAAACAAACTGTACTCTGTTACACTTCAGCTCGGTCTCCTGGAAATTATGTTCAACTAATTTTCCACAGCAAATATATTCTGAGGGAAACATTACATTTTCCAATAACATAAACAGGAAATGCTGTTTTGATTAATACTTTATTACTTTATGAACCGCTCAGTAATTAAATCTAAAAATGCCTCATGGTTAATGAAATTGCAAACTGTCTAAAAAATGGAGTGAAACATTCAATATTTGCCTCTGAAATGTGGTGGAGTGAATAATAAAGTCACATGAAAACCTGCTCATGGTCACGTGACCTTACGTCATAGATGTGAACATTATAGATATAATGTGATAGTAATAATATACAGTGTGTCTTGTTGTCTTCACATTTTTTGATTAAAAAGAGCAACATTTTGTGCTTCCTCATACCTGCTGAGATTTGTCTTTTTAAGGGGAACAAATGTAATCTTAAATAACTCCTACACACTCTCACACACATCATAACAAAATATGTAGTGAAGTCTATAATTCTCGTACTTATTTGAAATCATGACACATCATTTTTAGCTTTATTTTGGGATTGAAATCACTCCCGCTTTTATGCTCTTGCCACGATTGCACTTTATGCATTAACCCAGCCGTCATCCTGACTCACGTGTGAAAGTATCTAAAGCTTATTTCTTTGAAATTGCCAGAATTAAAAGCAGCTAATAGTGGAGTAATGAGAGGAGTTAAGTCATCATGCCCAGATAATAATGCTCCTTACACTGGTCATGACTGAATTCATTCCCTCCAAACCTAATTTCTGCATTAGTCATCATTGCTGGAGTCAGAGTCGTGATGAATCTCTTCATATGAATATAGGAGTCAAGTATAATGGATAGGAGGGTGATTGGTGGCACGAGGAAGAGGTAATATGCTGCAGAAGTGCATCTTAATAAGAGCTGAGCTGTCAGGTTATGAAGGTTACACTAATCTCGACTGTCCACATGAGGCTGAGAAACCTGACACGTTCAGCATCGTCAGTTTTTTTTATCTGCCTTCTTAACTTCTTTGTTATGTTTTGGCAGGATTTGGACTCAACAGCAGACAGGGAACAAGGGTGTGATAGGAAGTTATTGAATGGAGAATGAAAGACTAGTAGCTGGGGAATCTATGGAGTGCACAGAGCTCAGGTGGTGCAAGTACTAGTGTTAAGGGCATGTGGTGGTGGTGGAGGCACAGGTGAAACCAGGTGGTGACGGTTGTGGACAGGAGGCTCAGAGATCAGGCATTGGTGATGGACACTAGAGAAACAAATACTAAATATTCACTTATACTCGCAGGCAGCACTAGTATATGGCTAACAATGCCACTAAGCAGTAGAAACCTCTGCAGTCCACAGCCTTTATGCTGTGCTTGATTGTGATGAGTCCCAGCTGTGTTGGAGCCAGCTCCCAGACCACCTGGAGGACCACAACCAGCCTCTGCCAAAAAAGGAAACAAAGCCCCACAACTCTCCACAGTACACAAGAAAAGTTTTCCAAAGCACCGCACTTCTTATCATCTTCCAGGTCAAACTGACCTGATTCATTCAGCCTTAAGGACATTTCATTCAGAATAATACTTTCTGTCCTTGTCTGAGTCGTCACAATGAACTTGTTAAAAAATCCAATATTAAGCATAGCTGGCAAAATAAAGCTGTGAACAGGGGATGGAAGAGTCCAAATGAAACCAGAAAGTGTTTGATCTCCGATTGGCCGCTTCCTCATTGTTTTACTCCAAAACATCTCACCGCGCAAGCATGGGCGTACACAGTTTGTCTAATATTATGAAATCCCTGAGACCTGCTCGCTCTCAGTTACGAAACATGACAAATTACAAATAATTGCTGCACAGTATGACTTTCATTCCCTCCCTCTTTTGCTCTCTCTTGACCTTTTGTCTGTGAGGACCATTCGGAAGAACCAGGAGTTAATCCACAGATACAGATACTAACCTCCTATTGACCCTCGTCCATTCAACCTGTACAGAGCTGTCATTATTTTATCATCATTTTTATGAAGCCTAATGAGCCATTTTTGGAGGTTTACAAAGACTCTCTTATGTCAAAGGCACCGAATAAAACACAGCACCTACAATATACTGTCAGCTCAACCTCTCACTGTAAACAGGTGTCTTTGTCACTTATTCCCTAGTTTTGATTTGACTCAGTGACAGCATCAGCATGGTCAAACATTTGAAGAACCCATGAAATACTGCAAAGCTGCAGATGCCACACAATTGATTAGCACACCTGAAGAGAGTTTGGCAATGAAATCAACCTGTGACATAAACCCACTCTGAACACAACAACTGCAACCGCAATCACAATCAGAAAAACTTGTTTTTACCTTCTATAAAAGTGTCTCTGTTAAGAGAGGGTCATTCTGCCCTTTTTATGTGTGGCTTAACTTCTTAAAATGAACATAATTAGTGCGAGCGCAAAGCCAAAACCTTCAAACAGTGCGTTGCTGTCCACAACACGTATTAAGCTCATTGTACCATGAGAAATGTCCCTCACCCACACTCGTCACGTCACACTGTTTTTCTGAGAAGCCAGGGAGACAGAGGAGCTAATGTCTCCTGGGCCTGGTTTAGGGCTGATCTCACTCTCTCTCAACACACTAACATACACACACACACACTTTCACACTGCATGCAAGCAGCATATACAGTACACAACACACACAGCATACAGACGGCACATGCACCGCACACCCACCCACAATCTGGTAAATTGCCTATGACAAATCCTGGTAGGTGCCAGGCTACTAAGAAGCACACGCATACAGTACAGTCCTGTGCCAACACGTGCACACACACACACATACACACAGTGTTTGAACAGGCCACAGGCTGAGGGATGAAGGCAAATGACGATAACTTTTATTGCAAAGTAGATTTTATGCTTCTGCTTGTCCCAGAGATAAAGCATGTGTTTGTGCCTGTGCTTGTGTGTGTGTGTGTGTGTGTGGATGCCCCTGGATATCGCTGCACTCCATGAGGAGTGAGATCAAACATGAATGCCACTGTTGATTTGTTTGTGTCTGTCCTTTCTACCACGTGTACCTCAGACATTCCTGCGACACCACCTTCATGTGAATATGAAATGACAGCACAGGAAAGGTTGACCAAAAACCCACAATTTGTCTTATTACATAATCAATAACTCTAAAGCCTTTTCCATCGAGCTAATGGCTTACTGAGTAATAGTAATGTTTCTATGGAGAGCATTTGGTACACCACTGTAATTAATATTATTAATGAGGGAATCATTCGACTGTGTACTTTGGTAATTGCCTGGAAAGCTGCTCAGGTCTGCACTGATCAAGCATTACATAATTCAAACACTGCTACCAGCCCCTATTTAGTCTAATGGATGTAATATCAAAGCGAAGGGACTAGAGGCGAATTTCAGTGTTGTTAATATCAACCTCTGCAACAATAAACAGTCCACTCTGCTGTTGAGAAGAGACGACGCGGACCTCTAAATATATTTAATGGCTTTTTTCTTTATGAAATAAGCTGTTGTTATTGTTGCATTCCTCACGCTGCTGAAATGTGAATCTTGCTTCTGTGTTCAAGCTCTAGCGATGCCACACAAGTGTGCAGGGGAATCAATACATGTGTGGTGGCAAGAGGAAGTCAAAAGCTGTCTTTATTGCCTCCACAGTTACAAAGCAGTAAGCTTTGTGCTTGTGTACAAGTAGACGCCAGGAGAAGAGAAACCCCGGCTGAGCTCTGTGTGGGATCACCTTTGGCTCAAATAACTGCTGCTGCGTATCATGTTCATGACTCGACAAGCAACATGTTACATCCCAAGTGTTGTGGATGATGCACCCAAGGTTGATGGATAATCAATGGATGCTGCATGAAATTTCATAGGTGTTCTCATCAAAATCATACTGTCGAATTGAATCAGGGGCAACTGAACATTTCGCCATCTAACAACTAAAAACTTTCTCAGTTGGCCTCAGGTGACTCCAACAAGTGCCGTTACACAGCCAGGAGCACTGATGCCCCAAGTGCCATCAGTGTCCTTGATAAGGACCCCAGAGAGGTTAAAAACCTGGGACTCGCCACAAGTGATTTTGAACTGAAGAAGCCCCTTGAATGAGAGGTCAAAGTTGTTCGTAAACTATTGTTTCCGAGTTAAAGAATAAACTTGAAGCTCAACTTTTAAGTCAACATGAACAGGAGAGCCTTAAAGCAGGCTGACAAAGGGAAATTTGAACTTCATTGCAGGACAAGCTCTGTCTGCTGATTATGTGATATGATCAAAAGCGCCAGTATGGCTACTAAATGGAATTTGAAGTAGGATTGTTTTGTCAACTTCTTGAAGATCCGTAAAGATGAAAAACATTTTGCTCAATAGTGCATGCTGTGCAATATATGACCATAACAGGATGAGACAAAGTTGGGGTCTGCTCTGGCATCAAATGGAGAAATTTACATGTGTACTTAGTATATGGTGGTGAACAGCAACCAAACCTAAAATCTCCCCATCTGGATTGTATAGTTGTGTATGATAAGTCCATAGTCAAAACAACATTTTTCCAGTCAAAGCTTGGTTCTTTCATGGCTCCATTAAAAATGTGAGACTATGCTCTGCAGCCTCGTGCGAGGGGTTAACTCTCTGAGCCCTGTATACAAAGCATGTGGCTGCCTGCTTTGGTGAGGTGACCAAAAGCAACATCTGTTGAGGTGGAGAAAAAAACAGGGTGAACAAACATCTCTCACAGCGCCCAGGCCTCAGTGTGCAGTCCATTAGTGGCCTCCAGCATCCCTCACCTTTCCCCCACTTCGTAATCAGCCTCAAACTGACTGAGGGCTGCGCAGCTTTCAAACTGGAGGTTATTACAGTGGGCAGTCCACACGAGGAGCAAGTGCAGCGATCCCTGTTTTGCTGCTAAGCGAGAGCTGTTGAGTGGGATCGAGCTTTCCAGCCAAGACAAAACGAGAGTTATTTTTAAGCCATCGTGAAAGGAGCCCACCTGAAGAGCACACACATGCTACTGCTAACAGAGAATGACAAGGAGGGCCCTGCATCGTGATCTTCTGTAAAGGTGCTTCTGTGCAGTGGTGTTCTGGATGTAAATCTAGTCTAAAAGGTTCGTTGTGCATATGCACATTTTAACAAATGTATAAAAGCAATCATTTGTTGTGCCTAAAGAATCATTTAGAAACACATCTTAATTAGTTTCACATTTCCTCTATTCAGGTATCAAGTGGAGAGGATTTCTTATAATTTCTTAAATTTTCTTAGTTTCTTACATAGTGCATTTGTACACAGTGCACAGTCCAGTTTATATTCAGGTGACAACTGACTGGGCTGACTGGGTATTGCTTTTGCCTCTCCACTGCACCTGTTGTCGCTTTCATTTGCACCAAAGCAGGTGTGATTGAGTCACAATCACTTGTGCCTCCTAAATGGTCAAATTATAATACTGTGGTGATTAAGTATTCCCTTAACCCACAGTATATTCTGGAGTATCTCCATTTACAGCTCATTCATCTGAACCTGTGAATTTGTCCTGATCCCTAAAATCCAACAGTTTTTATTTTCAGTAATCACATAACCGTGCTAATGAACCGTCAGTATGCGTGGGCTATGTTCAAAATACAATTCATCAAGCTGATTACAGTTGGCATAGAGGAGGTTAAAGCCAGGTTTTGCACAAAGCAGTATATGAAAACATGACTCAGAGGTACAGCGGAGTATTGTGTGGGAACATAATTGCAAGGGAATGCAAGACAGTTTGCGAGGCGAGTAGAAATGTTACTGCAAGGATGAGCAAAAGAATGCAAGAGAAAACATCTCCACTGTGGCCTTGAAGGGATTCTGTAGTCGTTGCATGAATGTCTGTCTGTGCCAACTTAATTTCTTTTTCAAACTGATTTAAAGCTGTGATTAAATGAAACACTAACAAGCAGACCTTTTTCACTGCAGAGTTTTTGACTTGTTATAGTTGGAAAAGTTGTTACTGACAGCACTGGTGATGGCTCTGTTCTATTCAAGTGTCCCATTGTTAGGGTGAAGATTTAAAACCCTGGTGATCAGGATGTGAGGCAGCAGTGGGAGGTTGGGGGAACCAAAATGGTGCAGGAACTTGATTCAGAACTCTGCTTTTTTACTATGTCTTAATGTCATTATATATAAAACAAAAACCACCAATGCAAGAAAACTCAGTGGCATAAAAGGAGGTCCTCAGCACACAGACAAAAGGCAAATGAATCAAACAACAGATTTAAATACTTCCAGATCAAACCACAGTGCTGAGAGCCTAACCCTAACCCCTGGTGGAGCAAGGAGCATTCAGGTGCCAATAAGACCAGGAGGTGGACCTCAGAGAGAGCAGTGATTAGAAATCAAAGCAAGAAAACAATGAAACAAACCAATGAAAAGATACTAAATGAAGCGAATGTGTTAAACACGTCACCTTACCCAAATTCACTTGATCATTACACCTAAATGTGGCATGTCAAAATGTCTTCATCTGTCAAAAGAACCAAGAAGCCTGTTTTCAAAATCCAAGAACCAAGCTACTTATTTCCTGGCATTTCATTTTAAATGATAATTAATGATGACGTCCGTCTATAAAAGCAGTAACAGCTTGGCATGTACAAACCTTTACAAGGAGATTACGTCTGTCCACGAGCACCGGCAGGTCTCCTGGTGGCCTGCGTGGCACCCTGATGGCCTCACCCACTACCTGTTTAAACAGCCTGGCAGATAAAACTGCTGTGTTTGTGGCTGCTGAGGCTGCCAGCTTGATTCGGAGCTTTTACAGCGGCTGACGGGGAGCGCAGACAGACTTATTATCGCCACTCTCCTCTCTCTGTCACACACACCTACACGTGCCTGCAGCTGCTTCACTCCTGGATCATAGTTGTAGATGTTGATGAAACAAAGAGAGATAAGGCAACAGCCCAAACAGCCTTTCTCATGTCCTGCGCTCAGGCGGCGGAGTGCATCATATCTTATCAATGCGACCATATACCGAGGTCAGTGAAAGAACAAAACGCTCGTTTGACATCAGCAGCCTTAATAGTTGGGTGGACTTATCCTGCTGCTTATCCTGAGGGAGAGGCAATCACACGCTCAACCACATGGCACGTTTTCACTTGTTTGTGGCATCTCTATATGTCTGTCTCATTCACTCCCTCTCTCTCTCTCTCTCTCTCTCACACACACATGACAGGCACACACTGAGCAAACAGGAGTCAAATGTGTCTAGGTGTAAATTGAAGCTATTTTCCGGAGCTAGGTACTTGCTTTCTCAATGCACCATTAGTCTCTTCAAACAGACCCACCTGCGCTCTGGAGGAAGAGGCTGGAACGAGGTGAAGAGGATATAAAAAACTAAAAACAAGTCAGGTGTATAGCAAGGACTCCTTCAAAGAAACGTGTTACAGTGAAGACACGTGATGGAGCCGCAGCTGGATTTTATGACTTTATTCATCCTTGTAGAAAACGTACATCAAAGACAATAACATACAAAATAGAAAAATGGCACACGGTACTCACAAGTTCAAACATTTAAACACAATAAGGGCTATACAATACTGCTTTGGCATTTGAAAAAAACACGGACTAAAGTGCAAGATTTTCCATTCCTTTTCTCACATAAGTACATTCACAGGTTTGTTTTGTCTTTTTCACAGAAGTTTCTTGTTCACAGCGTTTCCAACAGCTCATCCTAACTTGTGTTGAGACATAGTAAAGTGCAGATACAGTAGAGACACGTTTGTAGCATCACAGCCCCGTTGTGTTTGTAAAGCATTCGCTGTCAGTTGTAAGCAGATTGTCGGTGGTCACAGGATGGTTTGTCTTTTTGCTCTCTTTTCTCACGCACACGTACACTCGCACAAAAAGAGCCCTAGCGTCTTTTTTTAGACTTCACTTGGTGACCTGGACCGGTAGGCCTTGTTGGCCTGAAAGCAGCCACAGAGAAGCATGTAGATGGAGCGCTGGATCTCTGCGTTTCTGTAGGCGTAGATGATGGGGTTGATCATGGAGTTGTAGGTGGCTGGCAGCAGTGTAGCATAGGTGTACACCGATGGATACTCCCTCTCACCTACCAGGCAGTAGATGGCGAAGGGCAGCCAGCTGGCGCCGAATGTCCCCAAGATGATGGCCAAAGTGGAGACCCCCTTCTTAGTGGCCATGTAATGCGACGTGGCAAAAAAGTGCTGCTGGAGGGCAATCTGATGGGCGTGGTGGCACACGACCTTACAAATCTTGAAGTAGAGGGTCAGCATGAGCACGAAGATGGCGAAGAAGGAGGTGGCCAGGAGCGTGACATTGCTCCGGGTTAAAGGGCGAACGATGCTGCAGGAGGCCGGCTCGTCCAGGCAGTTCCAGCCGAGCACCGGCAACAAGCCCAGGAACAGAGACACCCCCCAGGTCCCCAGCAACATCAGGTGCACGTACTGCAGCGTCTTCTCTGAGAAGTATGTCAGAGCATTGTAGAGGGAGAAGTAACGGTCCACTGTTATGGCCAGAAGGCTGCTGATGGACGCAGTGAAGGAGGCCACCAGGAAGCCAACAGTGATAAGGCTGATAGTCTCAGAGGAGATCACATACTGGAACACAAAGTTCAGGATTAATCCCATGCCAGCCAGCAGGTCTGCTGTGGCCAGGCTCCCAATCAGCACAAACATGGGAGTCCTTAGGGTTGGCGTGTAGAAGATGATTGCTACCACTATGGCGTTTTCACAGGCGATGACAGTGCCTGACATGCAGAGCATAATGTCCCACGGGTTGATGGGGAAATCTAACGGGGCGGTGGAGAACTCCAGGCTGCGGTTGTGCTCTGGAGACTCAGCCTCCATCCAAGGGAGAGCTTCTCCAGCCACAGGGCTCACAGAGGAGTCGTTCACCACCAGCGACTCGTTCATCTCCACGCTGTTGTCCTTTCGTCCTGCAGGCAGCACAAGAACAGAGTGGCTTGTTAATGACAATGAGAAGGCAAATTCTCTTTTCACTCGTCTCTTTTTAATGAGGTCAGAAGTCCGGGCTGTTACATGACAGCACCGGCGGAGTTTGTAAGGTTTCAACAGTGTGTTTGCTTGCCGTTGCCTATGAGTGGAGTTTAAGCTGACCTGCTGCAGTAAGTCTGCTCAGTGAAATACACAAGTGCACAATGCAAAAATTCATACAAAAAGCAGAATTTATAGATATTTACAGTCTGATGAATTGCAATAGGAATGAAGCAGTTCTAGACTCAGACTGAAGTCATTTGTTCAGAAACTGTTGCAAGAGTCACGCAGAAGTTTCAATGAAAATCCACCCTAAAACAGATTGTTGTCATTTCTATAGTATCTAACACAGCTCACTTCTATTTTTTGAATTTGAGTTGCAGGGCAGAAAGACAGGCTGTATGACCGATTCATCTTCAAATTTGGGCTTGCTCTATAATGAATAAATACTGAAAGAGCTCAATTTTCTACTTGTATTTCACATACAAAAGCCCTGCATTCAGCTTCAACTGACTTAGATGGAATATCTGAAGCAAAACTCTATGTGTTAAAGAACAAACATGGTGAATTCAATTTTTTTTTTTTATCTTAAACAAACAGCTGCCTGTGAGATGGTGACTTTATCGTAGGAAAACCACCAGCATGGCACAATTGAAATTCAGCTTTAGGGTGGATTTTCTCTGCAAAAGTTGTAATAGTGAAGCAGCGGCAGCAAACGGCACAGGAGCTGTCCGCGGTGCTGAAATCACACTATGCATAGAGAACTAAATATCATCCACATCATCGGTTTTCTGCTCTAACTTTTTCTGCAACTGGTTTTTAATAGTTTTATAAAGACTTACACACGTGCTATGCTTTAAAACTACATAATTACCAGTATTTCTCTCTAGTTTTCCTTTAAAAATATGATACTCTGTGATATGTGTATTCTAATTGTGATAAATTATATGAAAGGATATAATCGGCTATAATCCAAGTTCATTCCTATGACGATTAAAAGTAAAATAAAACATTTGCAACCAACATCAACTATTATATTTTGTAATTTTCCAATCAGGAACACGATTTCTGAAAAGTTTGGTGTACCTACCTCCGTGACAAAAGAGTACGAGCTGAGATTGTCGCGGAAATCGGAGCCCCTCGTCCGACGGGAAAATGTCAAAAAATCAAAATAAAAAGGAAGCAACAATTGTCCCCCCTTTATTTTGTGTCGCTCCTCTAGCACCCTCTCAAGTGAAGCCCTTGATTTTGTTGTGCTTCCCACGCATGGGACAAACACCCAGGGCAGGGGTGGTGTGAAGCATTGGCCGGTGCTCAGCTCGGTGAGGATGGTGACTGTGAGTGACGAGGAGGAGGAGGAGGACGTGAGGGGACCGACCGGAGACACGCGAGGGGAGCTTTAAACCCGACTGACGTCACGGCAGAGGGCAGAGAAACCTCTCTGTCTGCCCCCCCTTCCCTCCCTCTCTCCCCCTCTCTCTCCCTCCCTTTCCCTTTCTCTCTCTCTCTCTCTCTCTCTCTCACTCTCTCTCACTCTCCTTACCTCTTCCTCCCTCTCTCTTTCTCTCCCTCACCCCTCTCTCTCCCTCCCCTTCTCTCTCACCTAGCCCCCCCTCTCCTCTCTCTCTCTCTCCCTCCCTCTCTCTCTCTGATATGGAGCCTCCCCCATATTTCAGCACTCCTTCACTAAGAAAATGAAAGTACAGCTCTTTGCACGCTCTTCTTACCTTACAGGTATAAGCATCAGTGATACTGGGGGATACAGTGTAAACACAAGTCCTACATATGAAGATTTAAGTGACATTTATTGGTTGATTTAACTTTGTCATCCCAATTTTTTCATTTCATATAGATATGCTGTATATTAATACCTGAAGAGAGTTTCAGGCTTAATAGGTGGTTGTTAACACGTGCCAATTTCAACTTTTAGTGGAGAACCTGTTGGAAATAGCTTCAATACAAAGTTCAATAAAACTGTTGATATCAGCCTTCAAATTGGTATTAAACATTAAAACCACTAACAAGCCTGCTGCAAAGTCATCCACGTGTTTTGTAAATGAACAAATCAAAGGTATAGTCTGTCCCAGAGTTTCACACTGAGCAGGTGGAGTGAGTCAGCTTGTCTTAAACGCCTCCTAATTTCACCCATCTTCAAGAGTTTGAGTGCCTCATGATGGTCTTCATGCTGTTTCTCCTTTCCTTGCAGCCAGGAGTAAAATTTTCAAGACCATAAACATGTATTTATCTGTGGGTAGTTTGATTATTGCCAGGAATAAATCAGCATCGATGCCAACCCTCAAATATCTGTCGTCTACTTCACTGCTACCACCAGCAGTTGGTTTCAGTTGAATATTCTGCTGCTATAGCAACCTGAGTTTTTTGCCACATCTGTGACCAAGCGAGCATCCTTCATCTCCTCTCAATGCACTCACTGGACCATTATCTATTGGTGTTGCATTAATCCTTGCTATTTTGATCATCTGTATATAATTTGGCATGTTAAATGAGTTTCTCGCTGTGCTAGCGGGAGGGCAAGGCAGTGTTGGTTGATCTGTCCAAAAAATTTGGTCCAGACAGGATTTTCCATCTAATGCTAGAACGGATTGTGATGAAAGAGTTTGTACAGAAATTCACTGAAACTTTGCTTTAAGACTAAATTGCTGCATCCCCATCCACCTCAGTTTTACTTTCTAATCAGTACAAACTAGCAAATGCTAGCATGCTAAGATGCTAAACTACATTGGTGAACGTGATGAATCTATGCTAACAGTTAGACTCATGGTTGTGAGCATGTTAGCATTCTGACATTAGCTCAAAGTCTCACTGAGCTGCTAGCTTAGCCGTCCTAGCTAGCTAACCCTGACTATGTTTAGTTTAGTGTTAATCATGCTAGCTGCAATGCTAGCTGAATGTGTGGCTAAGGCAACAACTAGCTAGGTCATATTCTGTTAAAGAGGGATAATGTAACCAATTTGACATTTACATACTTTTGTTCACCCAGTTTTATTGTTGCTGTATTAACTCAGTGTTACAATACCTTCGGTCTAATTGTAGTTTATTGTTACCAGTATAATTGCTGTGTGTTTTCCAATATCACTGCTTCACTGTTGCTTCTAGAAATAATTCAAAGGCCATTTTCTGTTGCAAACTCTTATTGCAAATGCTAGTTTAGCTCGCTGCAGAGTTGTGTACCTACACATGTAGTGAGCGCAGAAAATGATGAATCATATGAGCTCTTGCACTGATACAAATGTGTAGCTGACATTTTGAGTTGTCATGCAGCAGAAAAAAGCATAGGTGCAACTAATATCATTAAGGTTAGCCCACCTACACAGAAGGCAAGCAGGTGTTGCTAATGTTAACTGTGTTCAATAAATCAAAATGCCTGATGTTTGTTGTGCGGCCATGAAAGAAAGTGGGAAAGAGTAACTGTGAAGAGTGGAGTCATAGAGAGGAATAATGTGAGCCATTACAAACACACACAGGCAGCTCATGTAGGCGTAACAGATGGATATAAAGGACTAGCTAACAAGCTAATGTAGACTGGGAGAAGGTTAGCGTAGCAATCCTATACACTATGCGAAACCCCAGGCATGGTAGAACCACCTCAGTCCAGTCCAGTCTACAGTGCTGCGTGCACACATATGACCCCACTCAGGTTGATCACTTTCAAAGTGCTGCGTGTTCTGCATACCTGCAACAAGTCACAGTATCTCAGACACACAGTACACACCAGGCTGAGACACGTGAGTCAGTGTGTCGGGTAAATGTTTATTGAGGAACAAACATCTTGTTTTATCTGATCGGTACAGATACTCTGAAAGCTCAGATCTTTGTTCTCATATTCCTTTGAGAGATGAACTCACCTTCACCTTATTTTTTTGCTCAAAAAACTTATTGTTAATGCTTCAGACATGAAATAACACAGTTAAGGTGGAGATCAAGTGCAGAGTTTTGCTTGTATTTGGAGTTATTGCTACGACCCTTTCATCTTTTCCAGTAAAGCATCAACTGGTTGATTTATATAAACATGAACAACAGGTTGATTTATATGAACATGATGATAAACGAATTAAAAGAGGCGAATTTTAAGAGAATGTGATGTTTATGGCAACCAAAACTGTTGTGCCAATTAAATGCCATATAACAATGGATGACAGGTTGAGAGGCAGTGGGAGGTAGGGGGAGATTCAAAGCAGCATCGCAATATGGTAACCAGTTTTGGTTTCCAGGCAACAGCTGTTTGGCCACCTTTTGTCAGTGGACTGGGGGCTGGAGGGGGATTGTCTTCATTCATAAGCTAAGTGGTCACATGAAGTGCCTAGTGACTCATGTCAAAGACCTAGGCAGATGTCCAACCACACACGAGACCAAAATACATCTCAAAATCATTTCTGATTGTTTTATATGATGGGCCAAATGAAAACAAATTGAATTTCCCCTCAAACAGAAACCCTGTACCACTGGCGCCGCACAGAAACATTCAATCTTTATTTTTGTGAGGACTATCACGAGCGAGCTGCCCCAAAATATCAGTGACTACATGCAGTTATTCATCCATACCCATGTGTGCTGAGAGGTTTCAGTGTAATGAGACACCGGCCATTAGGAACACAAAAACATGAGAAAAACACAGCCTTACATGAAATACCACTTTGCCTTCAAAACAGCCACTTTTAGGAGACAAACACTAATCGCCTATAGTCCCCCTGCCTGCAAACACAGACAGCAGTGCTCTCTTTTTCAAGAGTGCGCACGTGCCCTCACGTGCTCGTACACAAACATAGCCTTTACCTTAATACCCTTATGGAGATACTCAGAAAAATGGAGCACGTCTCTAATTAGACAGAGGAAAGGCCATTAATAAAGCGGCACAGACAAAGAAAGTTCCAATTATGGGAGATGGCAAGAGATGGATAGAGATTTTAGAGGACAATGTTAAAACAGCAGGTAGCGGGGGGGGGGGGGGAGGCGTTGGTGGAAAACGTAGTTGAAATGTGTCAGCGACAGCAGAGCTGACACATTTACTGTTACGATCCAACACCTCAATTTACTCACAAACATCTTCCTCTTCGTCTTACTTTACAAGAGCATTGTATTCACTGAAGGACACTTAGACGCTTTACACACACAGACACACACACACTATCCTGGAAAATCAAGTAAATGGATCACTAACAAAAGCAGTCAACAAAGAAATGATCACATAATCTGATAAATGTGCCTGACCCACTGTACTGTACCTGCCTCGCCACAGATGTCATTGTGACCTCGGTTTTATGATAATTACATCTGCTGAGAAGTTGCTGATTGCAAATGACCCAATTTCAATTAATTTTAAACACTGTGTTAATAAATTAAGCACTGGTTGTAAGCACAGGTGATGGATCTGAGGAGACGTCAGGAGCAGCATGTGTCTAATAAAAAGAGCTTTTTATATTAAACAGGGCATAGAGCTTTAAAAACACACACTTATATTAAAGTGATTTTAAGTGAGGTTTTGGTTAATATTTACAGGCAGCTACCATTGAGGACATGACGTTTGTGGTCTGTTTTGGGGAATTTGTGGATTTTAACAACCTAAAGTGTTTATGTTCCCAATTCTGCTTTAAATATATTCCAGGCAGAACATATAGAGAAGATATACATGTACATAAATATAACAGTTAAAACAGGGCTTCTTTTCCTGTCACTCATGACAGTTTGTGAATATGTTATCAATCACCATAATGTCTTTATTGGATTACAATCAATAGAGGCAGACAGATTCATTAAAGTGCTCATATACCATATTTTTGTGTGATTTAAGATTGTTTCCTCCTCTTTGGAGCGAAAGCTGAGCAGAGTTTTATTATCAGATATGGTGAAAAGTTATAAACATGTCTATATTATGTGTATGTGGTGATGGGGCACCAACATGGTGGAGAAAAAAAGAGCAAAATGTCATCTTATATATGCAGTGTGCACTCTGTTTACATTTATAGGAGAATAACTGCAAAATGCTCTGAGGTATGCACCCCATACTACCCCCATCCATTATGTATTCACAGCACTAGTTTCCTGAAAATCATGCTACTCACTTCAGAGAAAACCACCATGAGACCTACACATGGCTGCAGAGTTGACTATATTAGTCGGAAAACAAGAATTCAGAGAATCCTTGAGAGAGTCTTGTGGAGCACGTGGAAGCCGTAGCACACATCATATATGATAATGCTAAACTGGAATACATACTTAGTTACTGCTAATTTATTCTCATTAGCAAACCACCAGAAAGCATAAGGGTAAGAACAGAAGCAGCCAAACTTGATCCATGTTCTGTCTTTCTTGCTAAGAACCGACAATGTAGAAATGTAGAAGAAGCCTCCTGAGTCTCTAAGAGGCTTTCAAGGGAACAAAAAGTGGACCTAAGCACTGTGGCTGAGAGGCGAAAGGCTGTCTTCACTTAAGGTGAGATGTGCTCTTACTGGTTTGCTTTCTAGATATTGCAGCTCTTAGTAATTAATGATAGTGCTGCAGGGTTTGAAAAATGTGGAAGAGGGACGGAACACATTCTGTCTTCTCCAAAACTCGCTTGGGATGGTTTGAAATAAAGTGAATTTACTTGTCTTTAACTCCCGTCGTTCTCCAACATCAAGATCAACATCACATGCTGAAGCACCCCTCCTCTGCTGCACGCCCCCCCACCACTCGTCCTCAGGCTCACGAGGCACCGATGCAGAGAGCAGTGGTCAATCAGTATGCTGACTGAATGTGGATGTGTATTACAGGAAAGGCAGTCTTCATCACATTTCACATTTTCTGACACCTGTGGCTGAAAGCTGAGTACGAAAAGAGGCGAGTGAGAGCAGGGGGAAAAGAGAAAGTGTGACAGGCAGAACAAAAGCGAATAGGGTGCATTTAATGGGTGAAAAGGCAATGAGAGACAGACAGTGGAGGTGAGTGGGAGAGGGGAAGAACATTACAGGACGCATGAAAGGAGCAATATTCAATTTTTGCATGCAAAAAAAAAATAAGTGTGGAGAACAAAAGCGAGAGCACAGGCGGACAGGCGGAGGAGCAAAGAGGAGCAAAATTGCAGCGTAGAAAAACACTTATTGGCAGCAGCAATCACATCTGTCACATCAATATCAATAAATAAATGTTTTATTTTTAACTATTACTGTGCACAGCTGACGTGTCAGATACACATTTATAGAAAACTGAAGTAAAGGGATCAGTGATGTGTTTGGTCTGCAGACAAACAACATTCAGGTTTAATCAAATCACAGAATGCAATGTGCAAAACATGAGGAGCTTTAAAAAAAAAAAGTCAACATTTACAGATTTACAGTACACATATGACATCATGTGACACGTGTTGAGGATGTTTTTGAGTAATCAAATAAAAAACTGGAACAGATTTTAAGGGCTCAAACTCGGTGGTAAACCTCTGGGCCTGCTGTCACATTAATGGCTCCAACATTTAAGATTCAAAAGAGTTATAAGGCAATTTACATCATTTTTCATCTTCAAAATGTACATACGGTTCAACCGTCTTAAAAGAGCTACAATTAAAAGTTAACAGACAGAAAAAAAACACCAAGAACAAATAAAAAGCACCAGCCGGTTGAGGCATGTCTGAATGAATAAAACATTGATGTGATTGGGTAATATTTGAAGCTATTAAAACACACAAATGACTTTAATTAAAAAGAAAATCAACCCACATAGTTTAGTCCAAATACAGGACATGTGACATGTCCATTCTTCATTACGGACAGTCGACTCCCAGCAGAAAAAAATAACCCAAGAGGTGGGTGGTTGAAGCAAATCAGATTTACAAACAGAAGAAAACACCTCTTGCTCCGTCCTGTGGCTACGAACAAAAAAGTTTCGTCAAGTCTTGAAGATGAAGTTTTCTGCTGGACTCATCTGGATTTGCATATTGGTAACAGTTGGTGTCTCACATGTATCTGTTCTTGACATACTCCCTGTACATCAGCATGTCGTCCCTGCACAGCGCCCTCACCTGGCCCTGACCCGTCATCACGTGGCTCTCAAACTCATCGCGGCTGTCTCTGTCGACGTGCGGCGGACAAACGGCGTAGATGCTGTCCTCGGGGAAGCACGACACTGGCTCTCTGAGAGGGAGGAAGAAGGAAAAGGAGGGAAAACGACACTCAAGCATGTTCAAAAAAATAGATGAGAACTAATTTTAGACAAGAAAAAACAAGTTACGATGTTTTATTCTCACACTGGGGGGGTAAATGGTTACTTCCTTATCTATAATTGTCACCAGATGCTAAAATGCATCAAGAACTAGAAAAATGTCTAAATCCAACCAACAAGATCTCGTGAAAATCTACTGCAGAGAGCGTCATTGAGAGGACTGCGAAAACGAGAGGAGGGTGGCAGAGATGGGCGCTTTCACAGCAGAATTACTCAGATTTTCGCGGAAACTAGACTCTGAAGCATGTCTCATCATCTCTTTAAGAGTGGATTATCAAGTGCGTGCTTGTCAGGTCATCCACTCCAGTCAGCCGGTTCAACAGCAGCTGAGGCCCCGGTGAGAGGCTGCATAGGCCCATGGCTGCATTGCAACCACACATGCTTGGTTACTGGCTTCATCTAAACCACGGCAGAATTAAATTATGAACTGGAAGTGTCATCATGGAGTCCTCAACTAAGGGCTTGATGTAAATTAAGCTATAAGTAGACATGCAGGCAGATATAGGGGGTTTGAGCACCCAAGACAGCTACCAAGAGGCTGAGACCATCACTGAATAATAATAATAATAATAATAATAATAATAATACATGTTGTACAGTGCTTTTCAAAACAAAATTTTTGGTCACTGCTGGACAGAAACGGGATACCTCTTAAATGACACATGAACGCTTTAAAGTAAGTATCTGATCTTTGTTCCAGTCAGTCATAACTGTCCATTAATCTGCATCTGTGACTTAAAAGCTAATTCGAATTCAAAGAGGAAACAATTCACCACAACTCACTGATGCTTCTCGACAGGAATCTGCAACAGCATTCATATCCTGTCTGCTTTTATCTCCACCAATTGAGTCAGCTTTGCCTATGCCTGATGGATCAACAGAGGAACTACACAGTGGGAGGTGACAGACTAAATGGCTCCTGACAGTGGAAACACGTTTTGGGTTCTGTAACAGTGTCTTAGAATAGCACTGTTGCACAACAACCGACACACCTGCCGGACCCTGTGGACCTGACGGGAGGATAACAGCAACAGATGGATGGACGCTAATGAATGGTCAGAGCGATGAAAGGTGAAGATATAGGCGGACAAGTGGAGATTTAAGCAGAACGACTGTGTATGACTGCGTTAAGGTGTCAAAATCCCCTCGTGACTGAGGGTGCTCTTGCACACAAAAGCCAACATCTGCATGTCTGTCACCTTTGTGTGACGTCTAACAACTGTCACCTGCACTAGAAAGGAAAAGGTGTTCCTTTTTCAGTCAGCATGTGTGAGCGAAAGAGAGAGTCACGTGTTCACTCTGAAAAGGTTATAGACAGCTCTGCATAGATAGAGCTGAAGGCATGAAAATACATTTGAGACATTTCAGCCAACATCCTCTTTCTCTCATAAGAAGACGTCCATGTGACTGGGTAACCAATGAAATGGTCAGGCCTGGGCTTTACTTGGACATAACAGCAGCACAGTCCTGAGAAAGACTGGAAGGGGCTGTGCAATGTGTTCTCCTTCAACCTTATAGCACAGTGGGAAGTATTTGAAAATTATATTTTGCCAGTTGGTTGATCCGCCATGTTGGTCCACACGGAATCGTCATCACTCCCTGACCGTTCGTTTAGCATCGTCATCATTGGTGACATTTTTTTTATTTGTCTTTTGGTTCATAACCAAAGTGTGACATTCCCATAAGCCTCAGCTTTACTTTGCGTTTAGAACTATCTAGCAAATGTTAGCATGCTAACACGGTAAGGTCGTTCAAACGTCATGCTAGAGAAGATCAGCGGTGGGCTGAGTCGATTGCTGGTTATTTTTTTTGGGTTGATTCTTTCATTTAATTTGCTGATTTAATGGTTTGCCTCTGGAGAACGAGTGAGCCATGACAACACTAACTCATAGTCCTCTCACAAAGCCTGTCAGCAGTGAGGCTTTGTACAAACAGCAAGCTCCCTCACATGCACACCCTCTGTCTGCTGCAGAAAAACACCACCACGTGGATATATTATTGTCCACTCTTCACCATTTTTCAGCTCTGTGCAGCTATCAATTCACTGTTTATTCGTGTCTATTTATGTTTCATGCAGCTATGATGCACAGAGCTAATCTCAAGTCCATCTGGCTACCTGGGCTTATTTTTAGAGCAAAAGAATAAAACAAGGCCTTCTGTTTCCTTTTGTGTCTGTGCTGCTCTTTCTCCTTCAAATGCCTCACTTCAGCCTCTCTCATCACTGAAACAAGCCTTTGACACACTGCAAGATGCACTTGTAAATCTGAAATTAATCCTGAATGCAAACAAGACTAAACATATTCTCTTTTAGAGCCAGAGATATTGTGGACATTGCATTGCCACTCTGAATGGACACAATGCTGAGATAATTTTCCAATGCACGGCAAGAAGCGGCTATTTGAGGTCATCTTCTTGTCTGTCTTGGATCATGGTGATGTTATCTATAGACATGCCTCCACTCTTAAACCCCTAGATTCAGTTTATCACTCCATCCTAAGATTCATTACTGGTGACAGTTATTCTACTCATCATCGTGTCTTGTATGAAATGATAGGGTGAGCATCTCTGAAAGTAAGACGTGGCAGGCATCAGTTTCTATTCAATTATAAAGCTCTCAACGGGAACATGCCATCATTCATAACGTCCTTATTAAACTGGTCGCACAGTAATTATTTGACACGTTCAAGTGCTGGCTGATGCTCAAAGTCCCACGTGCAAACACTGAATTTGAGAAAATTGGTTTTAATTTTTGTGCTGCACAAATTTGGAAGCCATGAAAATCAGACAATTAAGATCTTTTTATCTGCAGTGAAATGCCTTTTATCCTAAAATATACATACAATGTCGTGCATGTTATCTTTTTGCACTGCATGAGATCAGACAAGGTAAAGAAACCAAGAAAACTAATATGTGTATTTCCCAAAATGTTCAAATATGCCTGTAAAATGTCTGAAAGTAAAAAAGTGTAGCCTGTTCTTGCATGTGCGTACAGCGTATAAGCATATCCATCTAAGTGTTTAATAAAGAAGAAGCAAGTAGCATGAGAAGAATTAAAAGAGGCTGATAAAGTAAACATGGGCCTCCATTGCGTCTCGCCATCTATTCCCTCTGATATGATCAAATAAAAACACCAGCGGCGGTTTTAATTTGAGTCCCAGTGGTGCTGCGACGTTAACAAAGCAGACACGTTCAGTATATATGTGGGGGGGGGGGCAAAAGAAAAGGGGAAAGAGCGAGAGCGAAAGAACAAATTCAAAGGAATACATATTTAGAGGAATCCTGATGACAGTCATTGTGATGCTGCCTGTGAGTGTGTGAGAGACGGTGCTACAATGACAGAGCATGCTTGTGCGTCTGTATGGCTGCACATTGCCATCCCACGTGTGGTTGAATTCTGAATCTGGCGGAGGAGAAAAATACTCCATCCATGTACCGCTGGGTCACGGCTGCAGTGAGCTGGACCGACTGGGAAATAACAGGGATGACGAGAAGTAAAGACGGAGTGCTTGGTAATAAGAGATGAAGATTAAACAACACACAGCCAGAAGCCTCCCTGGAGACCACTTAGTGCGAGCAACTGTTTTCACTTTCCCCAACGTTGCTGGAAATGCTGAGTGGTACTTAAAAGGGTCAGATTATAACTACAAACCAATACTGCAACACAATGATTAACATTACACGTGAGTGAGGATTATTGAGTTAGAGTACATCAGTTTTATTTCTTTCTTTTTTGGGTTAAGGTGTGACATGTTTTACTCACAAGCAGATGATGTTTGCCAGGTTTATGCGCTCGGTTCTTTCCACCCTGTGCTGGTTCTCGCCTAGATGCGCAAACCTGCAGAAAAAAAACACATAAAAATGAAAAACAACTGCGAAACGTGCGAAAAGTCGTTTGCACACGCTCAACACGTGTCGGTCTCTGCCACATGTCCTCTCTATCGCCATCGTGTGAAGAGCCATTAACAAAAGGTAATTGGATAAGAGTGTAACTAATCTCTAAAGGACCCTTTAAATTTCAGGTTCATATTTTTTCAGTCCAAATACTCACATCTGTGAAACACGTCTGTTGAGATCTCAGAGCACATCATCATCAAACCTCAAATTTCCCTGTAGGTTATTTTTGTGGCAAAGACACAATAATACGCGATAGTTGAGAGTTCCCCTCTGGCTCTCGCTTATGATTTTTAATATTAATGCATTGATTAGCTGAGCTGTGGCTGCATCTAACATCTTTGTAGCCATTCCAACTTCCAGCCTCAATAATGAATGCAGTTTCATTCTAATTATGTGGCACTACAGTAGGAGGATATGAACAACATTCTTCACTACAGTTTTTTGAAGTTAATTCCTCAGCTCCAAGCACGGCTCACATCTGAGATACAAAGCAGAGAAATAAAAGAAAAGCTTATGGGTGGTGTTTTTCTCTTTTTTTACATCTTGGCTATGCATTCCTTCACAGGACCTCATTACAATCAAAGTTAAAAGAGGAGGATCTCAGGTCAGTACGAGTGAATCTTGAAGGCATTCATCCTAAAAGCTACTTCTAAATGCAGACAATTTCTGAACCAGCTGCTTTCAGTACATGTCACACCATTCTTCAACAGATATGTTTAGCTAATTTCTGATCATCTACATACACTAAGATGAGATCTATGAAACATGAAACCCTTCAAAATGACCATAAAGTTGGATCATCACCTTCTTTACGACAGCCCTCCACAAAAACTATACATTATCATCTCTATGAAGGTAGGGTCTACTGCAGGGCTGGTATCTTGGACTGCTTTGGTTTTAGCTAGCTAATACATTGGAAACAGTGTGTGTCATTGGCCAATTTGCAACGGCAAGAAAAATGGTCCAGAAACAAAACATATGGTCAATTGTAAAATACTGCCTGGTTGTTTATTTAACTCAACTAACAAGAGAACCAGGCTTTTATTTGAGACAGGCCATCATTAGAGACAAGTATGTAGACAGGTATGCAGTTCTAAAGTGCTTCTACTGTAAAATCTGCTATTTTGTACATATATTTTACCATAAAGTTTCTAATTATTGCTCTCTTGTGAAAAACTGATTATTTTCAGCTGGTACGGACTCCAAAAATCCAAAAAATGTCCATGAGTGCATAAAGCACTGGACTAGTTATCCTCAGTGGCTTTAGAACAGCTGGGTGTAAAGCTCCATCAAAAACATCACACTGTATAATACGTGCAGTTCGCACTCAAAGAACATATAGTTGTGTTCAGAGCCTGACAATGGCTATTCATTATGTCTCATCAGCATGGTTCGGAGCGAACAGGGAAAAAGGACAAAATGAAACAGAGAGGACAGACAGAAAATGAAACTCAGGGGTGACGGGAGGAGGAGATGGACAAAGAGCAGTAGGGTCAGAAGAGTGATGCACACAGCAGGGCAGAGTTGATGTCCCTTTTGCAAAATGCCCCATATCACCCCGAGGGGCCTGTTGACACTGACTGCTTGTTACTCACCTCTCTGTTTTGGGTGCTGGGTGCATTGTCCATACCAATAAAAAGACTTTTCCTCAGGAGCAGTTAAATATGCACAGGCAGCCAGAAAATAAGGCTGGAGCTGTTTCATTTGCAGGCAACGTGGCAGCAAAAAACATGCTTGACATACAGTATACTAAGAGCTGAAGGCCAAACAAACAAACAGGGGACAGCTCCAGTCAGTAGGTACAGACATGATTAAGCACAGTTGTTTGCGTGTTACTTTCTCTGGCTTACAGCAAGCATCCATCATTCATTTCTTTATTAATTATGTAGTCTTGACTGTACACTTAAATGCATGGAAATGTGATGTGGATCTCAGAGTAAAGTAATACATAAAAATCATTGACATCCAATTTATGGCTGAGCTGAGCTGCATTACATCTCACAGGTGGACATAATAAAGTGGCTACTTGGGGTATGTTGTTACTGATGTTATCTTCGTCATCACTTAGAACTGCATCTTGCAGTGAGGGAATAACCTGCTTTGTTCAGCAAGTTAATTACTACATTATTCATAGTAGTAACTCAAATGTCCTACATAAAGGACTGTAAAAGCCCTATACACTGTATGTATGCATGTGTGCCAGCCTCTTACCTTTCATAAATGAACAAGTCTTCCTCAGCAGGAAACTCAGCAAGGTTGAGCCCATACGGCTCCTTAACTGATAGATGCTGCTGCTGCTGGATCTCCTGAAGAGATGAGAAGGGAAAGGTGAGAGGCCACAGGCGCACGTGACTGAGACAGAACAGTTTTAAAATATGAAAATCAAATAGTTACAACTGAAAATATGAAATCATACAGACAGGTCATCAGGTTCAGCTGCTTCTCTACAACTGATTCCCTAATTCGGATGGCCCAAGGGGTGCAATCAAAACAACTCTGAATGTAATTTGATTGTAGATGTCTGATGAGGTGGTTTCAATTTCAGGGACAGGGCCCTCCTGGGGTTAGTGCACACAGTGTCCAAAGTTTATAGAGACATAATCATAATGTGAGATCATCAATTTAATACACTGATTCTAAAAGGTTCAATATAAAAAGATCATGCAATCAGAACTCTTCCTCTCACAGTCAGAAATAAATGGTAGCAAAGACAAGTTGGAAGTTAATGAAATTGCAACCAAGAGACAATGATAATGCTCTGCAAAGAACAGCATGTGAAAGAGCCACACTGTTGCACAACATATGAAACAAGACCTAAAATCAAAAATGAAATCAATCAATGAGATTAATGTGGCTTATACAATCACAACAAAATAAATAAACCTGCCGATGATGATTCATTGTTACACAATGTTATGAGAAGAGGATGTAAAAATAAAAGCAATAAATACTTCCCAGGCTATGACTGATGTAAAGTTTCAGCTTCTTAAAAAACAAGTAATTAAGCCACATTAAGCCCAACTTCTGTTCACTTTGTAAAGGTTTGCCAAGATTCCCTTTCAGACCAGCAATAATACCAAGTGCCACTGTTATCTAAAAATGCTGATGGTCAAATAACAGCTGAGTGCAACAGTCGTGTCCAGAAAAGCTTCTCTGAACCGTGGAACAAACAGCGGCCTACAGCAGCAGACTGAGGCAAATTACATTCCTGTTAGCTAAGGACAAGACGAAGAGGCCACGGTGGACACCGAAACCAGATGAGAGGAGAGTGAGAACACGTTGCCTGGTCCAATTAATCTCAGTTTCTGTACTCACATGCAGGCAGTAGGGAGGGAGTTTCATGATAACAGCATGAACTCCTCTTGTCTTGTCGAGGTGTGAGATCGCAGCGATGGTGTTATATTGTGTTTGTGAGCGAGCATGAGCTGAATACTACAGCGTAACACACGTCCACTGGGGACAAATTATCTTTTAAATTAAAGGTTATGTCATGTTATATTCTAATATTCATAGAATATTCTAAAACGTGTAGAAATGAATGTGAGAATAGACCAACTACCCATAGAGAATGTCTGCTATTGACTAATCCACTGAATTAATGATTTTCTCAACATGGACGATGGTAATGCTGTTTTCTATACTTGGTATCTATGGTGATTTATCAGTCACATGACACACCATGCCTCACATATCACCCTGATGAAGGCAAGACAGCCAAAAATATGTGGTGGTGTACAGGAGAAGAGTTTCATTTTAATAATTTCATGAATTAAATTCCTGACAAATCGAGCTACTTCATAATGCAAATTTCATGCAAAGTACAATTTTATTATAAAGTAGCTCAGTTCTCATATCTGGATACTGCACATGGCAATACTGTCCAACCCTACCCTACAGCTTGTGGCCGTAGACTAACCCAAAGACCTGTAAGTAAGATTTAACAGACAGAAACTTTTTACTCTCCACGTTGTTTAAAATGTCCTGCAAATAATACCATTTCTTGAACACATTATTAACCTTTCTCTAAACCTACCGTACAAGGAACAAAGAGCACGTTATGTAACAGGAGTCGCCGTAGAGCAGTCAGCTATGCCACTGTTCTCTGTGACTGTTTTCTGACACTGCGGCGATACCCTCTACATAATGCATTCAATTTTCACTGTATTTGTATTGATCTGCAGGGAGGGGAGAACAAATGAGGGTGTTCCAGGACCATGTCCAAGAAACAGCAGCTGTGAACACACACACAAACACAGGCGCACAGACGAAATCAGAAAAACACACAGAGCCTCGCACAAACGTAGCACATGAGTACATGGGAACACACACCTACTGCAGCGCACACACATTCATACGGCGTGTGAGAGCACAGACGAGTGTGTAAACACACACGAGCATATACGTGCACCCACACGCAATGCAAATCTCTCCATGATCATGCGGGCGCACGTACGCCCATCTTGAGGGGAATATGAAATGAGCATGTGTAATTACATGGCAAACGGCGTAATGATCTGATGTTTAAATATTTCAACAGTTTTGTGTTGTACTGGCACCCTGGCAATCCATTCTCAGGGACGGGCTCGCAGGCAGCGACACGAGACGCGTGAGAGCCAGTGTGTGCTCGCAACACGTGAGCTAGCTGTCCAGCCCGAAATATTCATGACCAGCTCATTGCTCAAGGCCCCGAGAAGACAGACCAGAGACGTACAGAAAACTTAGGGAAAATACATCATAAATCAGGAGGGGAAGGAGATGGATGAAGCAGGAGGGAGAGCTGTCGCCTCTAACTCTGAAGATCAAAAATGGCCCTTTTGAAAGTTCTCTTGCACGGATTCTCTGCTCAGTTAATCCTTTTCTTGATGCGTATGAAGATAAAGCCAATTTTGCTGCATCTTCAGTATCCATCATTGTAGTGAGTGGCAGCTGACACCTACAAGCTTTTGGCTGCAATGCTCACAAAGATGGGAACTGAGACACATTATATACATAGTTTTAGACAATTTCTACAAAACACTTTTACAGTGATACAGTGAACCTGTACACAGAGCCGTGCTAGCTGTTTCCCACTGCTTTCCTGTCTTTATGCTAAGCTAATTGCTTCCTGGCTGTGGTGTAAATCTTCTCAACTCGTACTTATGTTCTCAAATGTTACACTAAATACAAGCAGCTTCATGAAGAACTGAAAATGGGGAAAGAAGTAATCAAATCAAAAGCGATCCACACAAAGAAAGACTAAGCAGACAGGAACATCATGGACTGTTAATATGGAACATGAACGTCTGCACCAAAATGTCATGGCAATCTCTCCAGTAACTGCTGAGACGCTGCACTCAAAAGCACAAATGTCAACCTCATGGTGGCACTAAATGAGGTCAGGGTCAACTGT
Organism: Chaetodon trifasciatus; assembly: GCA_037975065.1. Classification (NCBI taxonomy): domain Eukaryota; kingdom Metazoa; phylum Chordata; class Actinopteri; order Chaetodontiformes; family Chaetodontidae; genus Chaetodon; species Chaetodon trifasciatus. The sequence goes on along the minus strand of JBBMOE010000007.1, from coordinate 8,241,147 downwards.
GGAAGAAATATAACTCCTTTCACAGGGCTGCTTGGTTGTAGAGTCACTTGCTAACAAAGCACGTGGAACTGTGGCCACAAACACTCATCTTTTGGAAATATTACTGAATGAGAGTGAATCAGTCATTATGTATGCATATTAGGACAGAGAGTCCCCTCACTCCTGTCATGATGGCTGTAAATAATGCCTGTAAGTATAGTAACATTTTAGCAGCAGCAATCGAGTTTACACTTCACACAGGGGGCTCCTTATGCATCATGAAAGTCTTATGAACTGAGAAATTCCAAGAGTCATTTCCTGGTGCATCTGATTCATCCTGTTGACACACTGACCTACTACCTCAGCTGATTAATGTGCTCTTTCTTCATGCTGTGGCATGGAATCTCGGTCGACAGGAGACGTGAACCAGAAAGTTAACTGGTTCACCTGGGGCGTGAAACAGATACCGATATAGTGATGACGCATATACCTATCGTACACTGTGCTGAACTATATACAGTAGCGCAGGTAAGAAAACAGGAATAAGATGTGAGTAAACGATGACGCCCAGAGGAATATTTTTAGTCTAGAAGCTTTCTTCCACTTTACTCTGTGAGTCAAGTGTTGAATTTAGTAAAACAAACACCATGATACAGAATAATGGTGGAAAACTTTAAAGCTCCACTGCTATGGATTTTAATATTCCTGTCATGTCAAAGGTGTCTCTCCCAGTGACGAACACGGAGAAATATTACCGAACTGTGCAGAGTTTTAGCATCTTCCAGCTCACTGTTTTGGCTTTCTGGCCTGCAACTTCCCTGTTTCGGTTCACACCAACCTCGTCTCCAGCCACAGAAGCCAGCTGTTAGTGACTAGCTGGTGAAGGTGCTGGAGCTTTTAGCTGCTAAAGAGCCAGATATTTCCTTCAGGAGTTGGTGGAGACCAAAATGGAACTTAACAGAGAGTGAATATTGGACTTTTATTCATTAGGCGGAGAGAAACACCTGATGTTGCTCTGTCTTTGCTGGATCTGTAAATGGGAAAATACCATCTTAAAGCCAAGTGACCAAAAGAAAAGAAAAAAAATACACCTTTAATGTTGTCTGTCTCTTGATTAATTCTAGACTTTACTGAATATGCTGGACAAAATCACAGATGACAGTAAGAAAGCAGGGCCCGTATTCACAAAGCTTCTTAGAGTCCTCTAAGAGAGCTCATAACTTAGCCTTGAAATTCCTAGCAAGGAATCTTAGCTTAAGAGTGATTCAGGAAGTGTCTGAGAGCAACTCTGAGCAAGGAGGGTACAGAAACTTTAATCTTAGTGAGGAGGTGTGGTTGACCCCGTTGCTAGGTATGACGCAATCTTCTAAAAGCTGTGATTGGTTGTTACAAAAAGGGAAAAAGACAAAAAAAAAAAAGAAAAAAAAAATGTGCTCCGCGCTCCTAGTAATGACTGGACAGTAAAATCAACCGATCATATAACTTGGACTGCATTAAGAAATGTGTAATCGTGACATTAATTTTATGTCATGATGATGAAGCTCAGCAAAATTCAATTAATTGTGACACAGCTTCAAAACGTTTGAACGTACCTCACTCACATGCCGATTATATCGAATTGCTTATTGTTATGTTTACTGTCCATGCTGGTAATTTTTCTGCTTAATGTATTTGATACTAATGGTGGATGCAGACTCAGCTGTCAGCAATTGCTGTGATTGCTGGCGTCCTTATAGAAAGCGGTTTGATTTGGCAGAATGACCAAAACAACAAACGAAACGGATAAAAAGAGAACAAGAAAGCCAAACTGGACACAAGAGCAGTGCCTGCTGTTGGCACAGCTTGTGGATGAAAATAAAACAGCATTAAGAGGGAAATTGGGTCCTGGGATCACAGCCCAAGGGAAGAGGCAGACTTGGGAGCGCATTGCCCAGCAGATCAATGCGTCGTTCCCTCTCCTTTTATGCACGAGCGACAAGTGTGAGAAGCACTGGTACGTGCTGCAATCCCTGTCTGTTTAAGACGCTCTTAGGCTTCTTAAAAGTCCTCCTCCCTCCTCCTAACAGTTTTTCACCTTAGGAGCTCTCTTAAGGACTAAGATGCTTTGTGAATAACTTTTATCTTGCCAAGGGAAAATTCCAAGAAAAATCTTAGAATTCGAGGAATTCTAAGATTTTTCTAAGAATGATGTCACTAAGAGCTACTTTTAGCCTTAGGATGCTTTGTGAATACGGGCCCTGATCTTTTACAGACTAGTAACCAAAGAAAAGACATTGTGGCTAGGATGCAAAACGACGAACAAGAAAACATTTGCTAAACAACTAAAATAAGCCCTGATATTGTCGACGCAGACTCAGACCTTCACATCAACCTTTGCAAGAAATACAAAGAGGACATTAAATGAGACGTCAAAAAATGAAGGCAGACAAGACACCTGCAGGTGACCGTATGTTATCCGACCAAATCCCAGCGCACATGTCCTACATAAACGACTTAATCATACCTGGGCCTTTGAGGAGGAAGCAATAGAGGAACGGATCATTCTGTTACATTTCCCATGAAAGCAATACAGGAGAACACAAGAAATGGAAAGGAGTAATGTTCCTATCAAATCCAACCAAAATCCTGGTTATGTGACTGAATAATGAGTGTGCTGCATAAGGGGCTGCAGACATGTCAGGCTGGTTTCAGAAAGAATGCTTCCTGTGCACATGTTGTTATAACTTTCAGAATAACTGTAAAAAGTATTCAACAGTCAAGAAAAAATACCTAGTCACGGTCAAATTAATAAGATTCCAACCAAAAATGGGTTTCTAATCAACTTTAACCAGCATGTTGCAATTTGATGAGTAAGAAAGAGGCATGATTACAACAGTGGAGAATAACTTTGGAGTGGGAACAGTAGTTTGTGTGTGTGTGCGCGGTGTTCTAGCCTCTTATCTCACTGTCAGACGGAGTCGCAGCTGTCTCTGAAGCCCGAGGCTTTGAAGCGCTGGGGGGGCGTCTTTGAGAACACCAGTTGCAGCGAGAGGGACCGGGGTTTTGGCGAGGCACACACCGAGGAGAGCGAACCCTGCGAGGCGTGAGGTTTTGCAGGGCATTCGAATTTGTGGGTTTGTTTGGAGGGGCTTAGCGAAGTGATAACGAGGCAGCTGAGAGAGAGGCGGAAGGTTTTGCATTACATATGTTCAACTCTTCCCTGCTGAAGCGTTGAGAATGAATTTTTTGTTTTAAAAGACTTCTTCAGTAAGGAAATAATCAAACTGATTGTATATAGAAATTGAAAACTTGCACAAATCTCAGAAATCTTCCACAAATGTAAACTTTTTGTCAACCAACCCTTTGTTCTCTAGGTATGAACTGAAACATCATGAAATAAAAGTTGGTGTCTCATTTCATGTCTGAGTCATGCCATACCAGTCAGCATCAAGAGGCTTATTCAGAAATTCATTGCTGGCCAGCTTTCCAAAGGCCACTTTCAAAGAGAGATCAACATATTACATAAACACGTCTCTCTTATTTTCCCTCAAACTACATGAACACGAACCCAAACAGTTTAGACCCTCTGCCCTGGAAACCCCAGCCACTGAGGCTGATTAAGCTGACGTCTACTCATTCGCATGACGCAAACAGAAAACAGAACTAATTTCCTCTGGAGGACTCCAGGGAGGTGAAGAGGAGAAAACACGATTATGGTGACATACCCAAATTGGAATGCAAAATGCTTGTGAGGCCCAAAATTCAGAAAGGTGGAATCAATCTAGACTGAGCTGCAACGGCAGTTCCCTGAGGTCCTTAGACGAGATTACATATCCTCGAATTGTTAGAGGATCTCAATGTGATGATTTGGCTGCTTTATTTCTTCCACCATAATAACAGGCAGCAACAATAAGGCGCCAAAGTGATAGAGGCTTTGCTTTGCTTGTGTTTTCTTATTTGTATATCGCCATGCTGCAGTGGAAATGTCTCTCCTTGATGTGTACATTTGTCTTTGAACATGTAAATAAATCTCCAGACAGGTCATTAGATGCGTTGTGTTTTCATACCTCCTGCGTACGCGTGCTCTCGCCAGACTCTGTCAGCAGTTTGATCGGGGTAGAGCGCTGGGACACGGATCCGTCATCGTCGCGGTCCTCCTCTGAGTCGTCCTCTGACGTGCTGCTGATGGCCTCCTCGCTCGGGGGAGGAGGTGCGCTGGCCGCAGTCTTCCTCTGGAGCAGTGTCTCCTCCCTGCTGCTCTTGTTGCTGCCAAAATCCAAAAACATGCACAATTAATTATGAGATTAATGCTGTTTAAATACATACACGCACAATGGTGCACAGCTAGCTGCAACATAGAATTCTGAAGAATATTTGTACCTTTATGTTATGAGACTGTGGATCATTTAAAATTCAGGCAAGCAGCAGGACCTTTGGAGTGTGTCAAGAGATGCAATGGCAAAATGTACTTCCACAACTCCTCCCTAAAGAACCCTGACTAACTAAACCCATCATCCTTCTACAGAGGATGTTTTAAGTGTCCCCATGATTCTGCAACTATAATTTTAATTTCCAATTTTTTTCCACTCCTGCCAAAAACAGCACGGGTGAGTCATTGAGTGTTGTTACAAAATGTTTTCTGTAATCACTCAGAAGTATTCATAACCAGTCCAAACTCCTCCCTCTCCCACGTGTTCGCTTCTGCAAGAGCAGCCAGAGAGGGCCCCCTTTTTCCCTGCACTTTGATTGTTAGGGGACCGTTCTGGACAATGCCCACTTCAGTGAACAAGAACAGAAACATCAAATATATGCATGAAGTAATCTAGACACAGCAAGGATGCAAACTTCAAACCCTTATCATAAATGTCCCTAATACTATGTGTTGATGTGAAAATATAGAAGAATATTGGCCAATCTACAGTATCTCTGACAGATGTGTTAAACTCTTGATATCAATGTTGGTATTGGCATCAAAAATCCAGCATTGCTCTGATATACACTGTAATGGCCTGCAGTTCATTGTCACGCATTCATGTTATCTTTTTAAAAATGAGGTTAGATATCTGGTGATGGTGCAGAGAGCTGAAGCTCAGAGTAAAGCTCTGTAGCCACATTTTAATAATTTCACCTGTGGTCACTAATGGAGTTTTGGGTAGAGACAGAATAACAAGCAGGGAAAGTGGAGCTTCATTACAGTCTGGATAGTCTCAATCTCAAACCGCTGCCTTCTGTTTTGGACATATGCCAGGCATGAGCAGTGGGGAGGACACATGAAAGAATGACAGCTTCTAAGGTGAATAAGAAAATGGATGAGTGGACGCAAAGAGCTGAGCGAAATGGATGATGTGGTGTGTGCCCGCGTTTGTAAGCATGTGTGCACACGTGATGTTGTCGGGTTCAGAGCCAGTGAGTCAGATGTACTGTACCTTTCAACAGACAAATGGAGTGACTGATACAACCTTGAAGCCTATGCTGCAAAGATGAACCTACAGTGTTAAATGTAAACTCTACATTTAGAAAAATGCGCAGTTTTTCACTGACTTCCCGAGTGAAAGTCAAGCGGAATTGTAATTACTGTAATTTCCAAGCAAAAAATACAAAAGCTCTGAATCATTTCATATTTTTTCAGCGGATCAAAAATAGACATATTTTACATCTCTTTTCTAAAAAGGTTTGATTTTTTTCTTGTGCTTAACTCTTTAGCTTTGCTAAACAAATGTAGCCTCAGGAACAAGGTTCAGAGACATCCAGAGTCTGTTCCTCGTACAGAATTCATGCTTTAGCACTGTCAAACATGGTGGAGGAGTTGCATTTTCTATTCAGGAACGAACTTCAATCACGCTACAGAAAGACATGAGTAACGACGCTGAACTAATATGGTCCAGATTCACCTTCCATATGATCATATTTTCACCAACATGCATGAGCAGTGTTCACAGGCAGTGGCAGTGAGATGCAGGGACGATAGTTTGTCAAGAAAAACTCAAATGCACAAGTCTGGAGTCCACTGATTAGTGAGAGATATTAAAGATTGACAGTGGTCTGATGCACGCCAGGAAAATGAGCTTCTTTTTAGACTGAAGCCTTTACTATAAGTTGAGAAATCTGATGATTACATGCAGTAATACCCTTCATACAATCATGTGTTCACACAGTGGTGAGCCTCACCAGTCCTGATACTATCACCTGTTACCAATGAACCTGCTTACCTGTGGAAGACAGGAAACTAGCTGGGGCTGTGCTCTTAGATTTTACTGCAGCTTTTGATGTAACTGACCAGAGCAGTCTTGTTGCAAAGCTTCACTGTGATGGTTGTTCATCTTCACCAACACAATCAAAATATCTTGCTTTCAATTGTTATAAATGATGGATCAAGTCTTCTTACAAATGCCGACATAGTTATGTATGCAGATGACTCAGTTTTGTTTTGTTGCAAGAATGAACAAATTAATAAATGCATCTGGCACACATTAGCAACAAACAATGAACAACTTATCTGGCTGCTCTATTCTGTGAAAGTTGGAGTATTTTTTTTTAGATGTTTCTCATTGGCACTCGTTCAGATGACTGGTCAGCATTCCAGGTGTGAATGAACAATGTCAGTCGCAACAAGATGTAACACACGATAACCATCATCATGGCTAACTGTGGGGGCTGAATTAAAATCTTATCTTGTGTTATTTGTGCAAAATGTGGAATATATTATAATACTGTTTTTTGTCAAAGGTATAATACATGCCAAGTGAGCACTGGTCATCTGGAACAAGTATGTGTGTGATGACTGTTCTCTGTAGAGCTACTCTGTAGAGTTACTTTAGTTATTATTTGTGAGTTTTGTTTTCATTGAAAGCTATGATCATCATTTTTTTTAAGTCACTTACTCTCTGATCCTTATATTTGGCTTGTTTAGTCTTTTCTTGTTCTGTAGATTCAATGTGATTGTTGTTTCTATTTATTGTCATTGTTTTTGTGTGGGCTCCAGGAAGACTAAGGACCACTTTGTGGACGTTAATGAGGATCTATTTAAAGAATAAAGAACAAGTATTAAAGGAAAACACTGACGCAATTCAGAACATGAGATCATCAGGTGTAGTGTCATAGTGGTCATGGTGTGCTGAATTCATGTGGAGACAATTATGAGCTAGCAGCAGGAGAAGCTCTGCATTAAGCTATTTCAACAGGATGCAGGCACATGCATACACATACACACACTAAACAATGACAGGAAAGGGGACAGGGCCTTGTTTCTGGTTACCTGAGAACACAGTGTCAAATGAAGCTGTGTGTATGAGGGCACAGTGACATGGGATTTATTTCATCCAAAAAAAAAAAAAAAAAAAAATCATCATAAAACAGTAAAACTCACCCCAACACTGATTTTCCTGTTTCCTCTGGCTTGCGAACTGTGAATGGGCTTGGATCCACTCCGACCGTCTTGGGCATAAATTCCCTTTATGAACACAAATCAGAATGAAAGCCATTAGCTGACACCCCGCAGTACTGTGACAATAATGGCTAATGAGTGTTTGATACATTATTTAACAGGGGTCCTTTTCATCAACAAAAACTGGGTCGACTTGGCAATATCAACACAAACATTTCACCAGCATTTAAGCAATAACTTCAACACAGTACAAAGTTACACAAACAATGTCTCTGCTTGTAGATTGTGACTAAATCCATTTTTTGTTATTGTTAAGTCCCTCAACAAAATCTCTTCTGTGTGAAGGGTTTTGTATGCATATTACATGTTTGTATGTGTGTGTGTTCACCTTGCAGAGTTGGTCATAGCGATGCAGAATGTGTCATCGAAGGAGGTAAGTTCATAAGGTTTGAAGAATTCTGTGTAGATGTCAATACTCTCATCGAAGCGGTTGTACCTCTTCACTCTGACCTTCTTCATGGTCTCCTCACAGGGGACTGTGTCCACACAGGAGCGCACAGACACAACGTTTACAAGACATCAAAAGTATGGTGATACCTTGTCAACCTTGTGTTATATATTATGGATATTGCAGCTATTATATAGATATCATATGTTGAGGAGATACCTTCATCATAGGGGACAGGAAGGGAGGACAAGATACCTTCTGACCACCACAAAGTGTAGCTGGAGACAGACAAGATACAGACGTGTTAAAACCCTCCAGAAAACCTCTCACTGATTGGTGTGTTCTGCAGGCTACATTGGCTCTCCTGGGACTTAACATAACCTAGATTTGAAAATTGACTTAGCTGGACCACCGACTGTGAAACTCCGGAATACATAAGCCTTTTATTTAATGTGACCAATTTGAGTGAATGCACTGATTACAATTTAGTGTGTGATGTGCCACTTACAGGAGTTTGAGAGCAAAAGCGCAGTATGTGGCTGTTGAATTGAATTCAGGTCCAGCCATTCTAATTTCTGGAAATAATGGCTGACCTACCTTGGCCCATTGTGGCAACATAAACTAGTGGCATGCACAACCCTGATTCCAAAACAGTTGGGACAAGGTGTATAAAATGTAAATAAAAATGCAATGCAATGATTTGGAAATTCTTTTGAACACATATTCCATTGAATATAGTACAAAGACAAAATATTTAATGTTCAAACTGACATTCTTATGTTTTGTACACTCATTCTGAATTTGATGTCTGCAACAAAAAAATTGGGACAGGCGCATGTTTACCACTGTGTGACATCACCTCTTCTTTTCGCAACATTCAGGAAGCATTTGGGAACAAAGGACACTAAGTGTTGAAGTTTTGTGCGACTTCAGTAGCAGAGACAGGTCTGAAGAGGCAGGCCAGCCTGATACCTGCACTCTTTCTCTACAAAGCCATACCTGACCATGATACTATAACCTGTTATAAATGAACCTGTGGAATGTTCCAAACAGGTGTTTTTGGAGACTTCCATAACATTCCCAGTCTTTTGTTGCCCCTGTGTTGCTCTTATCAAATTCGCAATGAGCATATATTTACAAAAAAAACAATAAAGTTTCTCAGTTTGAACAATATCTTGTCTTTGCACTCTGTTGAATTGAATATAGCCTGAAAAGGGTTTGCAAATCATTGCATTCCATTTTCATTTGGGTTTAACACAACGCCCCAATTTTTTGGGAATTAGGGTAGAGAACTGGGTCTACGTCTTATGTAAGCATGAAGATAATAGAGAGAAAACAACTTGTGTATTCGCACTCTCCCACACACATGCACACAATGGCAAGGACAGAATTAATGTGGATCAAAACTGATGAAATCTAAGGAAATACATAAAACAGTACTGAGTCATGAGTAAGGACAGACCAAGTGAGGAAAAAAGACAAAAAAAGACTGGACAGAAAATTGTACGGTGGCCCTGAGAGCTCACCACACCGCATCCTAGGGTCATGTACAGTACAAATGGAAAAGCAAAAGAAAATTACCTACACTTGATCTGACAGTAACTGGATTAACAACTAGAGCATTTGCAGTTAAATCCAGCGTGAGAAGTGATTTAGACACCAGCTGGGAGGACTGCAACATTTTCTTTTTTGAACACATTTCCTATCGATCAACAACAAATTGTCAGTGACGTTGAATATACAGCACAGCCAGAGACCACTCACAGCGATCTTGTCCCCTGATGAATGTGGGTTTTTATAAGGCTGATTTCCCAGCGGCTGACATTGATTTCACATTGACATTAACTGCTGGAGAGAATGTTGCTTGTTGACCTAAAATGCAGACACAGAATGTGTCTCAAGTTCTCTGATACACAATGTCTACAACTAGTGTGTATGTAGTATTGTAGTAAGAATTTGTCTGAGTGAGAAGCAAACATGGACTAACCGTCTGAGCATTGTCTGCCTGGGTTTCATGCTGGCTCAATCGCAAAAGATGCAACATTAATTAATTGATTAAACATTATTTTATTATGGAAATCATTTCAGATCTCTGACCTTGAATAAAATCAGATGTGACTTTTGAGTAATAAGTTTGAGAACCCCTGGTATAAACCCTGTTTAGACACGGTGGCTGCAGTAATGTGGACAACATATTGGGCTGTGGTGGTAAGCAAACCTCAGAATAGCATAATTACACCTCAAGGCCAAAGCTCTGTGATCCTTGCTCAGACAAAGAGGAGCCTTGGTAGCAATCAAAAGAAATGACCACAAAGGCAGTCACATAATAATCCACCCACATGCTCACGTGAACAATCCCACCACTGGCAGCAGCATGGGCTTTTGAAAAAAACCCTTTTCAGAAACAGCGGTGTAGGTGCTAATCTTTGTGAGTGATTTCCCACTGAGGTATTCAATCAACACAAACATTAAGAGCAACTGCACTAGGTATTGTGTGTGTGTGTTTTCATTTCCCATGTATGTACACAGTTTCTCATACAAGTTTCTATATTCAGATGTAAGTATGTTTATGTGAGTGCAGTGTGTTCTTGTTGAGATTTTTTGCATATGTGTGTGTGCAGTCAGTGTGTGTGTGTGTGTGTGTGTAATGACCTGCGTCTGTCTTGAAGGAGGGCCATGGTGTTCTTCTGATGCAGGTAGAAGTCAGTGGGCAGCTCCCACAGGTGCGGCTTGGACTCCGTTGGCTGGTAGACTTGGAGAAACAGGTTGATGGCATCCTGTCTGTCAGCATCTGGTGGAGCAAGGTGAACACAATAAAGAAAAGAAATAAAAAAGAAATAAAAAAGAATACAATGTGGAACATAAAGGCATTAAGCCTGGGAAATGTACAAGAGAATGAAGCGAGGAAGTGAATCTGTTCATGACATCAAATTTATTTGAGAAGATTTAGGCTTTCGCATAGTTGTCATCACTCAGAGCTTTCTGGATTTTTATGGACCAAACAGTTAATTTATGAATTGGCAATACCAGATTAATCATAAATGGGAAAAATAAGTTTGTCTGCCGATAAATTACACATTAAACCACACTTCTTCCTCTAGAGTAGAGGCTACTAATGAATGAATCACAGGTAAAGATGAACTCAACCATGCATCCTCTTCACATGAACAGGAATCTTCCCAGTAAAAACACTCTGAGCCACAACACCAGAACATGTTTGGCGATGGGAGTGTGCGAAGATAATCTCTGTAAGGGTTCAGCATGTGGCAAGTTGTTTACATGCTGCAGTTTGGTGCCTTTTAATCCCCCCCCACTGCAAAGCCCCGTGCATGCTACGCCACTCACGTGAGAGAATTAAAAGCTAAACTGGCTTCTATTAAAGCCTGCTACCAAGCATTTTTCGGTAATTGTCAGCCTCAGATTCATTTGATATGAGATAAGAGTTATGGAAGATCTGTGAACATACACATGCAACAGAAGTCTCACAAGATGTATCACTGTGCACACAGTATAAATTTCAGAGCACTTCCCCCTCTTTGGTCTCATCAAAACAAACAGGAGAGGCTGCAAAGCATATAGCAGGATGTACTGTATATGTGTATGTGCTTTTAGTAATGCTTACATGTCTGGGAACGTAACAGAGTACTTTACAGAAGTGGTTTATTTATTAGGGGTGGACAACGCCAACATGCTGGTGGATACCGGGTATAATGTTTACCACGTTCACCATCATTATCTTAGCCAGTGTCTTAGCATGCTAGCATTTTTCTAATTGGCGCTAAACATGAAGTACAGCTGAGGCTGATGGGAATGTCATCAGCTTTGCAGGTATTTGGTCATAAACCAAATCAGAAGCCACAGTGAAATTGACCTAGATGAAAAGTTAAGAGTTTACAAATTCATCCTAAGAAGAACGTGAATGTCTATTCTGAAATTCATGGCAATCCATCCAATAGTTGTTAAAATATCTTCACATATTTAAAGCTCATGGTGCCACTAGAAGAAAAGGTCTGTGCATTATTCCGAGTAACCACAACACTGTTTAATACTGTTTTCTCGTTATTAAAATGGGCCTCCAATTACCATCTTTGTACACATGCATAGAGTCTGTTATCAAAACTCATTTTTTTGCTAAGATGTAAATTTTTGGGTGATATAGTCCTTTGTGGGTCCTGGTAAAAGGGCAGGTCGACAGCAGACACTAGCTGGTCCTCATACACAGACAGTTTTTCTTTGTTCCTACATGTATATTCTCCTCTGGTGCCTTGCAGAGAGCGCAGAGACAAAACTACAGAGACAACATGGCAACAGTCATCTTGGTCAACCACTTCAAATCATAAGACCTGATAGAGGTCACAGCATTATTGAGTGTGTATTTCAATGAATATCGAGTACTTGTGTGCAGTCTCTCAGTGTGTGTGCTGTATTATATGAGCCTCTCTCACTCGACATTTCAGCCTGAATAAACAATCTGCTGCTTTCCCAGATCTGATCTCCAACTAACCACCAATCCCATTTTTCAAAATGAAGTGAATGGCAAGATGTGAAGGCAAAGAGACAGAAGGGCGGTCGACTTTGTAGGTCAAGTTGCACAGCTCTATTACTCCTGGCTTAATACCAAGTACACAACCTTCCTCTTCATTTCTGGGGCTACAAATGCTACCCTTTGATGTGGAACAGTCACTAGTGTGTGGTGAAAACACTTGTGTGCACCCATGCACATTTTCATAGGCACACCGTATCAAACTACAAACCAGGGTGTCATTTAGAATTATTTGAAATCCAAATTGCAGGCATAGCAAAGCCACTTTATCAAGCACTGATTGCCAATTAGATCCTGGTTGCACATTGGAACAGAGAGGAAAACATCAATTGTCCATTTGAAAATTTTCTCCAGATAACAATATCTGAAAACAAATGTCCTCCAAATAGAAATTTTTGCAATTGTTGGCAATAAATTAAAGCGTTTCAATAAAAACCTTACAAATGTCATGGAAATTGCTTTGAACCCACTGTTTATCGATACCCACAGTCTTCAGGGAACAATGCGGGATGTGACAGTGTGAGCTTTTATTTATCCAGCCTGTGATGTAAAATGTGCTAGGTCACATTTTTCACTCGCAAAGTCACAACAAGTGTTTTAAAAGATGGAGCAAGCGATCCAAAAAGGCAATATAGGACTGATCAGGAGTCTGATCACTTTCCAGGAGTTTGTCTAAATATTCTGAACATTTATTTCATTCAAGGAAATTCCAAAATAAAACAAGTTTTTGAAAGTTGGGTTTAATATGGATGGAATATGGCAAAATTAACAGGGAACGCATAATCAAAATGAAAGATTATAAACCGGTATTAATCATAAACTATGGAATTAGGGGAGTGGACGAAAGCGCAGAAGTGGCTTGAACAATTCTGGTGTCATGTTACGTATCTGTCCTCAATGACGCTTGTGCATGTGTGTAAGCAAAGCCCATTCAGGTAAAAGAGGAAATCTTAAGCACCTCTACGTGTCTGTGTAACACACCTGAGAAAGCATTGCTGTAGTACCGCGACAGTGTCTGCATAATGTCTTTGGAGTGTTGTGTCCAGGGAGCGATCTTGCGGTAGGTCTTGACCCTGTGGACCAGCTGGGAGCCGCCGTACTGCAGCGACAAAGTATCTCCGTGGTCCTCATACAGCTCCTCAAACAACCTGGGCATCACACACAAATACACACATTAACACACAGGAAATGGACAGGCAAAACATGGTCCTGATGTTAATCTTGGCTGCTGGCTTGTCATTTTGTTGAGATATGCACACATGGACATGCACACTCATAATTTCCTTTGAATGATGGGTAAGGAGCTTTACCTCACACAGTCAGTATCAAACTGGAGTTTGGGCTTGTCAATCATTCCCAGTGCATAAAGCTGATAGGCCAGCGCACACTTGCCCACCATGAACTGGGCGGTGTTGGTCCGATCCAGACAGTCCACACAGTTGGTCCGCAACACACCAGTCTACACCAACAACAAAGACTGATGAAACTTACTGACACCGCTTCATTAATCTACAGGACGTCTCCTGTAAATCTCCACGTATTTACCTTATGTAAGTGCTGGCAATTAAATTAAACAGCTTAGATGATTCCAAGAAGACCACTGTATGCATGATTTAGATTTCCATGAAAACTCATAATACCTCTCATTATGCAGCTCAGTGTACTGGCCTAGTTTGTAGCTATAGCAATTAATGCTGATTCTCTTTTAAATAAACATTATACACAATAACTGTTTTCTTGGCCTGGAAATGTAAAATACCAGGAATAGATGTGTATGTTCATTACCTTACCTTATTACTCAAACGATAAACAGTCACCTCAGATAAGCAGAATAGTGACAAGAAAGTCACATCAAACCTATTTGCTAGGTGACATACCTGCACTCGTCCAGTGGCTGTGATGTGTCCACCTAAATCTCCCCACCTGGAAAAGGAAAAGAGTACTGCACTGAAAGGTTTAAATTACTGGAAGGCTCAGTCGCTCACAAGCGAGGATTGAGCGAGGTTCATCACCTTGTAAACACATGATTGTATAAAGCATATTACTACATGGGCTCACGAACACAGGAAGATTGATACCCCTCCCATGTCTGTATAGTAAATATGAAGCTACAGCTGATAGCTGGTTTGCTTGGTCCAAAACAGTACAAAAAAATGCACAAATGCTGAAGCGTATGAACGACAGGTTGTCGGGCACATAATCACCTGTAAAACCGGAACAGATTTTATTACCTTTGAAGCGAGCCATAGTAGCTATATCCCCCCTGCTTCGCTATGCTAAGCTAAGCTAAACTAACAGACAGCCAGCCCACAACCTTATATTTAGTACAGTGATGGAGGAGTTGTATCAATCTTCACATCTATCTCTTCACCCTGGGTTCTGTCTTTATTTATTCTTTTTACCCCCAATTTAATGCAATGCTCTCATTCATCACTTTCCTTTTAAAGCACTCTACAAAAAACAGCAGCAGGCAAAGTGAGAATACCTCTGTGAGGAAAAACTGCCTCTAAATTGTTCAGAGAGCAACCCTTGATGACAAATAAAAAAGTTGTTGAGGGGTGGGTTTTAAAGCAAAGTGCATCTCATTGCAGTATGAACTCAGTGACCTGATAGAGACCAACGAGCAACTGGTAGTTCAAGTATTAAGTATGCATGTGTTTGAGAAAATATGGACAGAGGAGAGACTAGAACAGCATGATAAGGAAAAGAAAATGTTGATAAAAGTCCCTGAAGACTTCATTATTCACAAACTGAGACGTGCATGTGATGAAGGTGGGATTTGTTTTGTGTATGCATAGGAGAGCACATGTGCATGAGCGTGAAGTGAGAGTGTATTACAGCGAATGTTAGATTGTGTAATGCAAAGGGAGTGTAATAAACACTGGCCACGGTGTGGTCGTTGGATTATGTAACAGAATGGTAATGATGGCTGAAAGAGATTAAGACGTGCAGACAATGGAGGAGCTATGCATTAAGTACACGGACAGCAATCTACTCAGCTCGTTAGCAGAAAGCTCTCCTCCACACAACTGCCATCAGGCATAATTTACATTAAGAATTCATATCTGGAGAGTTTGAAAATTAAGCAGTGTCGATAAATGTATGATTCTGAATATGTATGAATAGAAAGATGGATAATACAACCTCCATAGAAATAGTCTGATGTGCAAATGTAGGAAAGACGGTGGTGTGGTTGCGCAAATGGTTTCTTTTTCTTACACTTTTTTTTCATATCACTGGTGAATAATCTGCTACCTTCTCTCACTTCGACCCGGTGTGACCTGTAATTATTTAAACAGCTTTCTTGCTAAAAATCAGGGCGCTATCAAGGACCCAACGATGTTTGTCATGAGCAGTTTCTGTAATAGCTTCATTTTAATTTAAGATGGGCTTCATTTGGAAGTGTAATGTAATAAATTGAGTTTCAATTTATACACCTAACTGAAAAAAAGCTTGAAATCTGGTCTAAAGGTGTGTTTGTGTCAGCTTCCTCTGGTTTCAAGAGAAACAACAAGCGCAATGCAGGACAAGAAAAGGCTCACCTGTCGTCCGGTCTGAGGGCATGACAGTAGAAGTCGGAGCGATTAATGAAGAAGCCTGTTCGCTTGACGACGTTCTCTGCTATCATACTCAGACGGTCCAGAACGTTGCACAATTTGCTGAGAGAAAAAAAATAAAATCATCATCAATATTTGCACCAAACAAATCCATTGTGTGTTTCTGTAGCTGTAGCAGAGTTACAGCGACGATGCACAAAACCTCTGGCTTTCATAATATGCTTATTTGCTGTATTTTTTTTTTTTTTTTCACGTATTGACACAAGACCAAGGCCAAATTCTTTCAGGGACATTTCAGGGAACTAGGCCATTATTTTCAATGGAGAGAGGAGCTGAGTTCTTCTGGGTGGCGGCCCACGCCCCTCTAATTCTCCAACAGGTCATTCAGTTTTTCAATTCAACTAAATTGAACTCCCAAATATGCTGACCTCCAAAACAAGCATACAGTGGGAGTCTGGCAATAATTGGGGAAAATTCCATTTTATACGTGTCTGAATTCTCAGAATCACAAAACTCTCAAACCTCAAGCATGACAGAGAGGAGAATACCAAATTAGTGGGTATGAATGAATGCTCTAATTATCTCCCTTCAGATGTAGTCCATAGCATGCTAGTTAGCTACTTGCGCTGCTCTTCATTTTCCACACTAGCTCAGGCAAACTGTTTGCTCTATTTCCACATCTGGTCTGAAACCACCTTTAATCATTGCCTTATATTTACCTATAAACATATCTAAGATCTAAGAAGATCTGCTGTTGCACTGAAGATCTTCTTAGATCATGTTTAGTTCAGGCTTTCCTCTGCATTTCATTTCTGTGCTGCTGTGTGTCTAACAAATGTATTTTTTTAATTTTTAAAGGCTGGCTTTTAAGCAAATTTCAGCTCACTACACTGGCACATTTATTGTGGCAACCTTTTGGTGTAGCGGGCCATGTCCCAGGCGATGTAGTCGATGCCGTGTTCAGGAGGGAGGAACTGATTCAGGTTGATCACAGCTGGGTAGAGCTCTTCACTCAGAATCTTCTCATGTTTCCTTTTTTCTCGTTTCTGCAGCACCACAGAGAGACATGCGTACGCCAGGTGTTAACGCACAATCATAATAGAATTCCAGGTCCGAAAAAGGTCCTCTGAGGACACAAGCACATATGGTCAGACATGTGATGTGTGTGACGTGGTCAGATGTTTGTTCTCATTGATGCATTCACAAAGATCCATTCAGGTCTTCTCCATAATGACTTCAGAGGGAAAAAAAGAGCTACAAGAAATAATTTGTGGGATCAAAGCAGAGCTGGATATGTGCAGTGGAAAGCACAGAGATACATGGGGGATATATGACAAGAGGTTCAGCTCTGCGGGGTATTTGTGCAAATTGGCTCCTAGGCTGCAAAGTGTGGGATTAAGGTCTGAATCCTGATATAGTAAAAGTGCAAATTAATGCAATTTTGAGAACACAAATATTGGTTAATGACTGAGGTGACCACCATTCTTTAATTCATTCCATATGCAGAACAGAAAAAATGACACCGGTCTATTAAACTGTTCATTTAAAGAAATTATTCTGCTGCGGCACGGTGGCGCAGCAGGTAGTGCGCGTGCCTCACAGCAAGAAGGTCACCGGTTTGATCCCCGGGTCAGGCGGGGCCTTTCTGTGTGAAGTTTGCATGTTCTTCCCGTGCATGCGTGGGTTCTCTCCGGGCACTCCGGCTTCCTCCCACAGACCAAAAACATGCTCATTAGGTTAATTGGTGACTCTAAATTGTCCCTAGGTGTGAATGTGAGAGTGAATGTGTGTATGTGTGTTGCCCTGCAGTCGGCTGGCGACCGGCTCAGGGTGTACCCTGCCTCTCGCCCGTTGACAGCTGGGATAGGCTCCAGCCCCCCCCCAACCCCGAAAGGGATAATCGGGGTATAGAAGATGAATGAATGAATGTATTCTGCTGCGGCAAATTCTGCAGGAAAACGTTGAATGACAACGTGATGATGTGTGTATTGTCGCATGCAAAAAATGATTTACCTATAGCATATATTTCCTGGGCTTTGTCTACGTCACACTTGATTGTTTGTGATGCCTGCCAGGATAAGCAGGGTACAAAAGACATATCCCAGGACACTGATAGCAAGTTGATTTTCTGTGTAATTATTATGATCTTGGGCAGTTCTGAGGCCCAAACATTTAATTAATTGAGGAGAAATATAATTCTAATCAATTATTATCATTCTTTTTTTAAAAATGCATGCACACGCTCCCAGCCTGCCTCTGAGATCTGTCGTCACACTGCCCATTATGTTATTTCTACATGAAGTTATTTCTCCTCTCACTGTGTCTTCTTGACTGCTCACCCTGGGTGATAATGGGCTTGGATACATCATTTAACAACTCACATCTCCATCCACACATCCAGCAGTAGCAAAGCAACAACAGCAGCCAGTCAAATTGCACATGCGTTTCCTCTCCCATTCAAGCAGAGCGTGTCATACAGTCTGGCACTTACGCAGACACACTCACACTTTCTACGCACAAGTGAGATTAGAAATATACAACCCATATACTTACAAAAGCACACATGTGCTGTTCACACGTATAAAACAGCAAACAAATGCCACAGTAGAAATCATTATTGTGGGTGCAGTTGCAGATCATGAATGATAAAATGTATCCGAATAGTCACACACGCACATGCACATACATGAGGGGGCGGGGCATGGACATAATGGAGGGTTTGCAATTATTGTAATGAACAGTTTTGCACAGTTAAAGGATGTGTTAAATGACTCGCTTTTACGCTCGTCTCATCTTTATTCCATTTCCTTTGTGTGTTTTGGTGCTTTGTCGGGTGGTCGTTCTCATTTTGGACAGAGATTTTGATCTTAGGAGATCATCTTGGTTAAAATGAAATCCATAAATGAAATACTTTAAAAAAAGCATGTCGACGTGGGGAGAGGAAAAGCTAGAAGTCAAAACAAATGGACTCTAATTAAGTTCGCTGACTGGAAAAGTGATTCACATGCTTGGCCATGTGCACTCTTACTCCGCCTCACACACACTCAGAAACACGCACCGACCATGACGAAACCACACACCCACCTTGAGAGTTGACACCGTCATGTCGACCCCCGTCACCACCATGGGGAGATGGACTGTCATGATTTCATGGTTAATTGCCAATTCCTTCCTCTTTCTGTCTTCTCTGGGATAAGAGAGGAAGGTATACTCTACAAGCTGGGCGTCCCCTCCCTTACTCCTCACCGTCTCCACATATCACATGGCTGCAGCTTGTGCGGACCTCCGAGGTCTGTGATTGGTCCCTCGTCTCACGGCTCCCCTTGGGAGTGACAACGTGAGCTTGAAACCCAAGCTACAGAGTGTACAGCTGTGTGCCCAAGTGTGTCCATGTGTGTGTATGCTAAAAAAGCAATGCAAAAATTACTACTACAGCGCTGGCTCAAATGAGAAAAATGCCAAACAGCGCTGTGCACGGGGATGAAGATGAAAAAAAGAACCTTTCATTGACTTTGTTGTGTATTTCTTAAGATGGAGTGGCTTGAAGCATTTTATTAGCATCATACTTTTCTAAGCTTCATTATCCCGTTTCTTGGGAGTTTAATTATTTTTTCATATCATGCTCGTTTTTCTTAATTTGAGAGCAGTTTGATAATTAATGCTGATTTTACAGCAAAATAATGAGAAGGAACAAAGTGGTAAAAGCCTTGTGCGTCTTCACAGGTGTACGTGTGTGCAGCTTCCCTTTGATCACTGCTGCGTGGGATTTAAGAGCAATGCTGAGGGAAGATCAACGTTCAAGTTACCATTTCAACTGCTCGTAATCACCAGCCACCAGGGAAATCCCTTGTGATTGTAAAAAGTCTCCACAGCAGCAACTAATCCCAAGTATCGGTCCAAGGCTTGACCAATTACACAATCAAGGCCTGTACTATTAGATAACAACCTGTTGAGTGACTCCATATACTGGCCATATTTCATCCAATGACTCCTGAAGAAAAAAGAAGCTCGTCCTTTAAAAAATCCAGCATTTCACTAACTGGATCTTATTATTTCTCTATAGATTTCTATATAACTCTTGGTTAGCAGTTTCCATTTGAGTCCTCTTGCTTGCCATCTCTCCACTGACAATGTTCATGTTTCAAGAAACTGATTTTTCCTTTAATGCAACTGTTTCCCTTAGAACAATTCCTCAATAACATTCTCTTCCTGCCTCATCAGGTCGCTGAGTTCTCAGCAAAAAGCAAACAAACTCGTCAGTATTCACCCATTGTTCTTCACAGTGCGTGCGTTTCCACATTTTTCTTGCAGAAACTGTTCTGAATGTGTTATCTAGAAGTGTCCTTGATCAAAACGTTGCATGCTCTGTGCTAAATGATTGTAATTCCACGTGTAAGCTTAAGCATTACAATTGCTTCACAGCTGCAGATAATTCAACATTTTCAAGGCAATCATAGAGACCAGGCATGCTTATGTGACCATGTGTCTTAAAATTCAAATCAGCCAAATGTATGTGTCAGTGTTTCAACAGGATGGACATTCAAATGGAGATGCTTGATTNGTAGTTCTCGAGTTCCTTCCACCACCATTTCATCATCATTTTGTCCACGGCAATTGTACTTAGGCCTCAGGGCACATGAGAGTTTGTGTCAACATGAAGAGACGACACCCTACAACATTCTTACTGTACTTTGGGAAGGGAATGTTGATAATGACGATGATGATGAAGAAGAGTCACCTATTAAGGTCATCTCCTCCACAACCAAGACATTTGCCCACTCCAGGCCAGTCATAAAGACTTTATATATACACTTACGCAACAATGACTCTTGACCGTCATGGCAGAGATGAGGCAATGGGTGCTGCATGGTGTGATATGGTCGCCTGTACTCTGCATGCACAGACCCTCAGCTCAAACTGGCTCTGACCTAGATTCTTCTAATAGGTGTCATTCTATGCAGCCCACATCACAATCAGATAAATATTACAACTGTACTGAATGTAGGTTTTATGTCAGTTGCATAACACTCAAGGTGGCCATAGACTAAGAAGGCCCAAATGAAATGATGATTATTCATCCTTTATTGGAGCGAAAATAATTTAGACTCAGACTTAGACAGCTTTTATTGTCATTCAGCAGACAACAAGTGAACACCAAATGAAATTTCGTTTGCAACAAGCTCAGCACAGGGTTGAAAAATCTTTAAAAAAAAGTATATATATATGTACAATATATATACATATAGATAAAAAAGTGTGTAGTGATATGTACAGGTATGATAAAAGTATTTTAAAATAAACAGCAGAGTATTGTGGTATATACAGTATGTGAAATAGAACAGGTTGAAAATAGCGGCAGGAATATGCAGTAAGTTATAACATATAGCAGCATAAATATATACTAAGGTTAATATTAAAGTGCAGTTGTGAAGAGTGACCTGAGGTGGTAACAATGGTGCAAAAAAAATCATTTAGAGTTCAGCAGTCTGATGGCCTGGGGGAAAAAGCTGTTGCAGAACCTGGAGGTCCTGCACCGAATGCTGCAGAACCGCTTTCCAGAGGCCAGCAGAGAGAACAGACCATGGTGGGGGTGTGAGGAGTCCCTGATGAGGTTTTCGGCACGGGACATGCAGCGTTTGGGTGCAATGTCCTGAATGGAGGGGAGAGAAGTCCCAATGATTTTCTCTGCTGTCCTCACCACTCTCCTCACATTCTTCCAGTCAGCAGCACTGCAGCCTCCACACCACACAGAGATGCAGCTGGTCAAGATGCCCTCTGTGGTGCTTCTGTAGAATGTAGTGAGGATGGGCGGGGGCAGGTGGGCTCTCCTCATCCTGAGCAGAAAGTGCAGGTGCTGTGCCCTTTTAACCAGTGACGTGATGTTCACAGACCAGGTGAGGTCATCTGTGATGTGCACCCCCAGGAACTTGGTGCTGCTGACCACCTCCACAGCCGTGTTGTTGAGGAGAAGTGGAGCGTGGCTGGGCTGGTGCTTCCTGAAGTTGACAATGAGCTCTTTTGTTTTATCCACGTTCAGGATCAGGTTATTGTCTTTGCACCAGTCCACCAGCTGCTCCACCTCTTCTCTGTAGGCCAGGTCGTTGTCGTCCTTGATGAGGCCCATCACTGTTGTGTCGTCTGCAAACTTAACAAAGTGGTTGGTGGCAGCCTTGGGGACGCAGTCATGTGTCATCAGGGTGAACAGCAGAGGGCTCAAGACACAGCCCTGAGGGGAGCCTGAGCTGAGGGTGATGACACGGGAGGTGTTCTGTCCCACTAGCACCGACTGAGGTCTTTCAGTGAGGAAGCCAGACAGCCAGTTACACAGGGGGGTACTGAACCCCAGGGGTCCCAGTTTGTCTACCAGATGCTGTGGAATGACGGTGTTGAATGCTGTCCAGAAGTCCAGAAACAGCATCCACACATGAGTGTTTTTTTTTGCTCCAGGTGAGCGAGGCTCAGGTGGAGAGCGGAGGAGGTGGCGTCCTCAGTGGAGCAGTTAGGCCGGTAGGCAAACTGGAAGGGGTCAAACATGGGGGGGAGTCTGGAGATGATATGCTCCTTTACCAGCCTCTCAAAGCACTTCATCATGATGGGAGTGAGTGCGACGGGCCCGAAGTCGTTAAGTGTTGTGGTCTGAGGTTTCTTTGGCACCGGGATGATGGTGGCAGACTTGAAACATGATGGGACTATTGCTTGATGCAATGAGGTGTCAAAAAGGTCCATTAGAACGTGAACCAACTGATCTGCACATTCAAATAATGTCAAATTCATTATTAAAAGGGAACAAAACGTTCTCTGAGTGAGTGAGTTTGATTGACAGCGGCCCACCGGCTGGGCGTGAACAGACCTAACTGGCAGACAGTGTTTTGTTGGCAGTGTGGTGTTGAACACAAATTTCACCCAAGAGTTCCTTAAATGTTGAACTAACGTGAACCGAGTAGACCAATGCCAAGGGCAAACTGTGTCAAACTACACGTTGTGTACGTGTGGTTTGACACAGTGAAACACAAACTGATGGTGCAAGAATCGGGCAACATTTGGGAAATGTCAGATAAAGACTGTCTTTAAGGATCAAAGTGGGAGCGGGGTGATGAGGTAAGCTGATACACAGAGGGATCTTAGGGACACGCTCAGTGTCTCTATCTCACACAAGAAAATGTCATCTGAGGATGAATTAAAGGGCAAACTGGGGGGGGGGCAGTTGCGGGCTGTGTATTATAATTTGATACAGGCATTGTACAAAAGCACCAATGTCTTCCTGTGTACATACACACTATAGAAACACACACAGCAGTCTTTCCAATGTCATCATCCTCTGGGACCTGATCACCTCCCTCCAGCCCTCTGGTTTTGTGTTTTTATCCTGCTCATAATAAGACAAGAGAATGGACACGAAGATGAGAACCAAGAGGGGGGCGTCCTGCCTTCACCTATTTCATATTCATTTTCTTATGTGTCCTATCGGTGTTGAGAAGAATGGCCCTGGTATAAAGCCACTCTCTTATTTTAATGCAGTTTTTCCAATTACATTCTTCCCCCGTCCCTACAAGGTTATTTCTGGTCCTCGACAGCTGTAAGAATGAATACACTGAGCATTATAAACATAAATAGTTAAACACCCACTGTGGTACTGAATACCTAACCACTCATTGAGGATACATCAGTATCTTTCATTTGTTACAGGTCGTTATGCATGGGCAAAGCGGATAGAAGAAAGATGTTCCAGCAAAGCCTGAGCAGCCAACCATCTACCTTTTCCATTATAAAGCAGATGTTGGGCACCTCAAGCAGCAAAAAGGCCATGAATAACCCAAGCCAGGGTTATTTTTTTGGTCTGGTTTGTTTGGCAGAGCTATGTGTTCTCCAAGTGCCCCCCTAGTTCCTATTATACAATATATCAATGGATGTTTGATATCTTGTAAAAAATATTCTGATACTGGACAGCAAAGAAGGTGCTGATGGACAACTTTAGAAAGATACTTGGCTATCAGGAGTCTTACATCGTATTGGGGGCTTTGGCATCATGGTGGAAATGTCCTGGGACCAGTAGAGCGGGACTGAGCCTCGCACCTGGACGTATGACGAGTAACTTCCCGCTGTGAAAGACATTACTGAGGCGTCGTGGACGATCTGCTCGGTCTCAACCTCATTCGCCACATCTCCCTGAAAACAACCCAGAAACACAAAGAAATCACGAACGAGGTTGAGTGGAAAAACCTCACCACGAGGTCCATTTAGTAGCTGCTCTGGAGCTTTCCATCGTATCACATGACCTTTATCAACAGATGGACACGATCAAGATCAACATACACAAAAACTTTTAGAGAAAGAAAATTTTATCCAGTACATCCACAGTTTTGGCCCACAGGTCTTTTTCACGGCAGACATTTTTGCATTACACACAGGGTAACCACAGGTGTTATTAATACTACTAATAAGGGCTGCACTCATCTTCAGCTTCACTGGCTTCATGGGTCTGCCACTGTGCATGCTGGCTCACTGACATGGCTTACTGATACACCTAAATGGAACAGAGCCATCGCTCACAGTATTTATTCCACCTGCTCTTTTCCTGTCTGCTGTGACAAAGGCCAATCAGACAGTCTGCTACAGTGAGAAGTAGTTCCTCCTTTGGCCGTAATAGCAGGAAACTGTGAAAATTGTGTCCAACTTAATTTAATGTTGAAAGATGAAATCTATGGTGGTTCCTTTAATTCTTCTCTCCTGCCATCATACACCCACACACACTCATGCATAGTCAAGGAAAAGGCAGCGGGTCGAATTAACCCCCTGTGATCAATCTGAGTCATCTCAATCATCCCGGTGGCCCTCAGCCCTCTCTCCACTATCTATTCTTCCCTGTTGCCTCGGCAACCGCTGTACCTCGCAGTTGGCTCCTCTTTTGAGGAAGCGGGTCCCGGCAAATTTGCTGGAGCGCCTGGCAATGAGGGTGATGTGAACCGGCCGGCCATAGATCAGAAGCTCTGGAGTTGGCGGGTAAAGGAGGAATAACAACACAGCACTGACATCGCACAATCGTCTGTTTGCAAACACAATATTCACATTCATCAAAGTTCTGAATGTATAATATTAAATTTGTCCTGTTTGTCATCCTTTTGTACTTTCCATCTTAAGCACACTCATTCAGAGATGATTATTCATTAATATCATTGACATCATTATTATCATCCCTCATGTACTAAAAAGTACATGTAAGTAAGGAAAAAGAAGCATTTTTAGTTGGGACCAGTAGCTCTATAGCTCACTCTGTCAGGTGGTCTGGCCACAAAAATACCCCCACCTTTTTGTGGCCACAGTTTTCAGCCTAGGAGGCTGACATTCAGAACGGAGGTCAAGTGTGTGTTTGTATTCATGCCAATTTGCCAAAAGGGGGAATGCTAATGGAAGTGGCCTATTACACAAAGGCCCATAACTCCAAATGGATTTACAGACTTGCATACTATTTCGTGGAAAGGTTGGTCATGAGCCAAAGGACAATGCCTTCATGCCATGTGAGGTCGTGTGTGCGTGAATGCATGAACGATGCATGCATGTACAGGGTTTTAGCTATTGCTAAATCGTGCTTATTGGTTTAAAACTAAGGTGATGGAGATGTTGCGGTGCAGGTGTGTTGCAAATTAAATGAAATCTGTTACTTGTTGAAAAACATGCTCCATTAGCCAAGTGAAACAAAATCTTCAGCTATGCGATGTGAAGCAATCCAATAAACTATTATTTTCTATTTTTGTAGACGAGCCACTTCACTAACTACACTTACAACTCTTAAAAAACTGTTCTGAAGTATTTAGCATTTTCCTTAACACCTGTTTGTGTTTGATGTGCTATGTCAAGACCTATGAATTTATTGAGAAACACTCAAGATTCAAATCATATGAACATGTTGGGAAAAAAACTAATGAATCCTACAAAAGTTCTTCATCTGTTTCCTCCAAATGAGCTTTTCTGTCCTGCCTGCTTGCGTGTCTGCTACAAATTTCAGCATTTACTCTATCCACTGAGACCACTCTTATTGCACCAATCCATCCTCTCATGTGCTCAGAAAAAACAGCACTGAAGGCTAAACAGTTTCCAGGAATTGTCTAAATTCCAAAGTGCTCACACTATGTCACTGTGGCAGCGCACTGACACAACAATGTTGATACCAATACTGGCTGGAAAGGACACCTTAGCTTATGGCAACACAAAAGTTGGTGTAGAAATATCAATTCATTAAGAATAAATTACTGTTGAAATAAATAAAAAGGTAACTTTTTTTGACTGAAAGGCAAAGAGGCAACTATTTTACACTGCTAAACGTGATTTATGCAAAGGAGACTTGATGGTAAATGACTGAAATCTGAAACCTGAACCTAAGGCAGACTTTCACCATAATAAATCAGACTGTTTACTTAGCTTGAGTCAAGCCCAAAGCCCTTCTGCAGCAGGAACCCATGCATCAATACTACAAAAGCTTCTCAAAAAATCCAGAAGAAATCATTCATGTAGAGTCTAATTCAAATCTCAATATGTCGCTTGTTTCTAATCAGAACTTCTAAGCAGAAGCTACGGTAGCACTGAAGTGAAAAGACAAACAAAATAATATGTGTATGTGCAAACGTGATTTGTCTTCAATCCAAAAGGAAAAACAGTGAAGCTTATCAGATTTAATATGAGCAATGATGCTGCGTCTTCCCTGCAGATAACAGATGGAGAGATTACACAAGTGGCACAAGTGTTTGCATACCTGATAAACACTGCTTAATTGCCTAAAACAAAGACCAATTGCTTCTGCAGTTTTGTGGTGAATCACACACTCTCACTCACGGTGTAATCCACGTGCTCTGGCAGAGGCCACGCACAGTGCAACTAGTGATCCTGAGGCTGAGAGATGAGGAGGAGTGCAGACAAAGGAAAAAATTGTGAGAGATGCAATTGTGTCTTCTATGAGTGTGTGATCGATCAAATAAGTCGATGCTGACAGACGCTCCAACAAGGTACTATACAGTTTGTATGGCAAAATCTTTTCATGGGCACATTTTTTAAAGTTTCTTTTAAACCCAAGGCAACAAGTGGATGGTGCCGACACATAGTCAGACAGGCAAACAATTCCATAATGCACAAATACAACTCGACAACAGCAAAAGGATACTGGACTGGCCACAAAAGCCATGGATTATATACATGAGCCAGTCATGATGCACTATGTCCTTGACTCGTTCCAGCAGCTTTCCGTTCCACACGTACTTGTAGTACGGTTCGTTCTGGATACCGTAAACCACTGTGGCGGAAGAGCAGGAACACATAAAACCTCTGGGTCATTTTACTGGGTCAGACTCAGGTTAAATTATCAGTTAGGAAGCAACAAATGGAAAAAAGATGAGGTGGCACAGGCCGTAGGACAAGAGTGCATTGAGAAACATTCGTATTAAGTTGCTGTATGTGGGATTAATCTCGTATTAAAATACATGTCATAAATAACAGAACACATCAGCCAAGGCAAGTTATTGTCAATGGATTTTCAACATGGTCAATGACTTTGACAAAACAGGCAGACCTGCAGTGGAACAGATAATTGACACCTCTGATGGTGAAAAATACATCAGTGACTTTCCACTTTCAAAAACAACAATTACACTAAAATTATCTTTAAGTTATTATGTGAAGAGGCTTATTCTCTACAAAGGCAAAACACAGCATCTTAAATGACACCACTTATTTGGTCAAAGGGAAACCTAGTCTGACTTTTTTGATACCGTTTTACTATATAAAGAATTGAAAGCTGCAAAAACAGCTTTTTAAATTTTCAGTAATGACAAAACAGACATAAAAACCCCAGAGTAACAGCCAAGCATGCAGCCAAAGAGAGCTAGCTAATGTTATCAAGAAAACGCTAGCAGATACCATGGCTAGGCTAGCTGTTCAATTAAAGCTAAATTTACTTAATAATTAGCCCTTATTGTACTTGACAAATATAAATGTTGATGAGCTGGAATTGTGGTAATTGATTTAGTTATTCTTCATAACTAAGTACACCGTAGCTTTGCTAAATGAGGCAGTAGCTAAATCCAATCACAATGGACAAAAAAACTAGCTAAGCTAGGGTTACTAGCTTAAGCAGAGTTTTAGTAGCTGCAATCTCAGCTTTTCAATCATGTGGACTTCAAGCTTTTGGGTGGTTTAAATCACATACTTAAACACATCCAACTTTAAATTAATTTATAAGATTAATTTCGGAGTAAATAAAATAGCAGTCAGACAGATTACACTCATTAAGGTAATACTTTTTATTACTTTTAATTAAGCCATGCTCCACCTCCCACCAGTGGTCTTTCAAGGTCTTCTCCAGACAACAGAACAAATTAAAGGAGTACACAGCAAGGGCTATTCATTAACTTCCGCTTACCTTGTGTAGGCAAACCCTCATCTTCAAAGATGTCAAAGCTGTCCTGCTTGCTCTGTGTTTGTACCTCTTCCTCAGAGGAGGACTCTGGTGATGTCCACAGTTCAAAAGGCCTCTGCAGCAAAGTCAGGTTGTACTGCAGCGAATGGCTCAGGTCATAGCTGTAGCTGCAGGGCACAATGGTAGTATAATTTGAAACAGGGACAGCCTGTACAGTCCCAAAATGAATTTCAGATGAGGTCAAACTACCAAAATAGATAGTTACAAACAATTTCGACGCATGTTGTACCGTTGGAAACGTCAAGTATACTTCATGTCAGACAAGACTGATGAAGAAGTGCTGGCTTTTATTACATTACATACACATGTACAATAGGATACTACCTACAGATATCAGGGAAGCCAGCTCACTGAATGTTTTCAAAAGAAAGCTAAAAACTTATCTCTTCACTTTAGCATTTAACTAAGTAGCTATTGGTTCCTGATACAGGTCTGAAACTTTTGTGCTTTGCCTCGCGCTTACGCACTGCTGCACTTCTTTTATTATTCTCCATCTTTTTTTTCAAACATTCATTTTTTTTATCTGTTTTTATGTCCATTTTCTCTTTTCTGTGTAAAGCGCTCACTTGGTGCAAGTGATTTCTTTCTGGCGAAGCACTTTGAGCTGCAATTCTTGTAACAACCCTAACCCTCACGGCTTTAATATCATAATCATATGCACAGTATTAATTCAGTGATAAACGACACTGTGACCACGTTTTTTTCTTCTTTTTCTGGGAGAGAATTTGGACTGTCTTACCTGAAGTAGAAGTTGCTGGATAGGTCCACGTTCTGAAAGATCCGCACATATCTAGGAGAGCAAAAACTCAGTCAGTCCAACACACGTCTGAAACAAGCATCACAGTAAAGTCATCTAGAGAGGGAATCTATTCAGAAGTGCAAACATGATTCTGTACAATTATGCAATATTTCTTTTCGAATTATTAATGTGAATACAATGTATTATTGATCAAGGATGATGCTGTGAAATAATCTAAACCAAACTGTAACAGTATATGAATTCCTGCTTATTTTACTTTCTGTTTGCTTTTGTTATCCAAAGCGTCCGAATGAATTTGCATTTATTTCACACTTTTTACTTTTGTGTTCATAAATGTGTAACTGACATTCTGCTGGAATTGTACCTAAACTTTTATTTTCCATGCTGACTCCTGCCACATTTGCAAAAAAAACATTTCAGCGTCATTTTGACAAAGTGGAGGCAAAGTTCAGCGGACAGAGATTTAAGAGCTCCTTTCAGACATGGAATACTTCACTGGCTTCATCTATCTGTCAGAGTGATGCCTTTTTATCATTCAGACATACAAGCTACGACTACAAGCTACTGTGTTCATGTTCCTTGTGGTTTTATTCAGACATGACTGCACAGATCACAGAAAGCCCCCCAATGCTCGTGTCATATTTGGCACCAAGTGCAAGAGAGTTAGCATGAATAAAAACTAAAAATGTAAGAGACTGTTGCTTTGATCATTACTCTGTTGAGGTTATATTTTTTTTTTATCTCCTTTGCCCTAGTTGCACCTCCAGGGGAAAATTTGTTCTCATAGACTGGCGAGAATCTCTTAACATTAAACTGATTTGATTTTCTTTGTGCAAAAGATATGATGATTGGCATATTTATCACAGATCTTAGAAGGTGGTAACGTTACAAGGCACGCGTCTAATCTCTCTTTCAGCAAGTCGTACCTTTTTGTTGCTGCTGCTGCTTTCATGTTAATCTGATGGCACTGACTTCAGATTTGTGCTTTGTTGAAGGTGTCATGAAAATGTTACTGGGTCAGGTTGGTTGTAAATTTTATATAAAAGTGGGGCTTATTCAGACACCAGACCGACATGTTAAATAACCATCAGATTAACATAGAGTTGGGTGCATGTCTGAAAGTGGGCTACAGTTCATATCTTCAAGAGACATACACACACACACACAAACATGTTAAGTTAAAGCATGACTGTATGCTGCAAGTAGCAACACTGCATGACTCCTAAATAGAATGCGATAGTACCTTGCTTCATCAGGGTGTGTAACCCTGACCGAGTCATTGGGGATGTAGATCAAGCTGGTGTCTTCAATTTTGTAAATGGAGTGGCCACCGATGTCGGCCATCTTTCTACGCTTGGTGATCAACACAATATAGTAGCCCTCGAGGAAACGGACAAACCCTGTCGAGAAAAAAAAAGTAAAATTTAAGATCTTTTAGCATAAACTACTCAAAAGATATTTTCCTTCAAGGAACTTTTTGCTTTCTGACATAACCCGAGTTTTTCACATGACGCCACTGAAGGACAGGGAAAAAAAGCCTCTGTGCAAGTAGATTTGTAGGTCAAGCTGTCTGCTGCCTGCAAATCAGCTGCAGCTTTGACAACAGGAACAAGTCAACAACTCCATTTGTGGAGGTGGAACACGAGTGTTTGTGTATCATACTTTGCTATATTACCTATACACTGCAATCCATTCAGTCTTACATAATTAAAATCTGACCTAGAAAGCATCATGCAACACAGCCAATGATTTGTTTTCAGCTTTTGATGAGCTATTTTTTCATCTGTGACACATAATAGAAGATACATAATAGATGGTTGTGGATGATGTCTGTATGTGTTTTTTATCTGTCTGTCTGAATATTATTAGTAATAGCCGCTTCATCAATGCCTTCAATATATTACTGCTAAAACTAATCTGTTGTCAGATGAGTTGTGTCTCAGATCCAATTGTGCAACAGAATAAGAAGCCCTCGCACATTTGGACTATTTATAATCACACACGCCCCGGCACTGTTGCGCTGTAAGGTGACTAATGAGGGTGATGAGGTTCATATTATGCTGACCTTCCACATAACAAAGAGAATGCTACAAATGCAGGCGCAAACACAATGATGCAGAGAGATGGATACATAATCGACCTATTACATAAACAACTAAATTGTTTGATGAGCTCATAATCAGTGCCATATATTAAATATTTCAGTCTCCATATTTGCAAAATTCGGTCAACGCAGTATCTTTGATGTATAGCTTATGCGTCTAATAGACCACAAGTGCTCCACTGCAACAAGTCGTGGTAAATAAAAACTGAAGTTCTGAAGTAAGATAAGATAAGATAAGATAAGATAAGATGAGATGAGATGAGATGAGATCCGTACTTTATTGATCACCAACATGCCATGCATCATCCATGCAACACAGCAACATGCAACACAGCAACACACACAACATGCACGTCATGCTTCAGGTGAAATTATTTCTCCGCATTTGCCCAATCTGGTCAGTCCTTCCTCCACGGCAGACCAGGAGTGGTGGGCTGCCAGCTGACAGCAGCGCCCAGGGAACCAGTTCCTTCTTGTCACCACTGGTCAGGTGGTGATCTTCTTGCACATTTTTAGTGGGGTTTTTTAAGGAGGATACCCCAGAACATGGGGAGAACAAGCAAAGTTCACACAGAAAGGCCCCTTTCCTCGAGCAGCAGGCACCGAAGGCATGGTGGAGGACACGCCCCCCCCCAGCGTCCACAGCAAGAATGGAACCCGGGACCTTCTAGCTGTGAGGCGACAGCGTTATGTTTGCGGTGCCACCAAGTAGCACCGCAAACGTCATTTACTAGTGTTAGGGAGTAGAACTTGGCCTGTGAAAACAGTATAATGTGTAGCTGGATATCTCTACTCAGGCCTGGAGACCACAACTGTTTACCAGAAAGCCTGTATAACAAACTGGGTGCAACAGGGTCTCATGCCACCTTCACATGATATATTTAATGAATGGCAGAGGCAGTCGCATTGATTTAAACCTCCTTTTAACCTCTTCTGTCTAAACACTACATTGCTGCTGTGCCAGTAAGTTTGAGATATTTTTTCCATTCCTACTTGAATACTTAGTATCTAACAAGGCCAGCAAGCTGTTACACGAGGTCATTCTTTGGCTTTTGATACAAAATCATTGACTGCATAGCTTTGCCCATTTTGTAAATAGAAATTTCATTAATTATAAGACAGTACTGCTGTTTTGATGTTGGTATTAATTATTAAACAGACCACTCAGTTATGCTGCTAAACTGAGCAGCACATATCATACCATAATTTACACTGTTATACTAGATATTTACATAGGTTCAATTCCTATAAAAGCTATCAGTCCATCTGTTAAGTACAATTACATTCTGATTTGCTTAAGAGCGACAGTGACCACCAAGTATGGGGAATAGTCAAATATTTACAATTTGCAGAGCTTTATTTCTGCTATGTAAAACAAGTCATTAGCAATTCCTACACCTACGCCTTTAGAGGAAATTATTACTAACAACTGTATTAACAGAGGTTGGATTTCATTAATATACAACTGGCTGACATCTAGTTCTAATGAATCATCAGCACCCAAACTTGATACATGGAGGATAGAATTAAAAATGGACATTTCAAATAATGATTGGTCCACAGCCTGTAAGGAGGCACAATCACAAACAGCCAACACTAATTTAAAGTTACTCTGATACAACTGGTTAATGCAGACCTACATAACCCCTGTCAGGCTTCATAGATACAACAGTGATATACCTGATACATGTTTGAAATGCACTGAAGTTAAAGGAACATTTATACACTGTATCTGGGAATTCGACAAGATTAAGAAATTCTGGAGGGAGGTGATGGATAAAATTATGGCTATTCCGTCAGTAAATATTTCACTTGATCCCATTATGACTGTTACATTTGTATCCACCAGACCTCAATCTGAAGCTAGAGATAAACATTTATTAATTTTGCTGTATTACAAGCAAAACGTCTGATAGCTCTGAACTGGAAAAAACTGTGGTGCCTATAATAGGAGCTTGGATCTAATGTATGGCACAGTGTATGTCAATGGAAAGAATAACATATATTTTAAAAGATAAATTGGGTGTGTGTGTATGAAGGAATTTGGAAACCATTCAGCAACTTTATATAAAAGGAAGATATAGCAGAGCTTCTAATTTTGTTATTATTTTTTTGTTATTATCTGTATTTACTCGTATGTTTATCTTTCTATGTTTATTATTGCTAAGGTACCATCGATTTCTATTTTGTATTCATTCATTCATTCATCTTCTATACCCCTGATATCCCTTTCGGGGTTGGGGGGGGCTGGAGCCTATCCCAGCTGTCAACGGGCGAGAGGCGGGGTACACCCTGAGCCGGTCGCCAGCCGACTGCAGGGCAACATACACACACACATTCACTCTCACATTCACACCTAGGGACAATTTAGAGTCACCAATTAACCTAATGAGCATGTTTTTGGTCTGTGGGAGGAAGCCGGAGTGCCCGGAGAGAACCCACGCATGCACGGGAAGAACATGCAAACTTCACACAGAAAGGCCCCCACCTGACCCGGGGATCGAACCGGCAACCTTCTTGCTGTGAGGCACGCGCACTACCTGCTGCGCCACCGTGCCGCTTCTATTTTGTATCAACATTGTAATATAATTTTTTATAAATTCTAAGGGGGGGGGGGCAGGATGTGTGTAATATTACAGTGTCATTCATTGGATAGTTACTCGCCTTTGTACCTTACCTGCACTGTAATGAGTAATAAAATAAAAACATTGTTAAAAAAAAAAAATACATGGCTTGTAGCATTTTATTATATGGTTCTGTGGCTTCATTGCTAAAAAACTCTCATTATTCTACCCAGGCTCTGTGAGACACTGACTTAAACTGAGATTGAGAGTGGTTATTGGGCATTCATCTGAAGGATTTATAGTAAGTAATCAGCTGATGTATCCAAATATGCTGATCGAAGGTATTTTTCACAGCACAGTGACAATTAACTTAACTTGTGAGCTACAGCCTGGTAAGAGAGCAAATTATTCTTCCACAGCCCACTTCATATTCTTTCACTTGTGGCGTTGAAGACTGACAATTCCTGCGTAAGTTCATTCTGTTTCCTCCTTCTTGCAATGGGTCAGACTGACAAAACTGGCAAATGAAAGAGAATAGAAATATACTTACAATAATGGTACTCATTATATACAGTAATAAAGAAATGTCCCAGGCAAGTGGGCTCTAGGAATACACTGTACCCTACTTTCCATTTAACACACTGACTTTGGCAAGTAGTGGCTTGTGAACAAAGGTGGCATTAGGGCACAGTGGAAAAAAGCATCTCATTTATTCTAGCAGACGTCAAAGTCACAATCTGTCTGTGTCAGCGTGACCGACCCATCCACAGCCTCGACGGTGCTGAATTATCTTAGATGTGTTACTATTATGCCTTGAAAGGGCCTAGAAAACATTAGTCGAACAACTGCTCAGAGCTTTCTTTGCCAGAGATGGAAATGTATACAGCAGCACACACAAGCACCCACACACATATTTTTAGCCACACTGGTGGTGTGGCTCAATGAATGGTACTGTCAGTCGGTCAGTCAGTCAGTCAGTCAGTCAGTCAGTCAGTCAGTCAGTCATATCTCAACAACTAGGATGGAACATAGTAAAGGTAGTACCTGGTAAACATCCACATGGTAGCATTGTTATTGTGAGTATGTTAGCATTTTGCTCAAAGCATCACTGTGCCCAAGTGTAGCCTGATAGAGCTGTTAGCATGGCTACTCGCTCGTAATCTGTTAGTCAGTTGGTTTGGTTTGGTTCTGATGGCGACATCCTGACATGACTTCTGGAAGTAAAAGTTCAGAGCGTTTATTAGTGCTGATCATTTAATCGGCCACATTTATGGGTAGCAACATGTTTGAAAGAAAGTTGGTTTGTTGAGATCAAGGTTTGGTTTCATTTGATTCTGGCTCATCAAAATGGTTTTGAACTGGATTATTTATTTTGTTGAACTAGAAAAAAAATGCTACATGCAGATTGGATTCCACATTTTAAGGAGCAATTCATATAAAAATCCATCAAAATCCAAAGTGTCTCCAATTGCTGCCTCACAAACATATGACAAATGGTCTACCATCCTGCGTACAAAGAAACAGGCATTAAGGGGAAGTCATCAGGGATCAATAATGACATGTCCTGATTAAATCACCAATCATGGTCAGGATCTTCTGCTGCGTGTCTTAAAATGTGTGTAACCTGAAATGTAGGTCAGGACTGATCATGCAGTGCATACACGAAACTCACAGCTCTGTAACACCAATGACTAACTGGGACGCAAACCAAGGATATACAGTCAGAGTCAGCTACACATGTGATCAGTTACACAAACGTCTGAGGTGAAAAACCTTCAGTGTACATCACTGCTACAGTCACAGGAAAGTCTCCCAAACAATATTACCACAGTTTCATTTGACCTGATTTTCTGGCAGAGAAAAGACAAAGTAATAAAAACGTGGAAAAGCTTCTTGCTGCTTCAGAATACACCACTGACGCTCATTATTTGAAAGCTGAAAATTGAACATTATAAGCTTCCCAAAGGTAGCAGTAGCAGTAGTGGGGCTATATTGAAGTGAATTACATTATACTGCCAGGTGTTCCTTTTATTTTATGTTTTTCTATCTTCAGCTCTCAATACGTCAAACCAGGTCAATGCGCACAGCTGGAGAACTAATGCTTTGGAGATGAGGTACATGTTGCCATCATTGTGCCCCACAATGCTTGCTGCTACGCCAGTGAAGAAAGTGGGGGGATTGTACTCACCCACAATGCCAAAGGCTGACACAGCCCTGGACAGGCCTGAGGAACCCTTCTGTCCAATCTTAGTCCGGTTGCCAAGGTCCAGGCGGCCCAGTAACTCTCGAACCTCTTGCTGGTTGTACACATGCTGCAGACAAATGATGACACAGTGATGTATTTCTTTCTTAAACAAAAAGTTGCTGCTTATGAGCCTAAGACAGAGCCCGTAAGACTTGCACAGTACAATTCTTTTCTGTGCAATAATGGCAAGCCTTGTTTAATTAATGGGCCCAAATTTTCTACAAAAGGGCTTGGATTGATTCTCAGTGAGGCAATTAAGACAAAGACAGATCAGCTGTTATCTAAATTCTTTCAGCAATACTGTAATAGATAAACAAAGAACGCGGTATTTATTATTTGGTAAATACGAAAAAATCTAAACAACAACCTTTGCACTCAAGTGCAAAGGAAACTTCCTCATCCATATACACAATTAGGATTTTGCACAACAGATGCAACAGAAAAATGCAGTAATGCGCAATATAAGCTGCAGTTTTTATGTTTTTGTATATGAATTTTTTTATTTATTCCTCTGCAAGTTTCAATAACTCAAAAAGAGTTAAAAGAAAATATTTAGGTTCTTGAGCTCATTGCATGCTCTTTATTCATCTCAGAAGTATTAAGAGGTTCTCTGCAGCCTTTTATTTCATTATGTGAGCCATGCCAGCTGTCCTTAACGCACCTATGAACTGACAGAAAGTGAAACATGAGGCTGTGTCTCCAGCTTTAAACCTGCTCACCTCCACTTCTTCAGCACATTCTTCAGCATCCACACTCTGTTTATAAAATACTCCACTATGCCAATCAAAGGAAAAACAAACACGGTTTCCTGAGGTCAGTATAATATCAGAAGGAATGAGAGCGTGGGGTGATGGATATTTAGTCATGGATGCTTCATAATAACAAACACATCATAATCATAATCACCCACAACATGAACAAACAAATCAACTCCTAGCTCATAGATCCTGGTAATGAGCAGTGGGGAAGTAAAGGAGGTGTGCTCAGCACTCATCAGCTGAGCTGTCATCCACAATACACTAGGGACAGGCTGAGTGATTGTACAATTTTACCCCAAGCATGCTGTACTGTATTACATAAGCATATATATTAGCACTGTACTAACTCTGGTGGAAACTCTGCACTTACCTTATCGTCAATTATGACCAGGTCCTTGGGTTCTGTGCGGTCAATCTTCAGGACTCTGTGTTTGGTCTGTGCCTGATTGGTCCCAACCAAAAAGTACCTCTGGAGACAAAACATACATGTAGTATGAAGTATGAATGCATGTTTACTTGTGTGATTACATAACATTTTGTGGATACTTGTCGTCAGCGCAAAAAGCTTTCTTGCGATTTGAGTTTCTATAATCAATTTTGAGGTGACACAGTAGAATGTGTATTAGAGAAGACATGTTTCAAATGTCAATAGACGTACACAGTCTGCATTATTACAAGCCAGCTTTCTACAGCACAGCTCCATTGTTAAGTCTCACTTCCTCAGGCAATTATTTCCTATATTTCTCTCCACAATGAACCACCCAAGTAGAAATGGAAACTCGATTCATCATAAACCTCTGAAATTACACATAAAAATAATCCAGGCTGACATGTTTCATATAATCACACATGAAAATACACACTGGACTTAGAGTAGCTACAGTCCCTCTGGTACATGTGAGGCAGCACGTATTTGACCACGAGGCTTCATTCTAACATGTTCCTTGGTAAGATTTGTGTCTTCTTTGTATGACTTTCTCTTTCCACACGTTATTTTTCTCACACTGGCCTGCGAGATATCCTAAGATTTTCTGTCCACTGAAGAGTGTTATATTGGAACACTTTGTATCAGGACAGTCTGCAATCATTAGGGCCATTTTGTCCTGTTCCACATGTCCAAGTATTTGATGGAGCCTTCTTTGTCCGCAATAGTTAGACAGTCAGTTTATCCACTGCTCAGTAAAATGGGCTGACAGGGGTTCAATAAGAGATTGCAATAACTCAACTATGACAGATGTCGTCCTGCCTTACACACACACACGTTATTCAAACATATTCAGAGGTAATTTTGTCTGACAAAATGAAATTATTCTAACTGTCTAGACGACTATAATACAAATTCATATATGTAAGTAGTCAGTAGACTGGGGTACACCTGGAGTAGCAAATCAACACAAACACGCTTTTACTGCCATCTAGTGTTTGCTGAGGTATTAACACAAT
The DNA here is from genome assembly GCA_037975065.1 of Chaetodon trifasciatus. Taxonomy (NCBI): domain Eukaryota; kingdom Metazoa; phylum Chordata; class Actinopteri; order Chaetodontiformes; family Chaetodontidae; genus Chaetodon; species Chaetodon trifasciatus. The sequence goes on along the minus strand of JBBMOE010000007.1, from coordinate 8,202,920 downwards.
CCACCCTTATGTTTACGTCTGAACTTTTTTTATGTTAAAAATCACAGATTATGGATGGCTTTCTTACATCATTAAGATCAGGAAATCCATCACTAGAGACCACATTTCAGCAGGAGCGATAAATCCTTTAAACAAGTGATGGATTTGGGCTGTTAGAAGTGGACTGGTGAATGTCAGATGGACTGGTGAATGTCAGCGATTTAAACATCCAGCCTAGCTGGAAAATGTGGACTCAACGTTGTCTATTGACAATAAATAGCTGTGCCACAGCAAGGTACTTCCATCAGAGCTAGGAAAGACTGGTTGTACTGGGTAGTTCCTAATCCTAATCCTGTACAGTAGAGGCAAAAACTGGGACTTTTTGTAAGCTACTTGCAGGTGTAACTTGAACAGACTGATCAGAAGATTTGGGAGTGATGCTAAGACATGGATCATAAATGCACTAAGATCATAGTAGACTTACGGCTCTGGTTTCATACAGAACCATCCTTTGGATCCCACTGATGATACCCGCTGACTGAGGCATTTTTAACCCTGTATTCTCCAAACAGTCACGATCCAGATGAGACCAGAGAGGAGCTGCAAAGGGTGCGAAACACAATACGTACATGTATTATTTCACACCATACAACTCATCAGAGATACGTCATTACAGTCACTGTGTGTGCATCTTATTTTGGCCTTGATCATTTCCTAGTTAGAGTTAAGAAACGCTACTCACCATTAATTTAGCTAGCTAGCTGCGTTAGCCACAAATCATCCCCAGGGATGACAATATGCATGTCCTCTGGCAGGCAGACCAAATTCTTTGAACGATTTTAATAAATTAAACGTGTTTGTAATCTGCCAAAGTATTTACGGATAGCACATAGAAGAACTCAACATAAATTTGTTGTAGTCAGGTGACTGTCATGACTACTCGACTTGACTTGAGTGTCAACCGCTACGGTGCCTCGCAGGGTCAAAAAGCTCGAAGCTTTGAAAATGCGATTCAAATAGATGCTTCGTCTCCTTTTCAAAAAACGGCTGTGTGCGTGTATAACTGTTTCTAGCCAAGTATATACACACGTCTAAAAGCAGCAAACAATACTTGCAAGGAGTAAAGTACCTAACGGTAGCATTAGCTAACTAGCTTCAAGCAAAACTCTCATTAGTTTGTTGGTTGCTATGGTAACCGTACCGTGACTATCAATCTTGGATAGCTGCACCGTCAGGTTACGGAAAGCTAGGTAAATGCTAGTTAACAAACGACGATTAAAAAAAAATTAAAGGGAAAAAAACGATAAAACAATGACCGAAAGCAACGGTAAGTAAACTTCTTTTGAAATACGACAGCCATTACCTGTGGCTAATTATTTTTTTACATCGGTACTTTGACAGGTAAAGTTAACGGTAGTTAAATTAAGTAGATAACTTAAGTTAGGTCGTCATACATGTTAGTGTTACAAGAAACTGGCAGTTTGATAGCACTGCTCTGTGTCTGTTCCGTGACTTTTAATTCTGCCTGTGCATTGATATTCAATACGCTCACAGGCCGTTTAGTGGACAACCTAATAGAAGATGAAGCTGAGAGAGAGAGTCTTCTTGCCAAACCCACCTGCTTCATCATAGTTGGCAGACCGGTAGGTTTTCACTTTAACACGCACACACGACAAAATGGTTTTCCAAGAGGTAGCCACACACACATCCATAAATACTTTATACCCACACTTTGGTTTGTGGCTATGATAATTAAATGTGAATGTAATTTAACTGACAGCCTGCATTTCACTGACAGATCTTCCTCAGGAAAAAGAGGCGATTTGAACACACCTGTCTATAGATAATGTGTCCCATCATTATTTCCTTCACCTCTTAATTGGCCATCAGTTGGCACAACAGAACGAAATGCTGTGTGTGTAGTCTGTTGATAATTCAAATATGCCTGGAGCACGAGGCTATTATGTGAAAAAAAAAGTAAACACAGTGCGTATCAAGTGTTTAATCGTGTCATTTTTAAATATTGTACAAAAAAATTAGTAACAAATCAAGTTCATAATGTTTATGCCATAAGAGTGTAGATTAACACTTAACACTGCTGGGTGCAGTATAAAAGGTTCAACGACAATTGAACTGGGGCACACCCAAACACTACAAAATTAATTTAATATCTTCTTTGTGGTATGACCCAGTGACTCCATATTAATTGTGTGGCATTCTTTGTGGCAGGGTGTTGGCAAATCCACCTTGGCCAAAAAACTTGCAGTGTCCTGGAGGTGTGTCTTAATTGATGGTAAGTACAGTTGCTATATTTCTGCTCTTTGTCCCAGCATGATACAGACATTTCTCATCAGCTTTCGTAATATTTCAGATACAGATCTGCTCGACACACACATTAAAAATAAAACAAAGGAAGGCATAGAGGTGAGTGTCATTTTCAGTGTCGTAGGACAAAATGGTTAACTGTCCCCTTTATATGTCATGTGTTTTATATACATATATGTGTTTTTATGTTCTATGAATTGCTTTTGCTGACCATTTTAGCTCTTGGATATCTTATCTGGAGGGAGAAGTATACCAGAAGACATGGTGCTCCAGCTGATTCTTGCCAGGCTTAACTCGCCAGATGTGGAGCACTATGGTGAATGTGTAGCTCAAAGTTTATTATATTGGCTTCACCTAAGTCATCGTGCTCAAATTGCACAGCAGCCTGCCGTTCAAAACACCACTATAGAAGCTTTGCCACTGCTTGTGGTTGATAATACATGTGTTCTAATACAGGATATGTACTGAGCTGCCTGCCATTCATGTCAGAAGAGTGTCTGAAGATTCCTGAGCAGATTGAGCTGATCAAAAACCTCAGACTAGTACCTGATTTCATCATTAACATCAGGGTTTGTCCACATGTGCTCCACTTAAAGTTCAACTAAACATTTGCATTTTGAAAGTTCATATTCTGATAAAGATTTGGGCGAGCTTGGTTTGATGATGAACTTAACATTTCCATCCACCACCAGTGTCCAGACATGGATCTGGTCCATAGGCTGTCAGGTCTGAAGCAGCACCCAGAGACAGGCCAGCTGTTCAACAGGGATCAGTGGCAGCGTGAAGACGTGTTTAACAAAAAGAAGGAGAACAAGGATGAGGAAGCGGAGGATGAGGAGGAGCAGGTATGGCTCAACGGAAACACCTCTTGCCATTGTGTTTAACCTTGCCTGCCTTTGGTATTAGAGTAATTTGGTTTTGATTGTATTGTAATGATTATTAAGTAAAAAGTTTGACTCATTCTAATTAAGTTTATTTTTTCCTATCACAACCTCAAACTTTAAACCTTAATCTAGAAACCTTTCAGCCCATGATTTCCTGTTATACTTCAGTTTTTTTGTTTGTTTTTTTCTTGCAGGCTGTGGAAGAGGAACTCCAAGAGGATATTATTGACCAGATGGTGTGGACGCCAGAGAATTTAGCCAGAAATGCTTTTCCTAGAATCAACATGTACAAGGACACAGTGCTCAGACCACTGGAGGTCAGTTAAAAATTCTGAATGGCTCACACATTAATTAAGCCCCATAAACATTTCAGTCACCAGACATAATGCAGCTATTGGTCAGCATAATCATTTTGAAATGAAGTCACATTGTAAATTTCAGACAGAGCAATGATGGTCATTGATCTTACACGCCAAATTGCAGAGACAGAGATTTAGACTAAAAGTTTGACTTTTACCAGTATGTCTAGATCAGGGTCGCTAAATATGTTGTATTATTAGAGAAATTATATGACAGTTGTTAAAATTGTTACATTTTTTTAGAGCCAGTATTTTGCAAGTCTATTGATATTTTTTCAGGACTACATGATGAACCATAACCTCCTCTACCTGTTGGAGCTGGATGGAAACAAGACACCTGAAGAGCTGTACTCGGTAAACTCAGTAGGGATAAATGAAACATCTGCAGGAAATACAGGCTACAGTATTACAAACAATATAATAAACAATAACATTATGCATCATCATCATCATTGATTTGTTTTTTGTTACCATAGTAAGTTTTTATTCAACAGTCAGTGTTATTCTGGTGCAGTCTTCAATGTGAGACAACGGCATTTTTTAGCTTAAATGTCCATGTTGTGATACCACTGTAATTTGAAGACTGACTGTAGTTTGTTGATTGTTTTGCGTCTAGTCTGTAATGTCCCGTCTTGGATCCATGGCGATAAAGCGTGTCTCCATTCCAGTCCCCCTCCACCAGAGTGATGATGAAGAATTGCCAGCAAATGTTGACACGGTCTGCCATGAATAACCATACTCATATTTTACTTCAAATCACAATCAGTTATGTGAATGCACAGAAAGCACAAGGTGATGCTGATGCAAGAATAGGTACTTTAAAACATATGTGACCAGCCACGAGAAAACCAGCAAAACGTCTCCTGGGGGGCATTTTGAGTTATTTACAGATTCTGAAAGTGTAGTTTCTAAGCTTTCCAACGAAGTGTAACACATGGAAATCTGAAAATATAAAATATTTGCATCTCATTTACATAAGTCCAACCCCCTACTGGTCTTGCTATCAGTGATATCTGGTATCTGTTAGCCCGCAGGACAGAAACTATTGTAGTAGTTTGAACAATGGTTATAAAATGGAAATGGAAATTCTTTTGTTACAAAAAGCCCCTGAATAAAAATGAAAAACAAGAAAGGTAATATACTTAAGAGTTAGAAGGAGCAAATGTAGATACTTATTTCTAATATTAAATAAAATAAAATAAATTCTGTCACTCTGTGGTGCAGTGGGATGGATCAGTCTGTTGCTGAATGAGCTCCTGTGGCTGATCAGCACACTGTGGAGAGGGTGTGAAGGAGAGTCCAATATTTGGTGATATCACACCCGTATCCTCTTCTGCGTACTCTTCTGTGCTGTGACCCTTGGCGCTGGGCATGTGATGTCTTTTGCCTTGTCAGCACAGAAAGGCCTGATTTTTTCAAAAAGATAGGTCTGCCTGTCAATGTTCAGTCCAGGTGGGACCAGGACAGGAAGACTGTCAACAGGGGGCAGAACTGAAATTTGACAGGCTCTGCATCACTGTGAGTTCTAGCAAGCACCACACCTGGTATTTACACAGCTTGTGCCGGGCTGACTTGTTGCTGGTTTACTCGTGGCTAGTCACATATTCCCTCCACTGAATCCACTCCTAATTTAACTAGATTAAGTTTAATCCTGACTCCATCTTTTTTGCAGGAGGATCTATTGAGAGCTATGTCCTCGTCCAGGACAGTGGCCCCTGGATTTAGATGGAGAAGAAGCCGTTGGGGTCGAACTTGTCCTGTTGCTCTGAAGGAGGGCAAGGTCGTTCCTGGAAAGCCTGAATTATGTGTGGGGTGAGTGATCTTCTATAGGTGATCGCCAGGTGAGAAATCTATTTGATAGCCTCAAGTGAGACTGGGTGAAAATGTCAACTAACTCTCATTTCAACCCCTGTGCAGCTTCCAGGACAAAATGTACATCCTCTCATCTCAGGAGGCCTACCAGAAGTTTCTCACAAACCCCAGACGGTACTTGCTTCCTCCAATGCCCAGGCCTCCTTGCAGGGTTTCCATTATTGGACCTCCACAGGCAGGAAAGAGCACGCTATGTAAGCTTCTAGCTCAGCACTATAATGCAGTGGTTCTGGATATGGAGGAACTGGTGCAGCCGGTTCTGGCCAAGGTGGAGCAGGAGAGGCTTGACAAAATCAAAGAGGAGACGACACAGGTTGCTATAGAGAAAATCAAGATGAAGATGGAGCAGGACAGTGGACAGAATTCAGGCAAGTTGAGCCTTGTTGATGATGATTATATTCACTATCACTTGTACACTTGTAGATAGTGCAAGAGACAGCAAAATCATTTTTGAAATGACTTTAACACAATGTGCCAGAGCACAGCTGGCCTTCAAAATGCCATGTAGCATAAAGTATTATTCATATTTCTTGAATATGTGACATTCACAGAATTAATGTTCTGATTTTTTTTTTAATCAGATGAATCCAGTTCTGTAGAAGGTAAGATGTGGCTTTTGGTCTCTCTCAAATAGACATGCAGACAAAGAAAAAAATCTTTCTCATACAGTATGCTGTACATATCACAAATGGTAGTCAGGTCGTGCTGTATTGTGTCCCATAGTTTTTGACCTCAGCGTCAGAGATTATGCAGAGTTCCTAACAGCATATACTGTATTTGTGTGCAAATGTTTTCTGCTCTTTTCAGTGACTGAGAATCATCCAGAGGTACAAGCCATGGTGCTCACTGCGCTGGAAGAAGCCAAACATATGAACACATCTCCCTTCAGCCTGTATGCTGAGGTACTGGAGACACGCATAAAGGAGGTATGTCAAAATGGAGGTCGAATTTAGATGTATAGTACATCTAATAACAGCTTCCAATGGTGTTGCTAATAAGTCTGATGTTACAGATTGAAGAGGCTGACTCTAATGCAGATGTCAGGACTGGCTGGGTGCTTGACAACTTTCCCAAGAACTTCTCCCAAATGGATGCCTTACAGCAAGCTGGAATCCTGCCAGACATCCTCTTCTGTCTCAGAGACAGTGATGGAAATCAGGGTACAAGACTCAGCAACAATGCATGGCAATATAAATAATATTTAAATATGAAGACTTGTGTCTATATTTGAGTTCTGTCATTGTTCATTAATCATTTCAATGTGCTGGACAGTTTTGAAGAGAGTGTATGAGATGAACAAGCAAAGCGTGGACAGAGCAGTAAGCAAGAGGCTGCAGGATGAACAATCTAAGGAGAAACAGACCTCGTGAGTGCAGGCGCAATGATGCTGTCCAGTTTTGTGGGTTGTTTTATCAGAATTGGATTGCTTGTGTCCCTTTTGTTTTTGTGCTTAACTTCTCTCAATTTTAGAAGCCAAAAGGAACAAGAATCAGAGGTAGAGGCCCAGCCTGCAAACCCTCAAACAAATCTAGAGACAGTTGTCGAAGAGAGTGAAGGTACCATCTGTCTGTCTGTGTAAAGCAGCCATAAATTCATGAAGGCTACCACATCTAGGAGAAGCATTGTTTTTAAAGCATTCATTCATTTTCTTTGTAGAAAATCCTGAACAGTGTAACACCAGCAGCCCTGCATTTCCTGACATAATCAAAAAGGAAGGTGAGACATTTTTATTACATGCTGTTGTTTCTCAGATCGAAAATGCTAATTTCCATGACACAGTTGTAAGAGGAGCAATAGTCCCTTTGTCATCAAGACGCAAATTCAGGTCGATGAGTGAGTGTGTCTCGTCATTTCGTTCTAGTGATGTGCCATCAAACTTAATTAGTGTGGACAAGAATTAGTACTAGATCTCATCTGTTCATGAACAAACTGTTATGCCACACTTTCCATTCAAGTCCCACGTGCCTTTTTTTGAAAAATTTACAAATTTTCCCTCCATCTTTAACTCTCTTCATCTCCCTCTCCTCCCTGTGTTGCTCAAGCTGTGGCACCACCCGATCATTGGGAGTTGGGTTATCCAGACGGCCCACAGATGAATGACTATAAGCTGCAACTGCAACAGTTTGAGTTAGAATGGGAGCAAATGCAGTCTGCTTTAACTGTTGCTCACTCAATACTGGAGATTGGTGAAAAAAGCCCTCAGGATCTGCTTCAAGAGATGGTCCTTCAGATGGAGGGTGAGTGTAAACCTATCAATCATCATCTTGAATTTTTCTAACGTCATAATGGAGTGTCAGGCTTTAAGTAAATCCAGCTATAAATTTGAAAGTTATTTTAATTAATTTTATTCAGTTCATCAATCCAAATCTATAATGTACTTCTGACAAAGGTTTTAAATTGATCATAGAATTTAAATGATTTCTACTAGATGCCGTGTTTGGTAAGATAAACTCCTGATTCACTCCGGTTTACTTGCATGAACTTAAGAGCCCTTTAAGTATGTGTCCTGGGAGCTGTCAGCGGTGGACCTGGATGAGCAGGCAGAGGACTTCGAGGCGTTAGCTGAGCTGGAGAGAGCCGAGGAAGGCAGCAGTGACAATGACGCAGCAGAGGAGGAAGATGAAGTCAGTAAACAAAGAAGTCTTTTAACTTTAATGCCCCAGTCAGTGACTTTTTTGACTTTATAAGATTTAGATTCATAACCTGGTTATATCTAAAGAGAACAATGGTGCAGGCCTGTTTTACTGCTTTGTTGATAATGAATAATATAAACAGACCTTAAACAGCATCTCCTTCCTTTCAATGAAAGCAGGGGGACACAACAGCAAAGAGATTATTTGGCGATACCCATCATTTCTGCCCTGTGGCCTTAAAAAACCACAACGTTCTGTGGCCCTGTTCAGATGAAATTGCAGCCAAGTACCGCGAGAAGACCTTCTGCTTCTCAAGTGTGGAAGCCAGGGACTCCTTCCTTCAAAACCCTGCACAATTTGTCGCACAGACTGGGCCTCTTAAGGTACAAGCTGGCATGATAGGAGAGAGAAAAAGTCATAGTAAGAGAAATGAAAATCCCTAACAAATTTCTTATCTTCCTCTACACAAGCCTCCTGCCCTGCGAATCTTTTTGCTTGGTACCCGAGGATCAGGAAAGACCACTCATGGTGAGTGGCTCGCCCAGCAGCTCGGCATCTTCCATATTCAGTTCAGGGAGCAGCTCCAAATGCTCATCATGGCCAAGACAAAGAAGCCGGTCACTAACGCTGATGAGGAACAGTCTTCAGAGGGGTCTGCAGTGGACTTGGAGGCTTTGATAAAGGAAGCTAGGGGGGAGGATGAGAAGGAGACTGACGATACCTCTGCCAACATAAATGACATGGAGGTCAGCTTCAATAAACCTTCTCTGTTGCAGAATTTTCACCGTTATGGTATCTACAGTTATGATGAATTATGATTTGTGTTTCTACAGCAGGAAGTGATACTGACTGATGAGGAAAAGGCCATCAAAGCCTACCTGTCTGATGGAGATCCACTGAGTCCACAGATCTTGGATATGGTTGTCAGACCATACTGGAAACAGGAACCATACATGTAGTTGTAGACACACACAAACACGCACACTTCCTGCCTCTACTTCTGCTTTCCTGAAAGATAAAGGTTGGGAAATGTGCTTATTTGCTGTCTTGCTGAGAGTTAGATGAGAAGACTGATACCACTCTCATATCTGTACATTCAATATGAAGCTTCTTGCTGTCTCCTAAGCTAACTTAGCATAGAGATTGGAAAGATCTATCTACCAGCACCTCTAAAGCTCAACATCTTGTTGGATCTTATTTGTTCAATCTCACAAAAAGATAAGTGTATACATCCAATCCCCTTTAGTTAGCTGGCTGCAGGCGGTGGCTTCATATTTACTGTACAGACATGAAAGAGATCTTGTCATCTAAGCCTTTGCATAAAAGCAAATAAGTGTATTTGTCAAATGTCAAAACATTCCCTCCATGTTTTTTTTTTACTCTTGTTAACACCAGACAACACAAGGTATTTGCTGACCTGCACATACTCCACCCTGTAGGTCTACAGGTTTTATTTTGGAGGGCTTCCCTCACAACCCCAATGAGGAACAGTACATGATGCAGCAACAGCTTTTCCCTGACCTTGTGGTAATCATGGCGGTGGATGTGTCAGATGTTCAGAAGCGTCTGTTGCCGAAATACCTGGAGAACTGGCGTGAGCGGCGCGAGCGGCGTGAAGCACAGCTGACCCTCCTTCGTGATCTACGTAAGAGAAAGCGGGTAAGCCAGTGATAACTTGGCAGAATGATTTTCCTGCCAACTTTATTATCAAGCATTATTCCTGCTGTCTGTCCTTACAACAGCTATAGATTATGTGAGTATCTGGCACAATTCTAGTTATTTCTTTGGAACAGGAGGAGAACATTGCCAAGAGAAGAGCTGAACTCATGGCAGAACAATGCACCAAGGCAGACAAAATAAAGGCAAGCAAACTCGTCATAACCACTGTCATCCCCTTTTCATTAACTTAACCCGCCCTTCCTCCTATCTCCAATCCCCTAACTGATCAGTTCATGTATTATCAGAATGAAGAAGGTGATGATGAAGATGAAGCTGCAGACAATATTGAGGATGAGATAGAGGCCATGCTGGAGGACGAGTTTCCTTTAGAAGAGGAAAGTGAAGACACGGAGAATGAGGAGACTGAGCAGGCAGCATCCGAGAGGCTGCAGATGGACATAGAAGAGCGTTTTGTGACCGATGAAAACAGCCTTGGTCCTGTGGCGGTACGAAGACATAAAACCCAGTGAAGGCCATTAAGTAGTCAGATGCACACACTTGGTTCACACACCTGTATTATTTCTGCTATTGATTGATACTTACAGACATACCTGCACAAACATTTTCCATTTGGATTCCAAGAACACATCCTTTGACTTTACAGAGACACAAGTTGAACCTATGGTGAACTTAATGTGACTTTTGTGGTCTGCATAATGTGTGCTTACATATTCTGCTTTGTTTTACCATCAGGAGCTCCTGAGTGAACAAAACATACCTAAAGTGTCAATCAATGCATCCCGCAAGCTCCGAATCGTGCGCCATCAGCTGCTCCAGAAAATCCAGCCCCTGCTGACCAACAGGGAGTCACTCTTCCAAAAATGCCAACCCATCTCATACAGCCTGGCACATAAGCTGCTGCTCTCGTCCTACAAGCTCCACAGTGCCTTTGGCTGCCAGGACCCTGTTAAGGTAGGCATAATTCAGGAATGGCCACTATATCTTTCTTGGCTCTGTGAGATAAGGCCATGACTTTTGTCATTGATAATAGTACTAGAAGTACAAATAGTAGTACACCTTTACTCTTTGTGCTGACATACAATATTGTACTATAACATACTGTTTTATCTGCACACATCCTCAACAGCAATACAAAGAAAGAGATTTGATCCAGCCTCTGCAATGGCCCCTCAATGCCACATATCCCCTCATCTTTCATCAGTACATCTACTTCTTTGCATCTAAGGAGAACCGCAATACATTTATGCTGAACCCCTTGAAATACCTTAGGCAGCCAAAGCCCACCCCGTCCCTACCTGTTAAAATGGCTGTGGTTGGACCACCCAAATCTGGAAAAACCACTGGTAAGACTCAAGACAGGCATTTTCTCAAGCACTTATCTCTCATTTCTTTCATTTACAGTCTTCATTTCTCTCACTGTGCTTTATCCTTCCAGTGGCGCATATGTTTGCTCAGAAATATGGCTTGGCCCGGCTGTCCATCGGCGGTGTCATGCGTATGGTGCTCAACACTCAGGACCACACTGATCTGGCTGTCCAGATGAAAAAGCATCTCTCCCAGGGACTCATTGTGCCCGATGAACTGGCCATTCAGTCTCTGGAGGTGGCACTCATGAGTTCAGTCTGCAGTACTCAAGGGTAAGCCAGGGGCATGTTCCATTTAACTTAATTAAACTTTCAAGACTGAGACTATATTCTTAGCTGTGCCAGCTATGACACATGCTGTTATTCCTGCTTGAGGGTGTAGGTGAAGACAGTATTTACTTTTTTTGGCATTCCAGGTACGTGTTGGATGGTTTTCCAAAGACCCTTAAACAGGCAGAGCTTATGGGATCTCGGGGCATCATCCCCATGATAGTATTTGAGTTGGAGCTGGACACGGTGGAGGTGATGAAGAGAGGCCTTGTGGACAAGACCAAGCCCAACAAGTCAGAGAGCACACATCAATAGCAGCTATGAATACACTTCTTTTCAGAAATCATAAGTCTGACAGCTGTTTAAAGTCACAAACCTTCAAAGTTAATATAACAATGTGTCCTCCGACTGCAGGCCTCACCTGATGCATGACAGCTCCAAGATCCTCCACATTCGTAACTCCTGTTACAAGCAAGAGGTGGTGCATGTGAGGCAACACTTCCAGCAGCAATATCAGAACTGGATCCTCCTCGATGGCTTAAAGAGCCAATGGTGGATCTGGAACAGCATCTTGAAGGAGGTCAGCATCAGCATTAAATATATCCACAGCTACCTGGAGAGGATGGGCAGCAGTAAGTATGGGAAGCTTATCAAAGCATCAGCTCAGCAAAGTTTTTTACATCTGAAGTAAAATATCATGCCAAATGTTGTATGCAATGAAAACCTTAATTTTCAAAGTATTATCTATCTCTTCAACATCATATCATCATTAACTTACAAATCCAGCTGCAGAAATGAAACAAAAACATGCAAAAGCAAAAGCAAAAACGGAAAGAGTATTATTTCATCTTCCATGTGCATTTTAACTTTGCAGGACAAGCAGCCTGCATCAATAGACTGTGCATCACACCCAAGGAGCTGCAGTGTCGGCTTGGAGAGTTTGGCCAGTACTGCCCTGTCTGTCTTGCTCTACATCACCACCTGGTGGACTGCTCTGAAATTGCAGCCTTAACTCATGCTGCTGAGCACAGGGGACGCTATTACAAGATGTGTGGCAGTGACCATTTAGAGGTCAGTGAAGCGGAGCTGCGCTTTTGAAAGACACTTGCACACAGACGGTCAAATCCATTTCCTACTGTGAAATCTTGTGAGACAAACAAAACACAAAGATTTTACATACATAAAAGTTATATTTATAATAGCTGATTTAATATACCACATAAATAATGTTAACTGTGACTGAAAGAAAAAAAAGGAATTTCAATTTATGTTGCTCTCTCAACCACAGCGGTTCCTGATGACTCCAGATCAGTTTGTGACTCCTGGCTGCCCACACGCTCTCCCACAACCCCACCTGCTGCCAAGAAAGCTAACCGAGAGTCAGGTGAAGGACAGGTTCCCACAGCAAGCTGAGATGAAAGGCTTCTGCCCCGTCACTTATCTGGATGGAAAGCAAAGGTACGCTATTCAGTCATTTTAATGTTCAAGTCTAACTCTAGCTCTGTCTCACTTTCTTGGAAGCATATGTTCTCCCCGGCTTCCAGCTCAATAGAGAACCTAATTCTGACACATACATAATTAGTCTGTTTTTGTCACATCTTGGGAATACATTTTCTGAGACATGTCTAAGACCAAGAAGAAAGTAAGGCTTATTTGTCTTAGGTATGAGGCCCTGGTTCGAGGAAAGATGGAATATGCTGTGGAATACAGAGAACGGATCTACATTTTTGAGACAAAGCAGAAACAGGACAAGTTTATGAGGTGTGGAGCTATCTCTGTATATTTCAGAAATGTTTTTATGTTATATCAAGTTACATCAATAGCATTTGAAAGTCTTTCTGCTACTTTATTAAGACAGCGTTGTGCTATTTTGCCATGATAAGCATCAGTCTATCGAGTGAAAGTTGGTGTTGATAATATTGCCTGTCAAGGATTCCTGAAACCTACTGGGACCAGAAGCTGCCCAGTAAAGTTCCTCTGCTTTGTGAGCCTGTACCCCTCACCTCCCTTCCAACCTTGGGCTACCTGGAACAGGTCAGACGCACTCCAAAACATCTGAAAAACATCAAAGTATTCTGTAATAATGCTGTCTGCAGCTGATTTATTAACCTTAACACTGATATATGTCCACTTCTGAAGTCTCTCTGAGATCTGTCCTGCTTTGAGTTTCAACTTTTTTTTGTTTTTTTAGGGTGTGGCTGTAGCAGTCATCAAGGCCATGACAGCTGTTGGGTGTCTCAAACCAAAATATCCCTTCCTCAGTATACAAAGATCAGCACTCCTCTATGTGGCCTTCTATCTGAAAGGTAAGCAAGATGCTGAGGTTGCTGGAGGTCAGAATAGGATACCATGTGTGAATTGTTTAAACTTTACAAGGATGATGATGGTAAGGATGTTACATACTATGTTATTTAATTACTTACTGTCGCTTTAGTAGAATTTTATCCAACAAATGAATTAAATCTCATATTTTTACAGCTTTCAACCACAAGAGCACAGACTACACCAGCCAGAAGTACAAAAAGAAGCTGGCCTTGTTTGAAGAGAACTGTGCGCTCATTCCCTACCTCAGCTCAACAATGAGGGGGAACTACAAGCCTCCCAGTGAATGTCCCATTGACTTTGAGTTCAAACTGAATCGGTTCCTGGCCTTGGGAGATTTGTCAAGAGCCAGCAGTGTGCTTTAGCTTGCTTTTGTGTAGCTTATATATTCTAGTGGACACTGCACTTTCCTTGTCTTGCATCACATTTTACATTAAAATGAAAGGATAATGATCATTGACTTCCACTATGCAATACTCTGTCAGTATAATGAAATGTTAAGGTACTCAAATGCAGAATTAATTCAGAATATGATGGGGTGGATATTGTCTTCTGTTAGCAGTGAATTGCTCTTCTTTCTTCTTTGCTAAAGATTGGGAAATACAACACTTTCACAACAGATCATGGAATTTTTTTTTTTTTGTTCAATGTTGTCCAATGTATCTTGAGAGGCAAAGACTGACTACTGACCAGGCAACATACCTGGACAATGATTTAACCGCAGTATGTAAGGTAGGCCAGGTAGGTGTGCAAATCTATCTGTGGATGGCTAATGTTGTAGTGATCACTTTATATCCAGTCCACAGCCTTACTGAATTGAGAAGACTCATATTCATAAAAATGCATTACAAACCATAAACCTTCTCTGTTTAAAAATGAGAAACTATACATTGTTTTCAGTTTCACTGCATAAAGAAATTTGAGACTTTTTCTATTGCTAATTTTGAGTTTGTTTCGCCTTTATTTTTATATATAATAAGCAGATTTTATTAAAACCAGGCCTGGTACAGTTTCGGATCAGTTGCATGGCAAAGAGCAGAGGCTGACACTATGCATTGTAATTGGTTTACCATTCATTACGGCTAATACACTGTTATTAAATTTAGATTCATTCATTTATATTCAACAGTTTTCAGTAAGGGCTTTTGTTAAATTGTATGTTACTTTATAGCATGATAAAAGTATTTTTCAGTCTGTGTTTGCTGTTATGATAAAGTCCACAGGAAAAAAAAAAAAGAAAAAAAGGCGAACGATCTCGTGAACAATCTCGTGTATCCACGCGAGACCTCCCGGGTAAATGTGAGCGCGAGTTCTGTTGTAGTGTGGTGGTCGTCCCCATCAGTTACTGCACTGACCGCTGTTGCTGTCAGCTAGGTAAGCAGTCATAACATCATGTCAGTCCTTCAGTTTGTTATAACGACGCAAAACCAGCTACAACATACTCAGCTGCCGTCTGGCTGAGTAGTTGTTAACGTTCTGTTTACCATGTAGCGTTCGTGAGCCAGTTAAGCTAGATTTTTTTAAGGTGGCTAACCTAATTTGCTAACGTTAATGTTACTGTTGTCACTGTTTTCGTTTCACCTGCGGCCACTATTCAGAAAGCCTGTGGTCTAAAGACATGACGCGAACTAACAAGGCCAATGAAAGTGACGGTAGCTAATCGTTTTAGCCACAGAGTCGTTGTTAAAAGTTCGAGGAACGGCTTGAGTCAGCTGTAGGAACTATGGCGTGTGTTCTCTTCAAGTTTGTTGTTTACCACTTAGCAGGGTAGGTGTGCCCGAGATGCCACGAAGGGAAAGCAGCTCCGTCTGTGACAGGCCCCACAAACGGATCAAACCTACGGAGGAGGAAGAAGTGACAGATGAAAACATTGATGATACCGACCAGCAAGAATATCTGCTGAGTAAACAGGTTTGTACTGTCACTACCATCCTGTAAATCTTTGTTCCTAACAAGACATTATGTCTGTTAGTGGACCTTAGTGGATTCTCTGAGATTGTTATTGTTTACTATATTGCTAAGAAACTTTCAATGTAATAATATTAACAGTTGTATCATATATGTGGCGTGTTTTGAGCAGAAGTGACATAAATAACTTGTGTTTAGGTGCTGGGTGCTGGTGAGGTGGTGAGTGATGCGGGGATTGTGGAGAGCATCACATTGAAGAACTTCATGTGCCACTCTCTCCTTGGCCCCTTCGCTTTTGGCCCCAATATAAACTTTGTTGTCGGCAACAATGGAAGTGAGTGTAACCATTTAACCAGTGAGGTACTCCAGAAAGGAGGACTGATCGAGCATTAAGATCTTTTGAACTGGAAGATAAACCCTTGTTTCCCAAGCCAGAAACCAGTTTTACCAAGGATCTGTACCCATTGCTATGGGGATCGATGCCCTAAACTTAACCTGTCATGTGGGAGGTTTTACGTTCATCTCAGACCCATGGTAGCAGGATTATAGAGTTGAGCACTGCAGACCTGCCAACCTGTTTGTATTTTATGGAGCAGGTGCACTTTTTGACATCAAAGTACAGTGTGAAGTGGATTGTAGTGAATTGTCCATGTGTCACAGATTGCTGAATGTGACTATTCAGAGTACTCCTAATTGTATTCCTAATTATTATTATTGCAGCCAAACCTGTAATTGTGATTAGAGGATCAGATCAGGGCAGGATGAAAATAATGCCCCCAGAAGTCCCTCACAAAATATCAGGAATACTTTCTGGAATACCTTCTTCTTTCTGTGCCTTATCTTTCATTTAGTTCTTTTGTTCATGAATTTTTTTCTGTGCACAAACTGCTCGTGTGACAGGTGGAAAGAGTGCCATTCTGACAGCTCTCATAGTTGCCTTAGGCGGGAATGCACAGGCCACAAACAGAGGATCATCCCTCAAGGGATTTGTGAAGGAAGGAGAAAGGTAAACTTTGATGTTCATGCCTTTTGTTTGTCATGCTTTCTGATGTAGATTGTAGTTGCCTTTAAGAACCTGTCAGTTTAGGCCGAATTCTTTGATTTCCCATTACTCCTCTCACCCCCTCTCTGCACCTTAAAGAACTCTCATGTGTCACATGCAAAGTAATTTCTATTAAAAGTTCCATACCTTGAGTTGCAGTAGGCTTGATGTATGTTACTGTCTCCTCAGCTCAGCTGATGTATCGATCACCCTGCGTAACCAAGGAAGGGATGCTTACAGACCTGAGGTGTATGGTTCAATCATCACTGTAGACGTGAGAATAACGCGTGATGGGTTGAGAACCTATAAACTGAGGAGTGAATTAGGTAAAGACTGTGAAGAGTTACTCTTACAGTATTTTAGTAAAAGACTGCATCATTGTGGTACAACAATACTATATAATATTTATGTATTCATTTCAACTGTTAACAATTTGAAACATTTATAAACAATGTTTATGTCAAAGGTTTCTGAAACAGTGAATGACCTTATAGCTAAAGTGCAGAGCACAAGAACAAATATGGTCATTGGAAGCTGAAACAAAAGCTGAAACAATGAGTCAATCAGCAGAAAATTAAGTGGTAGCTATTTTGGGATTGGATTCATTTTTTAGGTAATTTTTCACGTGATGGTTCCTGCATTTTAAATGTGAGAACTTCCATGTCTTGACATTGTAGTAAAATGAATATCTTTGAGTTATGAACTGTTGGTCAAACTGAAAAAGCAATTTGATTCCTATCACCAAAATCTGATGGTTTGTGAATTAAGAGATTATTTGTTTGATCAAAAACGAATTGGCAGATTGATCGATAGTGATTGTATGACCAAAAAAAGCTAAAGAGTAAGAGTGAAAGGAAATGTTTTTGAAATAACAGTCCACAAATGAATATTCCTCTGAGCTTTAGGAATGTTTTTCTCCTCTTACAGGGCAACTTGTCTCAAACAAAAAGGAAGAACTCCTGTCCATCCTGGACAGTTTTAATGTACAGGTGGGTTCTGTGCAAATCTTATACAGTACAAATGTTTGAATTTTGATACAACAAAATGATGAACCTGTGTTACTGTGTTGACGAGAGGAAGTCATTGTTAACATGTTTTTTTTTTTCTAAAGGTCAACAATCCCGTGTCAGTGCTCACTCAAGAGATGAGCAAATACTTCCTACACTCCAAAGGAGAAGGGGACAAATATAAGGTAATTATATATGAATACACTTTTAAATGATGATAGTTTATCTGTTGTTTTTGTGAACTTTGATTGAGACATATTTTCATGGTTACATATTGATTTATTCATTTATTTTTCCCTCTTGCAGTTTTTTATGAAAGCTACCCAGCTGGAGCAGATGAGAGAGGACTTTGTCTACATTAAAACCACCAAAGCTATCACCGAGGATAAGGTTGAACAACATAGTGAAGTAAGAAGCAGTCCTCCTGACATATTCATATTTAAAGTGGTTATATTTTATATGTTACAATAACACTCATGGTGATGAACCTACAGAGACACCCAAAATTGCAGCTCCGCTCAGCCTTACTGGAGTTTTTGGTTGCTGCAGATGGATGGTTTAAGCACCGAGTGGCGAGAGACATTAATTCAGATGAAAGCTAATGTTGCTCTGGAACTGCTAAGTGTCTGCTAGCAAATTCACCATATCATTATATGTTAGTATGTCAGCTAATATCTGCTGCCCCCAAGTGGCCAAAAGATAAGCTGTTGCAGGTTTAATAATATTGATGTAAGGCTAGAATATGTACCAGTAAATTGCTTGCAAGCCTTCATTGTGGTAAATCATAGCAATTCCTCTGTTTCATATGACTATATAGTATATTTATTAGGGATCGACCAATTATCGGCCTGGCTGATAATATCGGCCGATATTCGGCATTGGCCGTTTTTTTCCACCGATAACCGATACAATTAATTAATGTATTTTAAAACACGCTCCTTTGGCTCTGATGCAGCCGTCTCTCCGCCTGAAGTTACCACTCTTGGCTGTGTAACAATGTCCCGCCCACAGCCCTCACTGATTGGCTACATGGCACAAGTGAGTCAGTGACAGCCAATCAACACTGAAGCCTATACATGCAGTGCCACAGACAAGGAGAAGCAGATGACTGCTCCGGTGATCCAGCAGAGATAAGGCAACAGAGTTAGTCGAAGTTACAATAAAAACCCTCTATTATGAAGTTTTAAAAGTACCACAACCAACCAACAAAATGATCAATATCAGTGATAACATGCAAGCCCAGAGATGACATTTCACTGACATACTCGTCTAATCACATCAAGCATACGACTTTGCAAGATAAATAGTGTCACGCACCAAAAAAAAAAAAAAGAAAAAAAAAGATGTAACCTAGTGAACATGACCTGAAACTCCTTACTTAATAAAAAAAAAAAAAAAAACAAGACATAACGACATACCGGTAGTAGACTATAGCAAGTATAAGGGAGGAAAACCTGCTGAATTCTGCTGTTTGGCTCTGGAGATGAAACTGTTCACAACTTCAGCAAGGCGTATTTCATGATGACCCACCGCTACATTATAATTGCCGCAACCACTTTATAGCTGGGACCAGACACACAATAATAATATAGACCCTTTCAGTTACCATTACTTTGTGGGAATAATAAATCTCCTAACGTGTCTCAGCCCATGGGGCGGCTCCTGGTTTATCAATAAACAACACCGGAGGTGATTATAGCCTATAAGTTTAACAGTACTACATGCTAACATGTCCTTGTTTGTTTACTGTCGCCTCTCCCTCAGCGCTCATGCTCTCACTACACTATGGTGCAGCAACTTAACTACCGGTGTTAAATGATCGTCTTTTTGCCTGCCACTCGTAAAGTCCAGGATATGAGTCAGGCAGAGAGCACACGTCAAGGAGATTATTCTCAGTGTGTTTTATTTTCAATCAATAAATCGTCGCCGTCGCGTCTACAACTCACGTGTGTAATGAAGCCTTTATTGTGTGCAGTTACAGTTGCTAAGTGCCTTATTCTTATTTATGTAATACGACATACAGTTCCAAGCACAAGAGTTTACATCTAGCCTACTGTTCTGACATTCAGAATATGCCTTTATTTCTCTAAATATATATAAATAAATGTAATAATAAATAAGGAACCATAAGTGAAAAACTCTGGGAACCCCTGAAAGTTTAATCTTTATTTACTCATTATGCTGTTTTATGTAAAAATTTAATCTGAAAAGTAACTACTAAAGCTATCAAATAAATGTAGTGAGCCAAGGTTCCTGCCACCCTCTTTATTGGTTTGCTCTTAATCATTAAGGGAAAGGGAAGGGAATCATTAATCATCACTTTTTGTTTTAAAAGTAATTAAACTTAAAGGCATTTCAATTAAGACTTTGTTTTTGTGTTATTTTACAAATAGTTAAGGTCTTTTTTTCAGTGTACAAAAAACAAACAAACAAACAGTATACTGTATTCATTGTAATCCCAGGTGTGTTACTCTAAATTTTGACAGCAAAATTTTCGTTTTTGCTGCAAACGAATATCGGTTCTAAATATCAGCTATCGGTTTTGCTTGATTATTAATAATCGGTATCGGTATCGGCCCTGAAAAATCCATATCGGTCGATCTCTAATATTTATAATGACTTACAGTGCTTGAAAGACCTGAAGCGGAAGTACCTGGAGAAAGAGGACCGTTACAAGAGTCTGGCGTCACTAGATGAAATGCAGACCAAATTGGAGGAGTTGCAGAAGCAAATGGCGTGGGCTTTGGTGAGATCATTTCCTCCCCTTTTTTAAAATAAAAACTTTATTGATCCCACACCGGGGAAATTAAGTATTAAATGGTCTTTGCCAATTTTGAATTCCCAACCCCTTTATTATATTACTGAGTGTGACGTAAATGTTGTAGGTGGCTGAGATGGAGAAGGAGTTGGAGCCAAAGAAGGAGAAGCTGGAGTCAAACAGACGTGCTACAGACAAGTATGATCAGAAGGTGGATGAATGGAAGGTATGTATGTACTGTATTGTGTAAGTGTATTTGATTCTCAGCATTAAGAGTGATAACCCTGAAATGCTAGGGTTTTTTGAAATTCATTTTATTATTGTTATTATTATTTTTCATTTTTAAGGATAACAGGTCTCATTAAATGTGTTTAAGTATAACCAGTGATGGTAAACCGTACTCCTCTCAACTGTTTTTATGCAATAATGTAGAATAACGTGGAGGCAGCTGAGAGGAAGCAAAAGCAGACCCAGGAACAGTTGGATGGGATCACGCAACAACTCTCGAGCCACCAGTCCAAATGCGCTGAGCTTAAGGCCATGGTCCAGAGAGAAAACACCACTTTAAAGTCCAGCGAGGTCAGAATTCAGACAATGCATTTCGGGCTGTTAGGCAGTACTGTCACTGAGTTCAGTCACTTTCATATTTCATGTGAGTACTTGCTGGAGGCTGGAAGTCTAGTTATTTTGTGTCATGCGGTCCAGATAGACGTAGCTCAAAAAATGTTTAACTGAAGATGTTAACCAGAGTAAAAAACTGTGTATTGTAAATTCCTGCTTTGTCATCTGCTGAGATATCATCCAGGGCAGAGTTGTTAAGAGTTACTGTTATGATTGTGACGCTTGTTGTGAAACTAACCAGTGTTTCTATTCCTCAATTATGTGTGCGAGCCAGGTCACTGTCCACAGATGCAAAGCTAACCTGAGGGACCTGGAAAACGACAAGGTTCAGCTGTCCTCGAGGATAAATGACCTCAAGCTGAGGTATGACCTTGTGTTGTTTTCACGTCTTCTGTGTTGCATTCAGGTTCAAACATGTTTCCATCCAGTGTTGACTCCACTGTGCCTTTTGTCCTTTGCTTATCCCCTCCAGCATCAGTCAGACAACAGGAGTAGAGAGCCAGGCCAGGATGGAGCGTATGGAGCAAATACAGGCTGAGCTGGAAAACCTTAGACACCAGATCTCCACTCTGGGCCAGCAGATTGACCAGTATGAGCATGCCTGCAGCCGTGCCAAGGAGGAACAAGGAAAGATGAGGTAGAAAAACAGACACCGGGCACTGAAGGTGAATCAGTAATTCTCGGGGCAGCTCAAGAACTCCCCTGACACAAATGATGTTAGATTATCTGCTTCCTTCTGTCTTCAGGAGAGAGAAGGAAGTACTCCATAAGTCCATGGAAAGCAACAGAAGGAACCTTCAAACTCTGGAGAGCAGTCGGTCCAATCGCCTGCGGCGTTTTGGGGAGCACATGCCTGCACTCCTCAACGCCATCCAGGAAGCTCACAGAAGGGGTCAGTTCAAGCACAGACCTCGAGGACCTCTGGGTAAGACTTGATTCCCTGTTGTGGACAAGTGTAAACGTTAATGGAACCCAGGCCTTGACTCCTTTCTCAGCCATTTGAGTCGTGTACAATGTGCTCTATGAAGCACCCAGAGTTGCAGTACACTTTGCCTGTCAGTATAATAGATATGGAATAAGATATGTTCTTCCTTCCTCTGAGAGCTGAGCAAGGGTAAACCCAGGGTTAAAAAAAGGAAAAAGGTCATTTTCGCTATCATTTCACTCTTGTTTTGTCCTCCTACAAGCTGTGCCGAAAAGGTGACATCTGTGTCAAAAACCTCTTTTCATATTACCTTCCTCCAGGTTACCTTATTAGCCTGAAGGACCCAGAGCTGGCCCTGGCTATAGAAGTATGCCTTAAAGGCCAGCTGCAGGCCTTCACGTGCGATAACTATGAAGATGAGAGGGTGCTGAAGGACCTCATGGCCAAAGTGTTCCCACCTGGTCGCAGACCTGCCATCATCACCAGCTCTTTTCTCCAAAATGTCCATGACACAAGAAGGAGGTAAAAAAAAGTATTAGTCTTTAAGTTTTCCTCCTTCACAGAGAATAGCAGTGGTCATCTTAAGTTGATGTTACAATGCACTCAAGTAATAACATGATTTCACTCTTGTAGGGCTGTGAACCACCCTGAATACCCCTCTGTGCTTCAGGCTCTAGAAATTGAGGACCCAGTTGTGGCCAACTGCCTGATAGATCAAAGGGGTATAGAAAGCGTTCTACTCATTAAGGTAAGTTGCTTCATAAGAAAAGTCCCACAAACAGAAATAGAATAAAGTTCCCTGAAACAAGATGTGGTGCATTGACAAGAGTTTTGTGTTTTTATTGTGTGTGTGTGCACATGCATGGTTGTGTAGAATCGTACAGAGGCTCGGAGAGTGATGCAGGGCAGAAACTGTCCTCAGAACTGCACCCAGGCCTTCTCGAAGGAGGGAGACCAGATCTTCAGTAACCGCAATTACGCTGCCGAGCAGAGCAGAGCCAACTGCCTCTCAGGAGATGTTGAGGAGGAGATCAGGTGTGCAGTGAAACTAATTTTACCTGTCAAACCGGTGAAGAATGCCTCCTCTGTATACTTTTGGTCACCAGGAGCACCTCCCGCTGAGTTTCTGGTGTCTCTTGGTGTCTGAAAATGACTCTGTTCCTCTTTTTTCTCTCAGGCACCTGCAGAAGGAGATTGAAAACCAGAAAGCTCAGGCAAATCGCTTCCAGCAGCAGATGAAGAAGTTAGATGACGACATCAAACAGAACGAAGGGCTGCTGAGACGCACCCACTTAGATCAGAGGACAACCAAAGTAACACTTCTACCTCTCACAAGAATATCACGAACCCAGAATATCATGAAATGAGGAGGCTTGTCACTTTTTTTTTTTTTTAATTTTAACGTCTACTGATAATTCCTAATCCTCTCTTCGCTTCAATATTCTGTCAGATTTTGACATTATATATAAAAAAAATAGTTATTTCAAACAGATGCATGCATGTAAAATAAACAGGTGACTTTTCAGTTGGAAAAATAAAACCACTGAATCAAAGATTTCCAAATCAAATTTCTAGTTTCCTGCTCTGATATGGTTCTGAAAGCTCTCATGGTGTTTGTGTGTTTGTTCTAGGATAATGCCACAAAGCTGGAGCTGGAGCTGACGGACCTGAGGAATGTGGAAGAGCCTCAGTCAGAGGACCTCAAGCCCCTGGTTTGTATAGAACGCATTGATGCTGTACAAAACTCAGACCTTATGGATTTAATCTCAGTAGCTCCACATAGCGAAGAAAATATGGAGTTTCGACTGAATTAAAGGCCCCACCATAAATGCATGAGCTCCAGGGTATTCATATTCAGGTTGGTAATATCTTTGCCGTCAGCTCACACACTTCATGTGACATGCTGCTGTCACCACTCTACCACAGGAGGACGCACTGAAGGAGATTGTCACTAAGATCTCGTCCAAGCGTGTCAAGCACAACGAAGCACAAGCTCAGATGGCTGAGCACAAGGCGTCCTACGAGAAGGCGGAGCAGGAGTACCAGCAGCACAAAGACCAGATCAACACGATCGCCGAGGAGGCCGACTCCAAAAAGGTAAGAAGCGTAGACCATCCCCGGATTGGCTGAAACATCGATGTGTTGGCCGACCACGTGTGCCAATGGATACAGAGCAGGAAGTGTTTGTGTTTTGTACTTCTGCAGGAGGAGCTGAGTAAGATTGATCAGGAGGTGATGAAGTGCAAGCATCACAAGAAACACTACGACGATAAACGTAGTGCCCATCTCCGGGACATACAGGCCCTTCAGGCCTCCCTGGAAAGCAAGGAGCAGGAACTTCAGGTTTGCTATACAGAGATACAATATTGTCATGATATGCACAGGGAACACAGCACACTTAGCTCTTAGCGCTGAGTCCCAGAAATTCATGATTTCTTTCACCCTGCTGTTCAGGCATCTGTGGCCAAGGCCACCCAAATCTGTCCGGAGCGTCTGGAGGTACGACGGACAGCCAGGAGTCTGGACAGTGAGATCAGCCGCCTCAAGGTTAAGATCACTACCCAGCAGGAACAGCAGGGGGACCGCGAGGAGGTTGTGAGGTATCAGATCATAATGTAATAATTGCCACATCATGTAATGTTATTAGGAAATGTCGCTACAACCACACACATCAGTTGATTCATTTTAACATGTAAACCTTCCTCCTCCTCCCCATTTGCCTTCATCTTTCCCACATCCAGGCAGTATCACGAGGCTCTGGAGACCTACAAGAACATGGCACAGCAAGTGAAGAATCTGAAAAGCTTCATCAAAAGTCTGGACAGTGTTATGAACCACAGACTCCAGGTTTACACCGAGCTCAGGAGGTAAATTGTAGAAATAGAGAGGATGTGAAATTCTTCAGCTTGGTTATGTGTTGTTGTATTTCCACTTCCTTCTTCCTTTCCCATCCATTTGATCCCCATCCTCTGCATCTCTCTTAGGTTCCTCTCGGCCCGCTGTAAATACTACTTTGACAGCATGCTGGCCCAGAGAGGCTACACTGGAAGTATGACCTTTGACCACAAGAATGAGACCCTCTCCATCTCAGTAAGAAGAACGTTTGATTCATCAGTCAGACACATTAGCCTCACTTCCCTCTGAAAACGTACATTCAGTTCAGTTCAAAGCCTCCTCAGCAGATGGCTTTGCAGCTTCTAATCTATTAGAAGACAAACTAAACGATAGAGCAGCAAACACTTTGAATTCTGAATGCTCACAGCAAAGATTTCTTGTACAAACCAGATTTCTCATGCACTCTGTCGTAGGTGCAGCCAGGCCAGGGAAACAAGGCTGACTTGAATGACATGCGCTCCCTGTCCGGGGGCGAGCGCTCCTTCTCCACTGTTTGCTTTGTTCTCTCTCTCTGGGCCATCACAGAGGCGCCTTTCCGCTGCCTTGACGAGTTCGATGTTTACATGGTAAGAGGAGCCACTTTTTATTGACATTGGAAGTTTGTCTGGATGTGAGTGCAGCTTCCTTAATTGCAAAATGAGATGATCTCTAGTTTCATTGCATTAGAGGGGGAAGCTTTGAGCTCATACTTTGAGAAGCCGTCTCTCTGTGTTTCGCCTTATTTATCAAAAGATGACACAAATCTTCGTTTTTTTTGTCCAATCAGGACATGGTGAACAGGAGGATATCAATGGACATGATGTTGAAGGTGGCTGCTGGTCAGCGCTACAGGCAGTTCATTTTCCTCACACCACAGAGCATGAGGTATTCACTCACACATCTTTGTTTGTATCATAGCACTTAGACTGTCCAGATGTGATTTCTAAAAAGTTTCCCTGGGAAAGAGCGTAAGCCACTTCACCTCAAAGGTCACATCATCTTTGTGGCATCTCTTCTTTTTTTTTTTTCCTTCCAGGTCTCTTCCAGAGAGCGACATAATCCGGATCCTCCGTCTCAAAGATCCAGAACGTGGCCAAAACACACAGAGTCAAGACGAAGAGCAGTGATGTTGCCAGGGAGGAGGCGAGGTGGAACTTGTTACATTCAGTCCACACATACTCGGGGATTTTTTAAAAGTAGCCCTCTTTAGTTTTCTTTTCCAGGAACCTTTTTCCAGTTTGCACACAAACACAGGGCTCTGATTGGCCAATGGCTTGATGGTTAGGGTTATATGCACGGCTGTTGGTTCGTCACGCTCGTGAGTGCTTTAGGTATTTTTGTATTTGTATCATTTGGACAGAGATTTATTATTTTTTATTTTTCTAAACACTGCTGGATTTTTTTTTCAGTGAAATGGAAAAAAACTCGAAGTCAGTAAATAGTGGACTAGGCGTCACTTTTGGTTCATGTTTGAGTTTTCATTGAAAAAATAACGCAATATGTTAAATGTTACAACTCCAACGTATATTTTAATGAGTCGTTAATTTAGTCCCTTTCATGTTTTGTTTAAATCTTTTTCCATTTCTTTTTAAACGTATCCTGTTTGACCATTCCATAATAAAATGCTGTGTCAATCTATGTGTGGAAATCTTTTCTATCAGTTTTATTAATTATTATATTATATACATATTTTTGTTTGTTTGTTTGTTTGTTTCAGGATTGTAGTGTAGAGTTTTTCCACTTCAAGTCCGGAAATCATAATTCAAGTTCTTTTTCTTTTTTAGCACAGTGTGAGAGAGCACAGTGAACACATAATCATGGTGTTTTGCTCAGCTGTGGCTCTGCGCTGAAACACTCAACGTGAAACTGAGACTTATTAAGGCCGGTCTTGTGAGGAGGAAGGATTTTGCACCTTTAAGGGCTCTCTGCCAAATCCTGCACACAAGGCGGTCCAATGGAATGCACTTCCACTCATGCACATAACATCTGTTGACAACATACCTGACCTCCTGAGGGAAAGTGGTACTCCTTATTACATCCCTGAGAGCTTCAACAGGCAGGCAACATGAAGCCCAAATCTCTTCCATCGATGCTGCTTGACAGAAATTCAGCAGCGGAGACCCTGAACTCACAAGCAGCAAAATATGAACGGCATGTGGACTGCGTGGATCACCACCAGGAGAGCCTCCATCACTCGGGACACAGTGACCACCGGCCAGCTGAGGACAACAGCAGACAAATTGAGAAGAGCCGCAGGGAAATCCATTTTGCCTTCCTGCCAGAGAGGTACAAGCCGCTGATCGATGAGGAGGCACAAGTCAAGGCAAAAGAAGAGAAGAAGAAAAGGAAGAAGGAGCAGTACAAAAAAGTGAAGAAGGTTGGTCTCTCTTTACATTTTCTCAAAACATTAATATTCCATGAGCTTGCATATACAGCGTGTGTACTCTCATAGTGCTGGAATAGTAGTTAGAAAGTAAAACAACTGTTTTCATCATAGCATTAATCAAATTGTTCTTGTAGATTGTTAATAACTGTAAAAAGTCTCAGATAAACTCAGCAGCACAAATCGTGTCTGCCTCTGCTATAAATAACCATCTGCACAGTGTGTGGGCTGTTTTGGTACGGTGTGTTCTATGTTACCACGCAATCATTCCCATTTAGTTTGTGACTACTGAGGTGATAACTACTCAAATAAATAAATAAATAAATAATACAAATCAGTGAAAGGTCATCAGGCTAAACTTGAGCGAAATTAATCACCTTTAATCCCAGTTACAGTGAAAGTTTGTAATTATGATGGGCTGCTGTAAATATAACAGCACCAGCTCATGTTGGATGAGGCTTTAAAGCTGCATGTGTGTCGCCTCTCTGGCTTGCTGGTTGAAGTGTACAGCAGAGAGAAAAAAAGTCACCACATGCTGTCCATGGCTTTATACATGGCTGAATGTTTGCAATTCAGCTTTACAGCACAGTATCTAGAGGAAACATGATGACTTCCTCTGTCGACATCAGCCATCTGTTTACCAGAATGCTTCATGTGTGACTGATAAGCACACGGCTCACAAACTATGACCTCAAACAACATTACGCTTGTTAACATTGAACATTAATAGACTCCTCTGAGCTGCTCGTGTTTATGAGGTGTCAGGTAAACAAATCGTAAACGAGAGGCAAGCTCGTCTTGTATGAGGATGCTTGAGCTGATCTGGCTTTTGTCTTTTCTTGTAGCTTCAGTTTGGGTGAGTTGAAATGTGAACTCCAGAATATGGCATCGATCAATCAGCCTTCGTTGAAATTATTCTAATACACTGTTGATTATTGAAAAAAAAGTGACACTGGTGAGCTAATCATAAATCAGCTGACTAAGAAGAATGAAAATCACCTTTACCTCTTAAAATCATCCATCCAATCTTTTCCATTCAGAATTAATGCAGCGAGAATCAGGCGGCTTTCTACTGCTTGAACTGATTGGAAGCTGATCATTTGTATCAGTGACCTGCTGCTCTCGTTTATACTGAGTAGGAAGACTCTTATCAGTTCTTTATGGTCTACATAAATCTGAGAAAACGTGCTGCCAGTAACACTTAAGTGTTGTGAGGTGGAGGTGAGTTGTCTAATTATTAATCTATTTAGAATCTGTACCTTTGATTTTATTAGTTTAACAGTTGACACAGTAATCAGCTTTAAGTAAATAAGGTAGTATCATAAAGTTATTTTCACAGACTACACTGAGAACGTGGGATTGTTTCCACTCCCTCAAACATCTGACTTCCTGTGTCCGCTCCAGCCGGTCAGCCCTTTCCTGTTCAAAGAGGACAGGAGACAATAGCGTCCACAGAGCTTTCCGTTAGTCTTGTTTGTCCTCCTGTGGTGCCATTGTTCTAAAACACCACATGTGCAGGGTTTCTTTTAACGGCCTCTGCCTGATTTCATGTCCCGTGTCAGTTCTTAATTCCTATATTTTCTTAACCTAATTCTGTTAAAATCACTGTTGGGGCTTTGTGATCTATCATCTGATTAATGTTGGACTGTGTGGGAGTTTTGTCTTGAATCAACCTCAATTCATATTCTTTGATCGGTCTTGCATTTGTGTTAAAATGTACACAATGAATCATTAATCCACCATTGTATTTGTCTTTCAGAATGTTGGTAAAGCACTTCGTGCCACATGGAAGTGTCTAATGCTCGGTTTGTACAATTTTGCACTGGGCTACTCTACTCCGATCACAGTGGCTGCTACTTTTGTGCCTGACTTTCACCCAGGCAGAAACACCACCTGAGCTCAACCACAGGCGCCTCCTCCAGCTCCTTCATAAACTGTACATACCAGCAAACACATGGTCACCGACCAAGGACTTTTAATACCTTTATGTCCGTGTATTTGATATCACATTTTTATATTGGTTTCGCTAACTGTAACTGAAATGTGCTTATTCTGTCGGTAACAGAGTGGTAAAGCTAATGAGCCTTTCTGAAATAGGCCTTTTTCACATCGGACACTTGTGTTTTTCCTCCTGTGACATGTTGATCTTATTGTTGATTTTGGAATCCTAGATCCAGATTTGCATAAATACAGACAGTAAAGATCATAAAATAAGAGCCAGTCTGTAAAATTACTTTCATAATGTATGTACTCCTTAAACTTAAATCACTTACTGCTCATGCACTTAACCAGTTTAGACACTGAGAAACTTGTGAGCCTTTTTTCACTTGGACGGTGTTTTTGATCGAACACCTAGCCGGTTTTTGCCTGCGTGCGGAGGGATAATGTGGGAATGTGGAACCTCAAGCAAAAGGAATGAGAGGAATATTTACCATAGCTGCAGATAAGGTGAACCAGGACAGGAAAGACTAAACAGGGAAGTGATTGTCAGTGAAGTACCTCAAAAGAAGAGTAAATCAAGGCTGAAAGGATGTCGACACGTGTGGTGAGAAACCAGACCACCCCCCTCCTCTCACAGTGGAGCAACTGGACCACAGAAGTTTAAGAGGATTCTCTGATTGAAATGTAATGGTGTGACTTTTGAAGGTAGTTTGTTTCTGTACATGTGTGAGTTTGTTCACTTTTAAAGGTTTTGCAAGTTATGACATTTGTGAGTTGGCATGTGATAAAATGTTACCAGACTGTGCACCAAAACGTGTTTTTTTTCCCCCCTTTAGTAGAGTTCCTGTGTAAATTAGCTTCCTGTGCTGATAGGTTCTTTGACTGTATAGTCTGCCTTAACTCATAGGCAAACAAATAGTAAAAAAGTAAACAATAGTAAACAACAGACCCAGTTTTATGTTTAGAATATGAATTCAGAAGAGCATAAAAAATGTTGTTGTTGTTTTTTTTAATATAACCTGGCTGAACAGATAAGAGACACTAAAACTTATGCAGGTGAAAATAAGAGAATTATTTACCTTGTAAGGGAAGAGGATGACCTTGGAAAAACTTGTTGCTGTTGAGGAAAAGAAGAACTGTTGTCAACATTCAGTTACATAATGGTAATAAAGTAGTGGCATAATATCATTTTGGGCTTACCTGAACTTCTTTGGGAGGCTTTACCTCCTGCTGTTGACTGGTGAAGAGAGGAGGCGTCTGATGTCACTGGTTGCGGGCTGGCTGCACGCTCACTCATTCAAGATCTAGAAGACCCTGGTAAAGACCCTGCAGGACCATATCTGATTTACTGTGCCTGCTAAGGTGAGCAATCCCAAATTTGGTACTCTTTAATCCACCTAGCTGCTCATTCAACAACAATATGGAATCTGGCTATGGCCTGGGTCCCCTGTTTGCTCTCTGCTGAACTGGCTGTGGTGCTTCAAAAGGTGGAACGATGACTACATGTCACTAGTGTATCATTAGCAACAGCTGAGGTACAGCAGTTGCCCACCAATCAGAGGGGTGGTGGTTCAAACCCTGGCTTCTGCAGTTGGCCATGAACCCCTCATCTTGCACAGCCAGACCTATCTCCACAGTACTGTGTAGAAACTGAAGCCAAACCACCCCCAAGAGCCGTGCCACTGGCATGTAAGTGTGCTTGTGAATGGTTGTCTCTCATAATGAGTAGGCGGCACATTGCATGCCCTCCCTCCAGTGTATGAATTTGTGTGTTTGAATCAAGTGGCAATATCTCGAGCTGGAAAATGAAGCCAACGCTGCCCATTTTCGAGTCTGGTGCTGTACAGATGACTATTCGACATATACGGCTATTCGTTTTAATAATATTTGTACAAATTGCGCACAACACGCTTAACTGCTTCCGTACGCAGCAAGCGCGGGGACCGGACGAGCTTACCCAACATCCGGTTTTACAACCGAATATCAGGCGTCTGTGTGACGTCATTCTACAGCGACAGAAGTTTTTCCTCCGTCGCATTGATTCTCTTCCTGGACTGTGTCTTCGTAGTCTTGACTTGTTTACATTAGACACCATCGACCAAATATTTGTGAAGATGACCGACCAGAAACCTGAGAATATCAGCTCTATCCCCATTGACGGGTTCAGCAATTTAAGAATTACATCGATATGGACGTTTCTCATGTCTGTAAGTTACATTTTATTTCCTGACTCGAGGGGCTAGCTAGCTGTGAGATAGCTAGCACTACTGATAGAGCACTTGTTTTGTAATTAACATAATAGCCTCCCGTTTGCCCAAAGTGTGCTTTTAAAACATTTAAATGCTTATTTTTTGGACTGTTCGTAGGTGCAGTGGTCGGAACCTTGGCTCATCGGACTGTTGGTGTTTCATGTTGTGTGTTTGGGCCTGACTGTGGTCAGCTGCAGGTATTACAGAGCTCAGATATGTCACTTCCTGCTCATGGGTAAGTGAATTAGAAAGGTAACTACAATAATTCGCCTTCACGAAACTGTTGTTTGATAGCAAGCGTAATTACACCTTTACATATATGTCAGATTTGGTGTATGATGCAAGACTGACTTACGTTAAAGCACTTGTTGTTAGTCGGTGGTAATGATAATTCAACTTCTATTTTTTCACGTCTTGTTACAGTTTCCTGTGACATACCTGTATTTTAACATCCGATCACATGCACATCAAGAGTAATTTAAAATGGATTGATTGAGAGTTTCTGACATGATTGGCATTGCCTCTGTCCACAGTTGGCCTGGTTTACAGTGCTGAATATTTGAATGAGCTTGCAGCCATGAACTGGAGGTAAGACTGTTGTTCAGCTGTGTTTTACTTCAATTCATGTGAAATAATGTGTTGTTCAAAAACAGGACATATACAGTACCTCAGTATGAATCTACAACGTAGGAAATAATCGAAATAAAGAAAAACCATTGAATGAGAAGGTGTGTCCAGACTTTTGTCCAGTACTGTACATTAATTAGGAAAATCTCATTAAGTGTTTTTTTTTTGTTTGTTTTTTTGTTTTTTTTTTTCAGGTCTTTTTCTAATTTCCAGTACTTTGACTCTAAGGGCATGTTCATATCTTTGGTCTACTCTATTCCTCTTCTGCTGAATACAGTCATCATTGTGGTAAGATTTGTTGTTCATCCTCATCCTTTTCACATCGATTAAAAAGTTAAAAGCTCTACTCAGCACCTGCTCCTGTGAATGTGTGTGTTGTACATTGGCAGATGGTGTGGGTGTACAGGACCTTTTCCACCATGACTGAACTCAAGACACTTCAGCTCAAGCGAAAGGCTCGCAGAGAGAAGAGAGAGAAGAATGACTGATCCCTTCAGTTATGTCCAAAAATGGAGGAATTAGGAACCAGTGTGTCTGCTGTGCTAATCCTGAGTTTTTGAAGAGGGACGGCAGATTCCTTCTTGTGACTGTAAAAGGATTTCTCGTCGGTGTCAGGTCAGGGCCAGGTATCTGTTTCTGATAACGGCTGTTGAGAGATGCGCCCGAATGTCTTGTAAACTAAGATTTATGAGGACCAAAGGACAATTACAGTTTTTTTTTTTTTGTTTTTTTTAATGTCATTTTAAAGCCTGATTTCAAGGTCGGGGAATGTTGCAGTGTGCCAGTCAGATTTAAGACTGCCAAAGGGCAGAATATGGACTCTGGAGAGAGGAAGAAAGAAGTTTGTTTCCAAGAACATTTGTACAATAAAGTGTCATTATGTCATCATTCTTATTTGTACACGGATGACTATAAGCATAAGTCCATGCAGGAGGGCATAATGACAGAAATTACGATGATCTTGAGTACGTTTTCACCTCACAAGAAAGTTTCATGATACTGTGCTAAGCCATTTGCGCAAGTTTGAACTCTTCACATCTCCCTGTAGACTTTTTTTACACCGTGACGGTGAGTCAACATCCACAAGGTCAAGTGGAACTGTGCCATCATTGTTTTTTATTATTCACACCTGTGCTATAATAGCACAGGTTGGCAAAGCAGTCACAGACCAGCACTGCTCCTTCCTATTGGGATTTCACACCCAGATTTAATTCCCCCAAAACTAGATACTCTGGCAGGGACATTGTAGCTTCTTTCATGGTTTCGAGCCTGCTGTCGGCCACATATTCCTCTAACAACAGAACATTTTACTACGTCTTTATAGTAGCAACACCGTCACAGAGGAGGCAGAAGAAACACTAGTGTACAGGCTTAATGTTGTATGGCCGCTCAGCTTATTGTGTTATTGTCTTAAAATGTAGAGGTTAATACTGAAAAAAGTTCAGTAATGTCCTTTCTTCATGGCTGCACTGAGGATGCGCCACTAGAGGTCAGTATGGATTAAATAACATGAGACACTTCCTGCTGTCCATGAGATCAATTCTTTTTCTCAACTCACCATTTTTCTTTTTAACTTTTTATCTCTGATGCCTTCTCTTCAACCTTACTGTTGGTTTTACTTTATTCACATCACTCAATTTGTTTTTCCAGATGCGTTTGATATATGTTGGTATGCTTTGCCCACATCCATCTGTCAGGACCCTTCAGTGTACACATCAGTGACTGGATTGCAGTCGTTATCTGAAGTTATCTGAGAGGATGGGGAGGAGGAGAAAAACGATGGTGATGAAGTGTCTTCCAAAGAGATGAAACATTAAAGTTTGGACTCTGACCTCTCTGTGGTGAACACAAGCAGGTGTTTCACACACGCACTTGAATCATGTCCAAACAGAGACAAGTTTGAGAAGTTTATATATTCAAATATTGGAGTGGGCACTATGGTCATCCTTCTCATCTGATTACTGTTAAAATTGGAGTTACTCACCTGTTCATGTACAGTACCTGACAAACGTTTGGACACACCTTCTCATTCAGTGTTTTTTGTTTTCAAAACTATGAACTTCCATGTGGATGTGTGTAGTCAGCAAAAAAGATGATTTGGGTTCAGGTCAGTTGATTGTGGAGGCCAGGTCATCTGCTGCAGCACTCCATCGCTCTCCTTGCTCAGATTGCCTTTACATAGCCTGCAGGTGTGTTTTGGATCATTGTCCTGCTGAAAAACAAATAATGGCCCCGCAAAGCACAAACCAGATGGTGCATGTCACTGCCGATTGCTGTGCTACCAGCAAAGCATCCCCACACCATCACACCTCCTCCTCATGGTCGTTCACGGTCAGAGCCACACATGCAGACACCATCCGTTCCTTCTCTGTGTCTCACAAAGACACAGCAGCTGGAACCACAAATGTCAAATTTGGACTCATCAAACCAGATTTCCACTGGTCTAATGTGCATTCCTTGTGTTTCCTGGTCCAAGCAAATTCTCTTCTACTTGTTGATCTGCCTCACTGGGGCTTTCTTTGCAGCAATTTGACCATGAGCTTGACTCACTGTGGTCATTAGAGATCTTATGGCACTTATTGCAAAAGCTAGGGTGTCCCCGACCTGGACCTCTCCACCTGGCCATCTAATCTTCACCCCATGGTTCAATTATTTAGAAAATTTCGAGAGAAAATGGCGCAACGCAACATTAGAAGTATTCTGCCAGGCCTGGAACTGCCTTCCAGCAAGCTAAAAGTAATTATTACTCTGATCTGCACTAAAACAAACAAACCCACACACAAGTTTCCAGATGCACAGGTGAGGTTTTTAATAACTATTTCACTGACAAATGATATTAATGACAAGGCAGTAACTCCCTGAGTATTGCCTCTTTTATTGATCACCAGACCACCAGGCACCTCTTTCAGCTCCAGTCTGTTCAAACACTCCCAAATTTCCACCAGTTCCAAGCCAACCACATGTGTTTTGGATCCCATTGCTGGAAACCACATAAAAAACCTGTTCGCTGTGATAGGACAAGCTCTTTTAGACATCATCAATAAATCCCTCAGTTCTGGTATCAATCACACTGCTTTTAAAGCAGCGATGGTTACACCCTTATGAAACAGGCTAAGCCTTTACTCGCAAAATGTTAATAATTATAGACCGATCTCAAATCACGGTTATTAGAAAAGGTGTTTGCCGGCTAAGTCGCTGTTCATCTCTCCAGTAATGACCTTTGTGATGAGTTTCAGTCCAGTTTCAGACCCAACATCAAAGCCATGAACCATCTTCAAGTCAGTGCTATCAGTGATCAATAAAACCACCAGTCAAACAGACGGCCGGGAAAAAAAATGTTAAATTCAATTACTAATTAAACAAAGCTGCGCCCTCTGCTCCAAAACCAATAGGGGAGCAAAAACATGTGCTCCATTCAAAAATCAGGGGGCAAGAGTGTTTGTATGTTTATCTGTGCCTGTGTGTGTGTGTGTGTGTGTGTGTGTGTGTGTGTATGTGTTTGCATGGTGTGCTCGCTTTAGAAATGGGCACATTTGAAGGACAAACTGTAAACTCAAGAGGGAATAAGTCAACTCAAACCAGTGTGGAAAAAGAATAAAGAGCCTGACACCCTCGGGATCCCCTTCGACACTGTGGGCCATGACTTCATGACAACCTTCCTGGTCTCAAGAGGTAATAGAGCACAAGACGTCGCGCACAGCTCTGCCTCAGTTGTCTGCATTTGGGTCCTATTTCTTGTGTTCCTGATACCCTGCTAGTGACAGCCATGACAGCTACACTGAAACTGCCACACAATATGTCTGAGAAAGCAGAGTTCAGTCACCCAAAATTTAAAGAAAATGTAGCTTTAAGACAGGTCCTGCTGCCCATAAGATCACTTCTTTTTGCTCAACTCACACACATTGTTTTTACAATATATCTCTGTCAGGATGTCTTATCTTGGCTTTCTTGATTTTACTTTAGTTATCATTCCTTGTTTGTTTTCCCAGATGCATCTCATATATGTTGATATGCCTTGTCTGCATTCATCTGTCAGGATCCATAAGTGCAGACATGAGTGACTGGATTGCGGCCGTTATCTATAAGGTCAGAGAGGAGAAGAAAAATTATGGTGGTGAAGAGTCCTTCAAACAGACAAAGCATCAAAGGTTGCACTCTGACCTTTCTATGGTGATTACAAGCAGGTGTCTCTGCTTTACACACACACACGCACACACACATACACACACACGTAGTCATGATAAGAGGAAATCTAAAAGCACAGAGCTTGAGAAGTTCATTTTACTCCGTTAAACAAAAGATCAGTGTGGACACTAGCATCGTCTTTCTCATCTGATCGGAGTTAAAGTTGCAGCCAAATTCACCAGTTCATAGATCACAGATATGGCAGCTGCTGTCCGGTTTGTCATGCAGGCGCAGTGCATTGCACAACACCCAGTCAGCTGCGCTCCTGTGGGTTAAAACACTTTGGATAAAAGAAAAAACACCTGTTAGAAAGATGAGCTGAGGTGATGACTGTAGTGTTAAGGCCGAAAGGTGGGGAACAGGATGAAAAATCACAAAAGACAACATGAGGAAGTGCAGCTTCGAACTTGTTGAACCTTGAGGCGGATAAGCTGCGAGATTCATCGATAAAGAACAACTAGGTGGGCGCTTAATGACCAAGTTGGCCAGCTGATGTGTGGACGAATACACAATGATTTTTTTTGTGAGAGGTTGATGAAAGGGGGACAGCTTCACACAATCATCCATCCCGCCTTTTGTCAAAGGAAAGTGACTCCTGACCCTTGTTAATTATTCCCAGAACTTTGTTTAAGAATGACTTGACATATCAGGAAATCTTAACCCATTAAATTGCCAATTTGAAGTCAATTTCTGTGACAGCAGGACTGTCATAGCAGCACTCGAGGAAAGCATTTGGAGATTCTTGCCCAGAAACTGACATGCTCAACAAGGATGAATCATGTCAGTACATTATGATACATGAGCTGAGGTTTGCAAAGGGTTTGTTCAGCCAAGACTACATATGAGGAGGTGAAGCATGAAGAGGTATAGATGCAATGTATATTAAGAGAGTCTGATCTGTACAACATATGCTAATTATCAGGCTGTCAATGTGTTTTCATAATATCTCAATAACATGGCACAAGGTCAACCCTTCCGCTTTTATTTCTCTTAACTTCAATATCATATTACTATTATAAAAAAGTATATTATATATTCAGATGTATTTGGAGCAGTATCTGTGGTGGTCAACTAAATCAAATTTTGTGGGTTTCAACAGTGTTTGAGTGTACAGCTTGAGCATGTTGCCTAATAACTGACCCACTGCTTGTTATGGTCATTAAGTGGAACTGCACCAATTTTACACATCACAGTCTGTTTCCATGTTTTGAGAAGTTCTCCATGTGGGAAAACCTGTTTAAAGCCTTTACTGGCTCTAGAGGGAGTTTTATGAAGTCTGACAGATTGCACCAAGTGATCACAGGTTTTAACAAGGAACAAGAACAGTATCTCCAGTTCTGCCTCATCAGTTCTGGTCATGGTTTTACAATTGTCCAGCGTGAGTTATGCTAAATCGATACAGGACTCTTTCACATGTAAGTCAGGTCATGTCAGCAGGGTAAGATGCATGTTGTAACAGATGTTGGTGAAATGTGCAGTCACTGGCTATGTTTCATTTTGTCAAAATGAGAATTATGACATTAACTGATTGTTCTAAGCGATGATATATGATGTTATTGAATTACAGCCCAGATCTAATGTATATACAAATCATTTTTTTATCAACAGGCATCACTCATGGCATAGAGTATACAGTAAACTACTGTATGTAGAAGATTTGGAATTCTTAGGAGTTTTTCAACTATATTGCAGGCCAACACCTGCAAGCCACCCTCACAACTCACTCCTCTGACGGCTCATGGATGTTATCTATTGTGTTGCATGCCAGGACTGCCAGCTAATCCTGAAACGCTTTATTCACTGCATATGAAAGAATGTGAATAAGCAAATGTTGTATAGACCAGATATTGCCATGGATGCCTCAAGTTTATACCTCGAGCACAAAAGGAAATGGGCTTAAGTCATGACAGTGTTTTTGCCATCTGTCACAGTGTTCTCCTCCACTATTTCTATACAGTTTATGTTGGCTCTTGCTGTGATTCTCAACATCTGTGGTTGTATAATCTACTGGTAAAGACTTTTGGCAGGACTTTGTGTTTGTTTCAATGTTATGCTAATTAAGAGCAGTTTTAACCACTTTTCTTGGACTGATTGTGAATATACATTCCTGCATGACAGCAGAGCTTGAATATAGAATCACTTAAAGCATTTTTTTTTATGTGGGGTTGCTCATAGTGATGAAGATTTATGACCCAAATCTGCAGCTCCCCTCGGCTTTACAGAGCTTGAAAGTTGGTTTAGCTCATTGTTTAGATGTCTGACAACAAATTTACTGGTGGAGCGTTTAGCAGTGACAGATATTCTTCCTCACAAGTTGGTAGAGGCCAACACCAGAGCAAGAAGACAGTGAATAATAGACTTATGTTTGTCAGGAGTCCAGAGACATTACTCCAAATGAATGCCAATGTTGCTCTGTAAATGCTTGATATTATCATATTATTCACCATATCAACTTAAAAGGTGATGATATGTCAGTGTTGTGTTGTTTCTGCTGCACCCAAGTGGCCAAAAAAAAAAAAAAAGTTATTGCAGTGCTTATAAAAGGCAGGGTGAGTGATCAGGCTGTCCGTTCTGTGTGCACGCTGAAAAAAACATGCACAGTCCTGGCTTTATACATGGGAAACAAACAAAGTGACTCTGACTGAGCCTTGTAACACTGCTACAGCCAGTCGGCAACAGGTGGCGTTTGCACTCGTGCAGAGGGATGGTAAATCTGATCTGCTAACATGTAATCGTATTGCACTCTTTCTCCAGAATGACTCACCTCACCTTTAATGCCAAAATGACTTGTACCAATTTGATTGTGCTATATCACTTTAATGATATTGTGGGGAGGGTGTTGTCATATCCAGAAGAAAACAGTAATAATACAGGAGAGGGCCTTGCAAAAACACAACACACTGCACTTAACTAAACATCTAAAATGTCCTTATAGATGCTTACAGCTGTTTTAAGCATTTATTAAGTGTTTTTATACCACTTGTAAATGCTAAATACAGCAAAGCAAGCTAAAATAAGACATTTCCCTGAAGCTTTGAGCATTGACAGCAGCAGACTTTCACCTGGTGGTGGTGTCCTGTAGCAGCGTGTCCCTGCCGGTTGCGTCACACTGTGACTGGGCATGCTCTGTAATGCAATAAAGAGAAATGAGAAGGAGAGAGGGAAAAGTGGAGTAACTGATCCGGAGTGACAGATGACTCACTCAGTGTGTGCTTCTGAATGAGTCACTGTGATATACATGATTATATTGATATATGTTGTTAGATATATTCTGCATACGGGCCATGTATAAAGTCTGGTGCTGTATAATGAGGATTAGAATGAAATCACCGGTCATTACAGTGGGGTATACTGTACATGTATTGATGACATATATAAATATATAAAAATCAGTCAATTTTTCATATACTAGAAATAATATATTCATTTAACGTTTCTAACTGTATTTCAAATCCAGTATGTCTCCATGCAGGATACAGACTGAAAGCCACAGAGGGCTTGAACTCAGTGACTCACACTCAGTGAGTCATCGATCAACCTGTATCAATTACTACAGGACCTGGTCCAGATAGATGATGACCACCTTCTTTCATCATTGTCTGCTTTCAGAGGAGCTATTGAAAACATCAGCCCGGAATGGTTTGATACCAGCATGACAATAAGGATTACAAATCTACGCTGATTTACGTCTTTAAAACCCTTCTGTGAGTCATATTTTGGTCTCAAATTAATATCATAGCAAACCCTTCTATACTATAAGCAAATTAGACAAGTTTGCTTTATTCTTAACAACCTTGATTTATCCAATCTATCCAATGAGTCCAAATGTGATGTACAAGAAAATTAAAATCAGTGAACAGTATAAAAACTGTAAAATAACACAGACAGGCATATGAAAGGGGGAAATTAGTACACGAGGAAACAAAGCATTTCATGAGCTTCATTTAAAAGCTGCAGTTTCTTTCAAACAGTGAAGTTTGATTTTATGAACTCCATTAAAAGGATTATGGTCTGGCCTGAGGGCGTGCCCTGGCATGTCATGGGTCTTCTGTCTTCAAAATCAAATGGTAGATTCGAGAGATGTTGTACTGTCACTTCTGCAATAAGTACTCCTCAAACCAGATGTGTGAACGTTTTTGGAAGAACACCCATTTGCTGCAGTTCAGGAGTCCAGATGGAGAAAAGTGAACAACTCATGATATTTGCGAGATGAACATTCCCGGCGAAACCGTTACCAGCATCATGCTCTTCAGCGTTCCTAAAGCGACTTACTCACCATCCCCTGCACCTACTGGCACTCCCACCGTCACTGTTACTCTCTGTTACAGATATCCAGTGGCAATGTGGAAAACCTCAGATCATATCGGGAACTCTATGCCACCTCTTCCTCTAGGGTCCTTGACGAAATTCTTACATCACCAAGAGAGGCAACTTGTCCTTGATGCAGGGAACTACTGATGAGATCAGCAGTCTCACCAATCCTGCGGACCTGCAGCTGCTGCTAACGACTCAGGAACAGAGCTGGATGAATGGCATTTGCAAACACTGCTGTTTGTCTCAGCCAGATGTGTGAGCTTTGTTTTAGTTATGCAACATTCACAGAATCTTTTAACACTCCCAAGAAAACATGTGAATGTTAATTGGACAGCAAGAGTAACCCTTTACATTACTGTCTGTGATTTCTAAATAAATGAAAAGAGATTTACTTCAAAGACCAATGAACTTTGGTACCAAATAATGGGTAAATAGGAAAAGCAAAGCAATTCATCATTCATTTGTTATTGGAAACTTTATGCTGAATTGTTTGCTTGCCTGTGGACACAT
Organism: Chaetodon trifasciatus; assembly: GCA_037975065.1. Lineage (NCBI taxonomy): Eukaryota > Metazoa > Chordata > Actinopteri > Chaetodontiformes > Chaetodontidae > Chaetodon > Chaetodon trifasciatus. The sequence goes on along the minus strand of JBBMOE010000007.1, from coordinate 8,161,888 downwards.
TTTCCATTTTTGCATGGTCTGCTGACCTTCTGTGTACTGACTAAAAGACTCTCTGAGTTAAGATAGCAATTCATTGGAATAAATTATTTGGACTTATACCAGTTCAACACAATCTCTATTTTCCCTGTAATTGGTACCAGATTACATATTTTATACCAATCACATTTTGGATACTTCCTGGAAGTTATTAGGAAGTTTTCCTGTAGTATTATGCATAACATTAAAGCAAGCCCACAGTTTCTGTACTCTAATGCATCATCATGTCATGTCCTTACACTAAGTTCATCAACCCGGTCTTTGATTTGAAGACTTGATTTAATGTTCCATGAGGAAAAATGCTTTGGCCCCACAGATGGACCCAGAATTCCAACCACCCTTCAGCAAAAAGAGACCACAACAAAAAGAAGTGCGGAAGAGCCAACGAAGAACCAGAGGAGTTGAGGTGATGGAGATGGAGAGACAAAGGGAATTTGAAGAGCGGGGACATTTTCCCAAAGAGTGAAATGCTGAAATTCAGAGTAACACACACGAAACATTTGCTTTTTGACAGCAGAGGCCGTTGTTTAATCTGAAGATTTTAAGATGTCAGCGTAGACATGAAGTTCATTGAGCAGGACACAGCATTCAGTACCAGTTTATCAAACAGGCAGCTCGCTGTTTAGATGAATATCTCTCCGAAGAGATCCAGCCAAATGTGTTTGACTCCCAACATACTTTCATAAATCCATGGGTGGATGCATACAAATACTCTTGGATAAACACACAAAAATATCTGAGGTCATTAGCTGTTTGCTATTGAAGACAGTCAACTTTACATGCAGTCCTGCCCAGTCCTAAAGGAGAAACTGAATAGCTGAATGTGTAAAAATGGAGCCATGGATGGAAGATCTGCTGAATGAAATAAGCTTATTAATGTCCATTCTCACACATATCCGTCTGTCTGGACAATGTGTCCCCTCTAGGGACAGTGTCTCCATTGTCACTTACGCCAATTTGGTGCGCTTATCTGAAATGCATGAATCATTGCCCATTATTGTGATGAATTTAAGAACTTTGTCTCATTTCCTCTGTGGAGCTATAGTTAGTGCTGTCAGAGAGAAAGAGATGACTGATCGAATCCATTGCTTTACAAACTCCTGAGTTCACCTTTCCTCCTTAACATCTTGCTGACAGATAAGTGCTTTGAAGTCGGACAAATGTCTGACAAAAGAGACGGATTCTTGATGGCTGGTGCTGTACGTTAGTGCATATATATTCGTTTGATTTAATGTCTAGCCTACTCAGTGTTCATGCTATGACTCATAGGTCCTCATGGAGGGAGGGGAGGTGGTGGTGACGTCCCAGAATATTGCGACATAGACAAGCTTTAATGCAGAAATTCACTGTGAGGCCCAGTGGGAGGGTTCAGTAGCCCTGTGGGTGGCGAGTCATGCAGGAAAACCTGATGTTGTGTGTTCTCTTGGCTGTCCTGCAAGAGACCTGCACACAGTGGCCCCATCCTTTCTTAACATGCATGTTACTTCACGGTGCTGACACATGCTTACGGACAGGGTTGTTATATTATTTATAATGTACACGCTGATCTGTTTCCTTGGCAAGCTCTGTAAAATAAGAACATTTGGATCAAACAGCAACTCACACAGGCAATATGGAATACAGTATTTCAAAAACAATAAATAATAGTGAAATAACAATACTGAAGCCAGTTCATGTGCACTAGTATCGTGGTCCTGGGTCTCATCCTGTTTTTGATCATATATGGCATTTACATAAAACATGAGAGACCTTTATATTCATATCCCTGTGTACATGATAATAACAGTATCAGGTTTCCTGAACACACCATTTGCCTGCAGATGTGCTCCTCTGTACCAACAGAGAACAGGATAGGGTGTATACTTTGGTTTGTCCAGCCAGCATATCCAGGACAAACTAGTCAGAAAGTCTGTGTGGGCCTGTCGGAAACAACAAAACCCTTAATTTGCAAACATTCAAATGCTTAAAAGACTAATGGTGATGATGAATTTCATAACAAACAACATGCAAAACATGGTGCAACATATCTTCATTTTTACTGACAAGACGAGGACTCGTCTTTCTCATGAGAGTGATCAGTCGTCATAAACTTTAAACCTGAGTGCATATTCCAGAGGTCTGTGCTAACAAAGTTACGTTTTCTTCAGTTATCATCACATAAAGAAACTGTTGATTTATGAAGAAAACATGATCTACTGGGTGACTTCAACTCAAAGTCACTGGAAGCTGTAAACCACCCAACTTGGTTTTCAGTCATCTGATGACCTTTGAGTGAGGTCACATTCATGCACCATCCATCATCAAACCTGTAAAACCTGATCATGTTTCACTTTCTCTACGAGAGACTAGGCAGTGTTTGACAGGGAAGATTTGGTCTCCAAATTTCAATGGTCGTTCTCTCTGTTTCTCAATTTTTCAAGTAAAGTACCATTGAATTGCAATTATCCGTAACACAAGCCAAAGTACACACAGGCTCTGACGAACATACTGAGCACTGTGAAAGATGAAAAGAAGAGCTTTGGGTGACTGACTGTTTTGTAGAAGATAACATCTGGTTGAGGAAGACGGAAGATGTAGAAAGGGAGGGTGGTGTGGAGGACGATGGTAATGGTGGAGCTGGGGGGTCAGAATGTCTTTAGTTTTCTACTAAAATGTAGAATTCATATAATCAAAGCCTTTGTTCTTCTCCTCCATCACTGAGAAATGTGTCTTATATCTTACTCATCTAGACCAATGAGTCATCACCTTCATCACATGTCCAGGATCCACATGTGTCACATCAGGAGGCTCAGCAAATTCTCACATTGCTTCAGCCCTCTGATTCAGTCTGCTGTGTTCACCTCTAATGACATTTAAGACAAACTCTCTGGCCTGTCATATCAAGTATAGATGTCAATCTAATAATCTGTGCTTCTTCCTTTCTACCAGGTAGCCTTTAAAATACTGTGTGTGTGTTCTATATTGTGCAAACATCCACTTGTGAATGTGAAGCAGATGCAGATGGAGGGTTTCTAGTGGTCACAGCCATCATTTAAGTTGGCAGATGCTGCTGTAGTTCATCATCCACAGATGTGTCTGTGTTGACATTATAACAGCCCACATTAGCGAAGCACTTACAAACGCATGCAGCAAGTTAAACTATTAGTTGTCAGCAAGATCACCACTCTTTCAACTCTGGAGATTGATCCTTGTTTTCCAAAAATAAAGACAAAAGTACCAGCTGAAATCATTATATCAAGCTCCCTGCAGCCCTGTAAAATCAAGGACACAGTAAAAACAGGCTAAAATCAACTATTTCACTTATTAATATCACGAAAAACTCTCCATTGGTGTCTCCATTTGGCCGTCACACTTTTTGTGCCATCGTCTAAGGGCTTATCATATTGTTCTCTGAGTGAAAGAGATTAAAATAAGTAATGAGAGTGGATATTAAATCATGACAAGACAAAAATTAAAGGGTTTAAAAAACAGGGACCCCCTCCTCTATTAATCATATGCGATAAAATGTGTAACAGCAATAAAGCTTCAGTTTTAGCACTACATGATCTGAGCGCTGCTTTTGACACAGCTGATCACAAAGCTCTTTTAGACAGATTGCAAGCTCACATTGGACTGTTAGGACCTGTTTTTGACTGGTTTTCATTTTGCTGGGAGATTCTGTGCTGCAGCTGATGATAGCTTCTCCAAAATGACCCGTGGGGTTTCCTAGGGTTTAGGGACGCTTTGTTTCAATTTATATATGCTACCCCTCAGTGATGTCATCAGGAGACACAGCATCTCCTTCGACGGTTACACCAATGACAAAACTTTATGTGACTGTGCCTCCTGTTAGATATTAATGTTTGTGGTAGAGTCTGGCTCTGTACCCTTTCCTGCAGTTGCATTCTCACTTTCCACGGTTCTGCTCTCAATTGTCCTGTTTCCCATTCTACACCAGCTCACCAGATGCCCTCAGATTTTTCTCCTTGCTTTCCAAATCTTATCACTCCCATCTGCAATCACTGCAATCCCCTCATTCCCCTCACTTGAGCTTCCCCACCTGCACATCATTCCCTCATCAGCCATTTTTTCAGCTCAGCTCAGAGCTTTGCTCCCTTGTCAGGCCACTGCAGCTGTCATGTTGCTTCTTGTCATTGCCTTCGAGCCTCTGTATCCTGTACCTGTAAACTGATATTTAAATGAAATACTGATATTCTAAAGCTCAGACAGAGACAGTTCACAACACTAAGTGTCCTTGGACTTCACCCAAGCCAACAAGCAAGAAACCTCAGTGTGGTCTTTGACTTATGTGTGGTTTGACTTTAGGCACGTTTTTTATTGGCTCATAAAATATCGCTTAAATGCAACCATTTCTCTCATGTTTCTCATGTTTTTTCATCAAGCAGCCTGGACTGCTGTCTTGTTCTCTTGTCTGGTCTTTCCCCAGAAAAAGTTCTAAATCAGCTACAGCTGATTCAAGCTGATGCAAGTTTTATTTTAATACCAAGAAATGAACCTGTTATCATTGGTCATCAACACATCTCTATCACATTACATTGTTGCCTGCATCCACATGGCTAATATAAGCAATGAAAGTGGATTTTCAATCATATTCAGACCACTTAAGAGCAGACAGAATGTCTCCAAAAGCACAGAAATTAAAGGGCACTGTACTACATACCGCGTCATGCCTTGATGTAGTAAGAGTGGAAATGTTTGGCACACTCGTTTTGCACACGTGCGGACGTAAAACAGTTTCTTACAACTCAAGCCCACTCTGTCCCTTCCATCATGTTGTCACTTTTTTGTTTACTTGCACAATTTACAACATGTGCTCTCACCATCATTGCCTGTTCGGAGAAAATAAGATCAAGGCAGGATACTAATTCTCCACATGTCTTCTGTTCTGCACCGCAGCCAGAGGGCTGCTGGGTGCCTGCTCTTCCTCTCTGTGTAAAACAGTAATGCACAGTGCTCTCTCATCCAGGTCTCTGCCAATGTTGCCTCAAATCTTGTGAATTAAAGCTGAACGCTCCCTACTGATCATCAGGGATGGCCGACAGGAACTTGTCATGATGTTGGATCTTCATATACAGATCAGAGTGACCCGCTCTCAGCAGCAGTGGCGCATTGGGGGAGGAATTATGAGGCTGGCGTCAGTGAAAAAATATGGAGCAATTTCCTTGAATATGTTTTCATTTTCCTTTTTATTTACGGATTTCAATTTTAGCCTTTATACATAAGCTTTTGTGATTTGCAGGATGTTTTCATTACATTTTCAAATTGCTTTTCCACAATTTTAATCTATCATGTCAATATCCACTCATTAGTTTTTTCTGTTTCTTTTTAACATATAATTATGCCCTGAGAACAAAATTATGGGTAACATGATCCTCCGTAGAATTTGGTCACAAAAGATTTTCTAAGTTTTCATGGTCAAATTCCAAAACTTTGTTTGGATTTCTTCATCAAACCTTTTTTACCCTTAATATAGCCATCTGAACCAGGTTGACATCAGGAATCTATTCTGCAATGAGGCTTAGAAATAGATGTTTTCTATGTGGATTAAACAATAGGGATATAATGCGCTAATTGGTGAGCTGTTTTCCCCCCGTGCAGTCTTTTGATAAGCTAAGCTAACAGGCTTCTGTTTCCAGCTACATACTTACTGTACAGACATGAGAGGGGTATCAGTCTTCTTGAACTCTTCCTTTAAGTGCTTTTAGCTCCTTCTGAAAACTATTCCAAGTGACTGGACTAAGAAACCCAAAAGCTCCATTTATCGTCTGTGTTTGAGCCTTTGGAAAAAAGGCTCTTGATTAATCTGTCCCAATCAGTCACCGTGTTTGTTATCTTTCCTCTCCAGGTTAACCCGGGTTGGAGCTAGCCATATTCAAGAATATACCAGGCTTACACTTTGGCCAGTTTGCCGTCCATCAGACAGACAACAGACAGACATTAAACACTTATGTAGACAATCACACCCACATGTCTCAGGAATGTCTGGCCACATCCATTTCAGGCCTCTGAAAGGTGATGGTATCCGCTGAGACACCATGTTACCCTCGTCTATCTTTGTCATGTATTCAGAATAGTTTCAATCTCCTCTGCTTGGGTTTCAGACACCAAATGATGAAGCATCCATTTTGTCTTTCCCTCCGCTGGCACCCTTTTGCGTCAGCGGCCATGTTTGCTGAGATTTCCGTCTGGGCTGAGAAGACGTTTCTCCGGCAAAGACATTTCTGTCACCGAGGGTAATTTCCCACAACATGACAAAGTGTTGTAGGTTATGCAAACACCCAACAACAAAGGGTGTTCACCCGCTGGAGACAGAGATGAAAGGAGAGATGAGTGAGGGATATTGGGACCTCAAAGGCCACACAGAAAATACCAGGACCTTTTATCTCCTGAAGAAATATTCAATGATAAGTAAGGATGAGACACTGTCTCCCTCCTCGAAAAATATATTTACCTATTCATCAGCCCCTGCCCGGGGCTCATACGTTGCACCTGACGTCTCTTTGTCATAGAGGCAGAGTAAAATATCGGTTGTGTGCTTTAACCACTCGGACGCTATAATAGAATTTCAAACATAATAGCATTTGTGGGAAAACGCAGACTGTAACTTTCTTTCTAAACTCAAACAAATGAATGCAGCAGGAATGATGTCATTGCTAATGTGATAAGCCAAAGCGGTTGTCTTAATACTATGAAACCTGTGCCGACATATTATGACTCCGACTGACTACAACAAAAACAGGTCACGACCAAAAAATACATTATCCTCATATCTTAAATATATGACACTGTGTTTGAGCAGTCATTCCCATGTCACCCTGCCCTCTATTTGTGATGCATTATTGATGAATGAAACCAGCTGGAGAACTTGCTGCTCTTTTATTTTCATTCAATGAGCCTTCATACCACAGCCTCCACAGTATGCATTACATATGTGCATTTTGTTAACCTGTTCTCTAACCTATATGAATTATTGAGCAACATAAATGCTTTCTGTACTGTGCCGGGATCAAGCCACAGAGAACTTAACATCGTGTGGTGAGATGTTAGATCGTACGAACACATGTTCTGTTAAGCAATATATAAAGCATATCACCATTTATGTGACTAAGAAAAGGAGACTGACCACTCAGGATATGACGTCATTGTTGCTCATTTGCAAAAATTGCTTTTCATGCATACCCACTGATTTGCTGCTTGTATAGATTCTGTGTATATTCAGTGTGATTCAGCATAAGAGAGAGGGAAGGTAATGCCATGACTGAGGCCCTTTCATGTTCCTGTTACTTGGGAAATCAAACATGTCATTGGGGGAGAAATGGTCAGTCTTTAAGGGGTGAGGTGTTACAACCCAAAGGTCATATGAACATTGTCTATGGCTCCTTTTTCTTTTTACTTTTAGCATGTACTGTTGCATGCCATTTGCGTACAACTGGGACATCATTGTCAGAACATTGCACCTTGAACTTTCACCCTGTACCTCATACATCTGTCACAGATTTGAGGTAAAATGAAAAAATATGCATTTTGGAATGCAGCTGTAGCCTTCATATGAGCCCTGCGCTCAGTGCCTCAGTTGATATAAGGTATGCTGAGGATTGTGGGTAAGAACAGCCAGAAAAATATGCGACCACATGAAGAAAGACACCCTGGTATTTACACCATATTAGATTTGACATACTGTGCATTGGGACATACAAAATATTTTTCTGGCATACTAAATAATGTGGTTGTATGAGTATTGGAATGCAACAGTAATCTCCGCTGAACATCTCTATCTGCTATGGTGCCTATGTGAGTTTTTGATCGGCTGCAGCTGAGCTCAGCTGATTGACTGAGCGAATGATTAACAGTGTGAGTGTGTAGGTTGTTCCAGGAAGCTGATTTGTTCCAGTCTCCCAGCTTTCAGTCTAAAAGTCTGGCTTCCCAGCTCCTGGGGACTCTCCTCTCTCTGCTTCCACCCAGACTGCCAGTAAAATGTGTCAAATGTATTTTAAACATAGCTTTAAACAATCACATATTTGTCCATCATGAAAAATGTGATTTCCTTCTTTCCAAGACCCACCAGCAACAGAGATTTATTTGCATACATTTCACACAGAAACATGCTGTTGCTGGAAGTGGCAAGAGGAGAGCCCCCTTCAAGCTGTGGGAACCAATCAGTTTCCTGGAACAGCCTGCAACCTCACAGTCAGCCTTTTCAATCAGCCAAGCTCACCTGCAGCTCATCACACACTCACACAGGCACCAATCCACAACACATGTGCAGAGGAAGCCAAAGCACAAAAACATTGAGTTGTTCTTACGACCTTGGTGTCGGAGCACCCATGAAATGTGATCGCTCTGCTCACAAGTGGTGGGTAAAGTCATGAAAATCTATGCTCAAATAAAAGTGCAATTACTTCCATAAAATGTGATTCAGTGAAAAGTGAAAATCGTATAAAAAGCCAAAAGGTTTTCGTTAACTTGTCAATAAGTGTATTTAACCGATGAACTTGCTGAATATGAAAATAAATGTTATCAATTTGCTTGTAAATCAATGAAATGAGGGCTATCAGTAAAATAAAGGTAGTAATAATTGCAAGGATTTTTTAGTGCCCTTCTAGTTCTAGTTAGTCATGAAACCTACTCCTCCATCAGTGGTAGTTCAGCTCCTGTCCTTCACTATATCTCCTCTCACTTCACACCGCTTCCCTTTATCTCCACAAGTATGAAAAATGAGAACATACATCTTTCAAACAAAGAATGTTTATTGTTCAGGCTGTGAAACATGTGACTGCTGGCTTTGCAGATCAGGCAACAAGTTGTCAGACCAACAGTTGGTCTATGTGACTGGACGTCATCTTTGTCCGCCCTACCCGCTATTTACTTTTGCCTGGGCCTCTGATCTATGGGCACAAAGTGACCCTGCTTATCTAAAGGAGAGGAGGAGGAAACGGGACTAGACGGACCAAGTGGGAAAATAAGTCTGAAGGAGAAGGAAAAAAAAAAGATGGGAAGGAAATGTATGAAACACAAGAAAAAAAGGCTCAGTCTAACATTTATGAAACTGAATTTGAATTTTGCATTTTTTTAATGGCCCCAAAAAGACAAGGTACATGGCTCCAGTTACTTTAAAGAATTGTTGCGCCATTACGTTTTCCAGTAAAGCCTTTACCTCAAACTGCATCTGCTCATAAGTTAAACCACCCGTCTTTGACCTTTAAAGCAAGACTAAAGATAGAATATCATAATCTTCCTCTCACAAAAAAATAGTCCAGTTTATGAGCAATAAAATGCACTGTTGCTCAATTCAATACTCTCTTATTGTTCCACTCTTACTTGGTCTGGTATGACCAGTAGCTAATGGTGGCTAATGTTAGCAAGTTAGAAAACTTTAGAGATATTGCTGTATAAGTGACATTACTGCAGGTTACTATTTGTATTATCCACATCTACCTGTGTTACTGTGACAATAGCTTAGACTTCAGCGTTTAACATAATCTCATAATTGTCAAAAGTTGCATGCAGTAGGTAGCAAAGCTGCCAGATTAAAGGAATTTAGGAAATATTTGTTGGATGAGAACATCAATTCCAGTCTCACACTTGCACGATGTATCCAGTAGCCTCTCTGCTTAGCTCAGCATGAAGATTTGAGGGGAAACAGCTACGCTAACACCGTCCAACTAGCCTACAGGCACCCATGAAGCTCATTAATTAGTGCCTGATATCTTGCCTGTTTAATGCACACAAACAAGAGTTTGAGGTTTTCCAGACGTTTTATACGGGACTATTTCTTGGTTGGATGCAGTGACTTCCTGGAGTCTGTCATCACTGTCAGGTTGCCAGGCAATGTGCAACAGTTTCAGTGCCAGAAACGTTTTTTTTAAACTTTTTTTTTGTACTGTAGATGCTTGCTTATGCAATATCTAGCCTTACTATTATTGAAAAAACTAAATAAGAACTTAAAAATCACTGAAAAACAATGCAAATGTCTTACCTTTATCAACCAATACCAGCCTTATGAGCCATCCGTCTAAAAGCTTTTTTTAACACATCATATGTATCCTAATACAATATATAACACAATAGACAGCTGTATAGATAACACCACTGATATATTTCTGTTTCAGGCAATGCATTTTTTATTTCTTTCTTGTTTCATTGCATTATTCATCCTCACATAACAGTTGCCACTTACCTGACTTCCTGAGGTGAAATGTTTATCTTCTTGTTTTTTTTTTTGTTTTTGTTTTTTTTTCTCAACCTTCCTCAATAAATAATGAGGCATTTAACTGGGCTTGCACTGGTGGGGATTCCGCTCTGATGTCAGCTGGTAAAATGACATGATAAACAATGAGGACAAGGACAAACAGTGAAGAAGTCTTAAGATGATTACATGTTAGAAAACATACTTATCAGTAATCATATAACACCTAAAAACAATTTGATTCGATTTAAGGAGCCATCTAGTAACTATATTGTGCTTTACTTTCCATAATTCTTTGAGTGTACAAATGATCAGTGTGAAATTTATGCCCAAAACGGTGGCCCTAAAAACTCCCACAATGCAACAGAAAAGTAATGTTCAAGGAACATACAGTACCTCCTCCAAAGGACGGTGTTACAGTGTGAGGAGAAGGGGCTTCTGAAGACCAGCTGACAAGCAGTTCTAATGGATTATAATGGCCCACAATGCAATGAGCTGCAATATCAGATGAAAAAAATAAAGATTGCGCTACAACTGTTGCTCATAAGGGGACATAGTGATGATTCATAAAAATAATGATGATTAATAAGTGTCAAAAATCTCAGTTTATTGCTTCATATAGAGTAAACTACTATATGATATTATAGAGAATGAGTGAATGTGATTTTGGACCCAGAGCATATCTCACTCAGTATCAAGCAGCATTCAAAAGGTCAAAAGCAATAAAAGCATTTTGAGATATGGGTTCAGCAATGGGAGGAAAACAGCAATAAAAACCCAGAAGCTAAACTAAGATCTTATTTTCTTTGGAACATTTGCTAAATGCTACAGACACGGTACCTGCCAAAACAAAGAAAACAGTAAAGCTCTTAAAATCCCATCATGCTTGAGTTCCTATCTGCACATGTAAAGACAAATCTGCTTCATGATTATTCTAATACCTAAACAGCTAAAATAATTAAACAATTACAGCAATTGTGAAAGAGAGCAGGAGCTTTAGCCACAAAGAGGGCTTGATTTCCTGATGCTTAAGGACTCAGTGTGGCTCAGGCCTGCACAGTCTGAGAGAAAGAAAATGTTAATGCATGTGCACTCTTTTGCCATGATGCCTGTGCATTGATTTATAGTAAAGACAGACAAACCACGTGACTCCATGAGCTGTAAATGTCAATCTCAGACATGAACAGAACGTTTCATTTAAACCAGCCTGGAAAGCTGCTCATAGAGCCCATAAAGAAGATAAAGTCCATGTGTTGGATTTCATAGCAGTAGGAAAGTCTCAATAAGTGGACGGTCCCATTTTTGGTGAGTGTTTGTTTCCTCCACTGAGGATCTCTGTGGCTCTGTTGTGATGTTGGACAAAGCTGAATGTTATGTTGCCATGTGGCCACAGACGTCAGTGTCCCTCTATTTGCGCTGTGATGCCTTATAATTTTTGACAAGCCTTTAGGCAGATATGCTGAACTTGTTTTGACTCGGTGTGTGTCTGCGTCAGTGTTCTTCTTATTTTCACTGGCCGCTGTCAAAATGCAATTTATCAGCAACAAAAACTTTGAAAGTACATTTTCCAAAGCAGAGCCAGTTATGGATAAATGTTTCTTTTCTGACTTTCCAATGCAATGGTTTCTGTTGCCGAATGTCTGGCTGAAGTTAAATTGGTGTTGCTTAAGAGGCCATTAGCCGAGACAGAGTGAGAGAGATTGTGGTTGGTCAGTGTTGCAGGAGGTCAGACATTCACCTCGAGAGATCACGACACTTCATCATCTTTGAGCCACAGTTTGACAATGGTACTACCCAGACCCATTAAAAAGGAGAGGCAGCTTGATCTTGCCACCATGTGTTCACATGGTTTATGTAGCTCTCAACACTTAATTACTATGTTGACAGACAGCATTAATCAGTTTTTCTGTGATTGATTTCAAGAAGGACGTGGGACTGTTGCCACAACATAAAATACACTCATAGTATGCATGCATTAATATTTTTTTGTGCTTCAATGGTCATAATTACTGACACTATAATGTTATCTTAGGTTAAGACATTCACAAAAACATAGGCAGTCTTCAGAAAAACTCCTTCTCCCTCCTACAGGGAGAGAAAGATGGCAGTGGGCAGGCCAGGAAAATGTCCAAAATAGCCGCTGCATTGATCCACACTTCCACTGCTTTTACTGCAAGTCCCTTTTCATAGACACACTATGCTATCAGGCAGACCAGAGCCAAAACCTGGTCAAAGGTGAGATATTTACACCTCAAATTCTGCAGCCAAGCATGTTGTTGGTAGTGTTGTCCGGGCCTTGCTGTTACGACTGCCGCTCAGGCTGAACATACACACATACAGATGCACGTCATTATAGTGGTTGAAATATAAAATATTCATCACTCTTGCATATCCATCACTGCTTTTGCAGAACTGCAGCTCTTGCACTTTCACTTACACTTTTCAAAGAAAACAGGGAGATAGCGAATTACAGAGTTGATCATGCTCCAACATCGAACATGTTGTATTTCATCTCAATTTGTGAGCGTCCTTCCCCAGGAGCTTTAATAGGTGCCTCAGAATCAAATCTGAACTTTCACCACCCCAGTTTCAGAAGATTTTAGAGGGTTCAGAGTTCACCCACCACAGATTCAGAAAAATCTGTGGGAAAGTTGATATTTAGTATAAATATTATGCTTGCTTATCAATGCAATCAATAGTGTGTGGAGCTTCCAAAAACCACATCAAATGCAAGGGAGTTTGGGAAATAAAGCACGTAGGCATTTATGACCCAGTGGGCCTACCACTACCACAGACATCAGCTGTTTGCAATATGAAGCCAGACTGGCTTAGCACAACAATGGGTGTGTATGTGCTTGAGGTGGAGTAAGGTGGGCCAATCCTATTTAGAAAAGTACAGAAAACAGAAAAATATGTGAAGTAATTAGCTACCTGCAGTTATACTCGCTTTTTACTGCAGTCATCCACATTTATGATGCCGATCTCGCTTGATACAGACTAGCCATGTTTCCTAGTTGAGCTAGCTGCCATCCATTGTAATCAGATACTGTCGTAACCACTTCAACAACACAGTAACTTAAGATAAAATTTGTATACCAATGAGCTGACAACTGCAGTTAATTTGAGGTGAATGTAGTCCAACTGACATCTGGTTATGGTAGCTGCCAAAGTGCTTGCTTATATATTATCTCCCGATAAACATTAACTAAAGCTGGCTAAAATACCACCACTGGCTAGGTTCATGAGCGTCATGTTGCGGTGGTTTGGAAAAAAAGGGGTTTTCTGTGGAGAGGTGTGGGGCTTTGTTTCCTGTGCCTCCTTTTTTGGCAGAGGCTGGGCGTTGTTCTCCAGGTGGCTGGGAGCCTTCTCCAACACAGCTGGGCCTCGTCACAATCAAGCACAGCATGAAGGCTGTGTACTGCAGACGACTTGGTGATTGTTTCTGCTGCTTAGTGGTGTTGTTGGCAGTTTATCATTGCTACCTGTGAAAAGTGAATCTTTAGTTTTTGTTCTCTCGTGTCTATCCCCAGAGCCTGATCTTGTGTGTTTTTTGTTTTTTTTTCCTTTTTTGAGTCCAAATCCTGCCGAAACATAATACATGTCAAAAGCTGTGGTCATTTCAGCAAGCCTTAAACATGACAAGCATGATAAACATATCCTCCCTCTGTCCATTGCCACACATCATCACTCAAAGCTTCAAACCACTTTTGACTTTTTCAATATTTAACCAAGACTGAGATATTTCTTTATGGTTACCAGCTGCTGTGAGCGTCTAAAAATAATCATTAAAAAAGTGTTTATTAAGCTTAAGCTGCGAAGAGCGGATAATATAGGGAAAATAAACTATGTTGTTAGAGCATTTTCATATTCAGAATCTACATTTTGCAACTTGGCAATAAGCTGTTTCTTCATTATCCTCATAAAGAAGTAATTGGGATAGATACCCTCGAATACAAGGTCGTACCTGTGAATCATCTCTTCCAGCTGGGATTGGTGAAGACAGGGCTCCACCTCATAGGACCAGTCACTGAATTAATGAGCATGGAAGCAAAAATCAAACCAAAGCCGTCCCACTCACTGACTGTCAGGTTGTTCTGACAGTGGTAGAATTCACTCTGCACTAAAGCTGCTGTGTATTCACTGTGAATGCTGTTCTGATATTACACTTTCTAGCTTGCTTGAATTGGTCATGTATTGTTTTTGTTGAGTGTTCTAAGGACAGTCTTGCACAATGACCTGTTATTTTCCCAGAGAGCCACTACATCCAAGGCAGGCATGTTTATGCTGGCATGTATTTACGTGTTATTATTTTAGATCTAAATTCAGATGCAATATGTCATCTTTGATGTCACATTCTTAATATCTCAGATTACTCTGTGATGTGCTGTAGGTCTGCACAAAGTGCAAACAGCTGCCACTTTTAACTGTCGCTGAGTGTTAGTGAAGGAAGCAAAAACAAACTTGAGAATAAGTCACAGATCTTCTTTCAGGAAAGCAGAAGAACCCAACCTCTGGCTCAATCCTGCTCACACCATTGTAGTGCCAGTTATTATTACATACAAGCACATCATTTGGACAAAAATATTGGAACTGTTCAGAGCACAATTTTACATTACCAGACTGTTACTCCCTAAAATTCCTGTATGTGACTGCACATCTTTGGTCAACTCCCTTGTATGATTATCTTGTCTTAAGTATGTCTTGATTCAGCCTTTCAAGTGCAAAGTGGAACACCTGCCCCACCGTGATGTCCTTTGATGGTAGTAGATGGGACTGTGAGATGGGGGAAATTTATGAGATGATTTGTCTCTCATGAATCTTCTTTATAGAGACTGAAGAAACCTCCCAGTCTCTACACCCTGTTCACCCTTTACATGACTCTCTGCGAGACATTTGTGAACACCAACCCTGTGTGTGTATGTGTTTGTGTGTGCTTTGTAGTGTTTAAATGTGAAGTGAAATGAACGAAACACAGAATAAAAGAGGACCTAGCAGTAAGCCCAGAGGGATTCCAAAGTACTGTCGAGCTTTGAGGGGGCAGAAAGTTTGGGGTGATAATGTGAAAGAGAAATCAGTTCAACAGTCAGTAACATCATTTTTCCAAATGATCTGGGATGAGTCCATGACGAACATTATAAAAAGGTCCACAAACAGTTCTCAAAAGTCATCGATATAGTCAGCTGTAGTTTTAGTTTTCTGAATTCATTAATATTCTGGATGTGATCCGCTGGCCGCCAGCTGACAATGTGGGCTGTCTCCTGATTGACTTGCCATTCAGTCCGGATGCAGACTGAGGTACAGACTTTGAGAAGTCCTGGCCAACACTATCCCTCATGTCAGAAAAAGCAAATGCTGATGAAAATCAACATTAAGCCCCCATAGAAAGTAGTCAAATTCAAATTCATGCATCTAACATTAGCTTAATTAGCCAGTTGTCATTTCAGCCAGTAAATCAATGGTCATTGGTGAGAGATGAGAAGTTACTTTTGTCTATCTCCATATGAAATCGGGGCCCATGTTTTCAAGTTTAATATTGGTGGTAAATAGCAACAGTAGCTAAGGTGGGTGGGGCTTAGTGAAGAGTCAGTTAAGTCGTTGAGAACAATGCTGTCATATCTAATAAAAATGACGGCCACAGTTTTCCATTGCAGTGTTTTCCATGAAGTGCTGTCCACTGATGAACCTCTAGACAGATATTCCTGACTTCTGTAATCACACACAAATTGGACATTTTAATGCTCTTTAACCATCTGTCCTCATTCCACCTCTCCCTTATTTTGTTTTCTATCAATGCTCCTTGTGTGTCGTGCCTTCTCTCAACATTTTCCCTTCTCTTTGTTGTTTTATGGTCTCTCTTCAGAGTTTTTTTTTTCAGTTCCCTATTTCCTTTTCTCTGGAAATAGTCAAAGGAGTCAGCTTTGATTTGTCAAACTCAGCAACAGACAGATCTCAGTACAAAAGCCTCAGGTTTCTGTAAAACAAAGGATTATCAGAGAAAAAAGACAATGTTGCAGTTATGTGCAAATTGTATGCAGGATTCTGCTACTGTTGAAGGTGGAATGAGTTGTGTGTGTTTTTCTGTATTTGTGTGCATACATTTGTGTGTGTTATGCCACAGACAATATCCTGTTTCATACGTGAGGTCAGGTTATCCTGCTCTGTCATCAGAACGAGCAGATGTAACGGGAATACAGCACACACTGGTCATGTGACGAGGGGGGATAATGGTACCCATGAAAAAAGAGGATGATGGGAAATGTGTGTGTGTGTGTGTGTGTGTGTGTGTGTGTGTGTGTGTGTGTGTGTGTGTGTGTGGGTGGGTGCGTGCGTGCGTCTTTTCGTGTCACATACCATAACCAGATAACATGCTTGTTGTACTTACAGTGTAGCTGTACACCATTGCACTGGGTGACATGCTCGTTTGTTACAATGCACATGGACTCCATTTACTCCGGTTAAAGTAACATTTGCCAAAAACTGCACCAGCCAGCTGTTTAAGAAAATAATTTAGTCTTTTTGAAAATGAAAGTAAATATATGTACCATGTTTTAAGTATTTCCATCTTGGCTTGAGTGCTACAGACAGGGTATTTAAATTGGACGTACAGTCAGAGGCATTCAGACCATGCATTGTTGGTTTTGGGTTTTTCGTGGGATTTATTGCCAGCCTTATCCTTTAATGTGAAAGACTTCTCTCGGTTTCATATGAAAATCTTGTCACTCCTAAAGATTTTTTTCAATTCAGTGCTAATAAAGACCTGTATTGCACCTTTAAGGGCTGAGGGCTAACTCTGTATGCTTCAGCAAAAATCCCTTCTGGAAACTGCTAGATACAAATAACTGCTGCTTTTTGTAATCCCTGCAGGGTCACATGGAGGCCTAACTGTATAGAGTGTCAGAGGATTATTACATCACCCTGATCTGGTAAATAATGTCTGAAGTGTTTTTTGTCTTTCTCCAGGAATTAGTCCATAGTTCAACTGGCTCGTTTCAGGAGCATTATGAGAGTAGAGGAATAGCTTTCTTGATTGCATTTTAATAAAACCTTTGGGTACATGTGCAGCACAAACAACGTCATCTAGGAATTGTGCAGTCATAGATAATGGTATAAGTAGTACATTTCTTCCAAAGAACTGGCTCCCAGTCGACGGCTGCAGCTACAGTAACTGATCCGTGTCTGAGTGCATTTTCCGTACAGAGATGGTGAGGCCTTTTCTTGAGAACACACTGTCAAGCGAGAGTCTTCTAGGAATTAATTATTATCTCTGATCTAATACCAAATCTAATACTAATGGTATTCCTTGGAGGGTATTTCAGTTATGTTTCTATTTGGAAACTATTCCTGTACTTTGCATCTCTTTAGACTGTCATTTTCCATAGTCGACCTGGATGGTCGACACGGATGCATGAAACCACACTTAACAATATAATTCAAAACAAAAGCATACCATTTATTCTCCCAGGGGAAACTCCATGTCCACAGCTTTCACTCTCTCAAACATTTACAAACACTGAGCTGACGCAATCACATTTCTCTCTTTCTCCCTCTGTCTTTCTCTCTCAAGCTTTTATATCCAATAGTACTGATGCTGAGTGGCTGGGGTCCTGCAGGAGAAGTGTGCTCCCAGGGACAATGACATCCAGGAGGAGCTCCTTTGCCTTATAACATACAGTGTGATTTCAGTTACTGGATACAATAAAAAAAATGCAGTATAGAGTTTCAAGCACAGCCAGTGAGTTACGCTGACCTTCAGAAGTCATCGGATCAGAAGATGAGGCATGGCTAATCATGTGTCAATACTAAAGAAGAGAGGGATATTGTAATGAGTAGAGTGCTAAAATCAGGGCCTACCGTCAGGATGCTCTCAATAACATGGGATTAATTTCACTCATAAAGCTTGGGGCATTACCTCAGTACAGTTTCTGGTCTTTCTGACATCTCTCCAACTTTATAAAAGAAGTAAACACAATAGTTGCGGAAATTGGAAACTAGAGGACACTGGAGCATCCTGCCTAAACAAACAAATTCCTGAGTGTTGTCTCATTTGTTTTGCAAGACTCCGCCATTAAACCAACAAATTCATCACGCCTTTACTGTCTTACATCTTTGCATTTCATACAGATGTAGAGGCACTTCAAAGTTTAATGAATACAGGGTGCAAGGGTAATCAGCCATCTGTATTAATAGCATGCTGGAAACATATGCTCTCTCTCACCCAAAGACAGGCTCCCAATCATGTCCGTAGGCTGAAGGAGCTCCAGCACCTGGTGTTCGGCCCAAAGATCGCACACAAGCACTCACAAGCAGCGGGATAATACTCTGATAATAGCAAACACACATTAAGAGTTATTATGCAAAGACAGGCAAAAGAAAAACACTGGATGATCAAAAGGAAAAGGCAGCCAACAGAGTGAAGAAAGAGACCAGGGCTGGCTAAGGCAGATGTCATTTTGTTTCTTCCTGTTCGTGTTTTGGAGTTGTCTGCAAGAACGTGAGATTCAGGCCTTTCCTCTCGATGCCTTTGATAACAGTATCACAGCTTTGGATTCCTGGAGTAATTATTACCTTGCACCTGAAGGTATACTGGGCCTGTATGCATGTTTTCTTCTTGAATCAGTGATTTTACTTGATATTTAAGAACATATGCAATGCACAACTTACTTCATAACAAGTTTAACATTCCACATCTGCCTGTGATGAGAAGCTGAGAGCAAATGGACTTGCTTTTCACATATTCAAGCAACAAAGATGATTGATGATCTAGCTTGGCATTTATTATGTAGGTTAACACTAAGGCCACACGAGCCTTTAAAAATTTGGTTGCAAAAACAATCAACTTTAACAGAATCTCATTGTAAATCTGCACAAATTAATTCAACCTGTGGACATTCACGTCGTTGACCAACAGGAAGTCCTCTGGATATCGCAAATTTAGGACGCTAAGGTGGCTCTGTTCACTTTTATAAACCACCTCTGTGAGATAAACTGCACCACAAAAGAAGAATGAATTGCAGACAGGAAGCATGATGGTACGAATGGAAACTGAGATTTTATTGTCCTCACAAAAACAGTTAGGAAGCTTGCGAGCAGGAAGAACTTTTTCTCCTCTACAGTAGCTGTTTATTGAATGATGTGATGTACAATTCTGAGAACAAAATGCCAGGGGCAAGTAAACAGCTCAGTTCAGTGTATTCAGTTTCCAGATAAAACAGAAAGAAGCATGGAGAGCTGCTGTGATTCACAAGTGCCAGCGTGTTTGCAGCTATCTAGCAAAGGTGCGATTAGCTCTCCAGGTAACAGTAGTTCACCAACGAGCTCTGCAATAATGTCAGTAAGTTTCTAGAATGACATATGTCCTGAAGACACATTTCTGGTATGACTAGACCCTTATTGTATTGTTTATTTTACTTTCTGCTATTCTATTGATGTCCTGTACGCCTCACCATGATAATCGGCTTGTCAGCACATTGAAGGCAGCTACTCTAAACAAACTACACATAACTCAACAGACTGGCTAATGCTCTGTCCAATCTTCTTCCAGAGAACAGCCTAATCTACAGCTGCCAAAATAAATATTTTATTCATTTGGATGACAGGGATAAGTGTGGTCTCCTTTTTATTATCATGTCGTCTCAGCGGAAAGACAGCTAAGTGGCTACAGATGATTTCACAAATGATTTCCCATGATGAGAAATTGAGAAATTGGTTTGCACATCAGTCACAAGTAAGCATTTCTCAACCTTTACAGACTGGGGGTGCGCACACAGATTTGATTTCTTATTATAGATGCTCACATCATTTTGATTTTGCCTTTTGTTAAAAAATAAATATGTTGCTATTATTTCTTCATTAATAGTATTATTTAGCTGCTTCCCTTTGGGGGTCGCCACAGCGGATCATCTGCTAGACCGCACCCCACCCAACCCAGCATGGAGATCTGGAAATTTGATTTGGCATAGGCTTTTTTTTTGATGCCCTTCCTAACGCAACCCTCCCCATTTATCTGGGCTTGGGACAAGTAATTAGGACCGCACTGGCTTGTGCATCCTCATTGGCTTGGGAGCAACAAGTGTTCAGTGTCTTACCTGGAGGACATGTGGACAGAAGGAGGTGTTACTTTTATTATTTTATCTATGCTGTGTGTTATTTGACATTGCTTCTTTCATATTTTTGTATTTGTATTTGTATTTTTTTTTTTTTTTGTATGTTGGTATTTCAAAGCTGCTGTGTTGTTGAAGAAAAGAAAATTACATTTTAGAAAAAGAAGGAAGAAGAATTCAAGTGACCTGTTGCAATAGGGGACAATAAATTAGAGATTAAATTTGGTCTAGAAGGCATCTGGAATCTGCCACAAAAACATAATCAAAATCTTATCTCCACTATTGCCAAAGTAACAGACCTAAGAAGGAACCAGAACATGAAATGCTGTGTTAAATCTTACATAATTGACACAAAACAGTGATGGTAGAAGCTTATCTGGCTGCTTTGTGCAAACAAACCATGCAGTTCAGCTCCATTAGCTCAATAGGTTCAAGCCACAGAGTCAGATCGCAGGAACAATGAGTGCTTCAATGCAGACCCGCACCGATTATAGTTGTATGATAAAATGTATATCTTATTCTGTCATGTCTTAAAAAAAAGCTGCATAACTAGATAGCTTTTAATAGGTAGATATATTTAGTTTTGCCACATTTACACTTAATGCACCTGATGTGAAAAAAAATCTCCAATAATCTCCTTCATCCCTTTATGTGGAAGAACAAAATCATTACAATCATGTAACTAATGCAGAAGACTGGGCTTGAATTTGAGTCGGTCATTTAGCTAAAACACAAGACAGAACTCAAATGACTCACCATCCCCTAATAATATTCAGGTGGGGAAGCTGAAAATGTGTGTGTGGGAGAAAAAGAGAGATTTCTTTTCTCATGTGCAAGATTATTCAATAATATGTCACTTAAGTTTTGCAGCAATGTAATCTTAATATCTGTGCCAATAAAGTGTATTTGAATTTGATCTTGGGAGAGAGGATGTTTATCAGATCTTCACAGTTTACTGCTCAAGACACGTCCTAAAACAATTTGTCACCGCTGGCTGAAGTCAGTTCATGACTGTGAGTTAAATCAAACTGAACAATAGGAACTTGATCTGGCTTCTAATTTGTACTTGGCAAGGGACTGCTGTAAAATCAGATCACTTCCTTAAATAGAAATGATGGAAGTAAACATACAGACATGTTAAATGTATAAAAAGAGGCAGTGCTTCTATTTTGTGAAAAATTGAGCACCATTGCATCGCCCACTACTCGGGAATATGGTGAAGGATGACTCATCTGACCATATCATTTTTCCCCCATATCTCTGCAGAGCAATATGGTTTTTACCCTACTGAGCTCTCAGGCCGCTGTTTACACTTGTCCTTTCGTATCAGGGTAAGCCACAGTCCAAGCCCCCGTGGTGCTGGTGATGGACTGGAAGCTGCTTGACCAGAAACACCAGAAGAGGAATAACTCGTGCACTTTAGCAGCTGAGCTACAACAGTAAGACAGATCATTCAGTGATGTCTATTGTAAAATTACTCGTGCTTTACAAAGAGGGAAGACAACAGCTAAATTAATTGTAATTTCAACTTCAGCTGCCATCATTCCAGGGGAGGCCCTGTAGAGGCTTTTTCCACAGACATGCTGACTATAGATGCATTTGGGATGTAATTATTAAGTATGAGTTGCGGAGATGTGGGTGCATTGTACACCTTTTCGACATCTGGTGGGGTGAAGCGTCGCACCTCCTCAGGTGGGGTGAGATGTCGTCTTCCAGTCCCTCTTGAATACTTCCTGGATGCATTTATACTTTTTTGACATCTGATAGCTGCCAGACCCGCTCATGATGCATGAAGTGACTCGGCGTGAATGGTTTCTCAAATTTGTGCACAGTGAACTTTAACAAAAGGCTGTGCTTGCTGGCATTGCTTTCTTATGTGTCGGATATGTGCTTTCAGCAGCAATTTTCAAATCTGTGCTTTTCTTTCCCATTGATTTAAGTTCAGATGTCTCTTTTTCACAGTCTCTATCACTAACCAAATGAAGATAGTTTGTGACTGAAGTTCCTCCTTTCCATTCCTCAATAATAGGCCTGCAATAACAGGAAGAACACAGGTGTATTTAATGACATTAACAATGCCTGCAGTTTATCTTTCCAAGTGTTGGGGCTTACCAGTAAAGTTTAATTAGCCATTATAATGGAATCTCTGTCATCAACATTAATGTTATTTTTCACACTAGCTCTTTTCCTGCTGTGACAATTTAAAATGTTTGCTGCACAACAACCAAAGGTATCTACAGTCATTGCACACTTGCAAATGATGAAACTGCAGATTACATTGACAGCTACAGTGTCATTCCTGAGCAGTGAGCTAGTCCACCATGATGCAAAGGAAATAATAGTTCCCAGTCTCGCTGCCATTAAAAAATCATCAATCATGCTCACTCCATGTTACTGTCAGCTGGACACAAATATTATGTGTTTTAACACAATTTGCATGTTTCCATCCTTGATTAAGCGAAACGCACCGACTGAGCAGCTTTAAATGAGCCGCAGTCATGTTTGCAGGACCTGACCTAAATTGCCTTTCCAATAACACAACTGAACATGTGTTTTTCTAGTTGCGGTAAGTAAGGAGTACAAGGTTGGCAGCCAGATGGGGATTGCAAAATTTGTACTGACCACAGCCCAGTCAACATCAAACACTCGCAATAACAATGCAACGGACAGTCTGAGGACACAAAGTGTTGAAGAACATTACTTACCCTCTCACTTTAACTTCCTTGACTCCAGCCTCTAATAACAAACATATGCATCTTACATGGAGACGTGTGGTGGGAGGAGTGTGGTTTTGAATTCCTATTAGCTTGCAAATGGGCCAAGACTTAAATAATAAGAGGAATTGCATTCAAATGGACATGTGCATTTGCAGTTAACTTGTATTTAATTCATTTTTATGTGCATGTATGACATATATATCCTTGTGATAGCAGCCTTTTACCACTAATCATTTCACTGTGAGACACAGAAACCACCAGTACACCCGGGTTGTGCAGCAGCTGCATGTACGAATTCACTGACAACAGGTTTTTATGATTCCAATAGCCAGACCTTTTTTCAAAGCAGAAACTCTAATAACCAGTGACATTAATATATGTACATCTGTCCAATGAGGATTCCATGTGGTACAGTATGATTATGGGGAGGCAGGGGGAACTGGGCTAGTTCCTGCCCACTTACAGTTGGAGCAGGAGCAGCTCTCCTGCAGCTCTGCTGTGTTTCACAAATTATTTCCACAAGAAATTTTATCATAGTGTTGATAAAATGTGATGTGAGTGGGGCAACTTTTTATTTCCCGCCTCAATTTTCCCACACCAAATATTTTTGTTAAAGCAAAGAGGTAGTGAATATATTTAGAATAATAATGGATCAAGTGACCAGATGTAAACTGAAAGAGTTTGCTCACATTGACAAAACCACATGGAATTATCACTTGTGCAGTTCCCCTCAGCTCTGCAGAGCATTTTGGCCACATTCAGCGTCTGTTCTGGCTTTCCAGCCCACATACTTTACTCTTTTGGTTCACTTGCATTGCTCTTACAGCATTGTTTTTGGCAGCAACAGGCTGCTGTTTCAGTGAAAAAGCTCTAAAAGTCCTCTGAACTTTACCTCTCCAGGATCAAACACTTTGCGACTAGCTATGAACTTCTTCCGCGTCTTAAGAGTTATAGTGTTCTCAGGAGTACAGGTGAGATCAAAGGAAGGGCTAAAAGGAGAGGGAATATTGGATTTGCAATCACCAGATGGCCAGCAACACGCCACCAAATAAATCCTAATGTTGTTCTATATCAGTTTAATAATAAGCAACTGTTGTCCATGAGCCAACGTGTAAGCAAACAGCCAACAGCCAAAAGAAATCAGCTATTGGAGGTTTGAAGATATTTGCCTCACATGAAAAACTGCAATTTATGCCCATCAAAACTTACATTTTCACATCCAAATCCATCTTCCTAAAGATCAAAGATTCACAAGTGTTTGCAGGACTTTTTTGTGTTGAAAAGCACCCCTGTGGCACTGCTGAGAAGGCCACTAAGGTGAAATGTGTTAATCATCAAGTTGGCCCTTCACGACTACTGTATTTAACAGTTGAGTGACATGTTTTCATTGTGACATAACAATACAAAACCGCTGTTAAAAATCGAACATCAGTCATCGTGGTATCACCGTCATGTATATGGGAGTGAGGAAGTTGGTACATTTATTTTTCCCCGATGTTTTTTGATGAAGACTATGCTGAAGTAATCCCACCACATGTCAGCCCAGCACCATCCCCGATCTGCCCGCTGCTTTCCACATCGCAGAGAAGTGATTTACAATGTGCACATTCTTCCATTCAGACATGTACAATATTTGTGCAGGCACACCCACACAGATTGCAGATTCTTTTTCTAACCTTTGCTCATCCAGAGAGGGCTGCTGATTGGGGCTCTTTCTCCTCTTTATAGTATTATTCTCATTGTGGCTCGAAGCGTTTTCACGTTGCCTCCATTCTTGCAAGCCCTGGATGAGGAGCACATTTCTTGTTGGCCCATCTGCACTAAATTTTGCTCCCAAAACCTACAATTTTGCAATCAGGAAACATGAATCCGTTTTTCATTTTGACAATGCTGGTGTAAAGTTTCCTGAATATTAACACTTTATATAAAGTGCATGTCTGACAAGCAGGGTGAAATTGTCCAAGTGAAGGCAACATTGAGGATGAAGCTTTTTTTTGTGAAGCAAACTTGTCGAAAAGTGAAAATCTGAGCAGAACATCTTTGGCATATTGTTCGCTCTGTTGTCTCCTTTGTTTTCAGTCTTAAAGACAGTCGTAAATGATTCTCATTACAACTCTTGGTTGAATTCCATTAGTCTCTCTGGGAAATGTCAATCAAACATGGACATATAGTCCCAAAAAGAGGAGAAATCAGCCAGCATAACTGAAAGGTCCTGTGTGGAAATAAAGCATCACTCCTAATCTGTTCCATGCTCCATTAGATTTCTTTCAAATTGGCATGTGATCACACATTTCATACTAGAGGACTAGATATTCAAATTCTAACAGATTTTATGCATTTTAGCAGACCATCACAAAGTATTGGCCATTTGGGCTGATGTCTTACTAAAGCTTTGTTTGACGACAGCAGCCAATAGTTTCTTGCATTTTACATGTGTAACTGTAAAATGGTTGCTGTGAATTTGGTAGTTTACATTATTACTGTTGTATTTTTCATTGACAGCGTTATTGCTGCTTTTCAGTGATAGTATTACAGTGTAAGCACTGTTTTTGAATCACATTTTAATTCAGTTTAGTCAGACTTAATTATTTTTACAACTTTTCTAAGAATTTTAGAAGACGTCATCCTGCCGAAGGGCCGTCGGATCATAAAATGTGGAGGGCAGTTACAAACAACGTATTTTCCCAATTAAACTGGAGGACTTTGTTGTTTTTTTTCTTCCTTCAGTCAAACAGCCTTTTCCATGTTCTAAATTCAACCCTCACACTCAACTGTCTCTATACTGTTTGACTCTGTGGATGTACTAAATGAATCAGTGGTTGATAGTCCAGTCTTTCCACTAAAAACTGCTCACCAAACACATGTAAGTCCACCTTAAAAAAATGTAACAATCACTTCCTTTATCAGTGCTCATAATGCATGACGAGTATTGTTTTTCACAAGCTGGTGGATGCCTTGATCATATGAATGAAGTTACAAAAGTCATTCTGACAGCGCTCATTCATTCAGCTTACTTTAATCCTCACAGTGTTGAATTTTCCTGCTGCTTGCAATTTTCCTGCTGCATTAAAATGTACGGTTTCAGGAATGTCTTTCTGGGTGTTTATGTTCAAAGAACTGCATCAGTTTTGCACCCGTGAGGATCACTGTTGCGTATGTGAAAAAGCTGTAAAAAGACATGTGGCTGCAGAGGGAGTTATGTGAAATCAGATAAATTGCCTCATGTAATGTAACTTGAGTCCGTATCTGTTGCCCAACTTGATGCCGGCCATGTCTGTTATTCTTTATTACTGTAAGACAGACTGCTCATACTTCTCTCACCAAAAGACCACAGAGTTGGTGAAGGCAGTGCATTATCTCTCCATCTTGGTGGGTTTATTAAGCTGTCAAAACACACACACACACACACACACACACACACACACACACACACACACACACACACACACACACACACACACATTACAGCTGTAGCCAGCAATAAGTTCTGTTTCTTCATGGGTGCATAATATGTCTATTTTCAATACACATGTGCTGACAGACTGAACTGACAGCAACAGGACAACTTACAATCTACGCTAATCTCAAATAAAAGCCAATAATCTGCTGAAAGCACAAAAGTTGAGAGAGATGAATAAGTTGTGAAAGATAAAATGAGGAAGGAAAGATTTTTCTCTAATCAGAAACACAAGGAGAGAAATCCTGTATGACACCGGTGGCAGGACAGTGATACGTCATTGTGGATTGCGGAGGTTTGCTGTGACCTACATCAGAGAAGGCCTCACTCTTTGACAATGTGTCCTTGAATAACACCTTGAGGAAGTGAAATGTTCAACATCGGCAAGAAATTCAGGAAGAAAATGGGCCCACTGGTGAAAAAAGTGACCACATGCTCCTCGAAAGGTTTAATTTAAAGGCCTTTCAGGGACAGAAATCTCAGAGTTAAAAGGGAAAGCAGAACGAAACAATTGGCGTGTCGAAACCAGTGACCACCAAAGTGCATCTGTGAGGTTTACCACATGTGGTTTACTAAAAATCATATGAACATGACTCACTGACTTACACAAACGGGACAAACGAGTTTCACATGTGACTGTATTAAGGTTTGGGGAGGTCATACAACTGCATGAGAGTAAAAGCGGGGTTAAACAAGATTATACGCCATGTCCAAACATTGATTAGAACAAGCGATACCAGAATTTCTTTATTTTTAAGTTGTCAAACTTGTGATGTGCAGAGCAGATTTTCATGAAATGACAGCAGCAGTCAAAAATATGAAGGCAACCCACTGAACTGAACAGCAAGCAAAGTGCCAAAACACAGAGTACGCTATGTCTTAACTCACCTGCTTGCCAGACCGTTTAGGAGAAGAACAACAATTATGAAAACATCAATCTTCCTTTGGCTTTACTGGCCATTTAAACTAATTCATTAAATGATTACTGTTTTCCTGAAACTCAGACAGAATTCAATTTAAGACTCAAGAGGTCGGATGTGACCCATGTGGACAATCGGCTCAGCGGTCGTTTAACTTTCACGACCCATATGAAAAGGTTTCTGGACTCACATCCGGCTAAAATGCATAACTGTCTGTTATTATTCACTGAGAGGAAGGAGAGAGTACAAATATGAAGAACATTGGAAGGATCTGGATGTACAGTGACTGCAGAATGATGCCCCCTGCTGAAACTGCTGCTTTTCATTACAGAATAACAGTGAATTCAATAAATATGTGTTAATGGTAATCATTTGCTAGATGTTTGCAGAATGAGAGAATATTTGCAGTTTAGATTCAGGAACACATAAAATGTGCCTTTTCATGGGGAATATGATCAATCAACAGTCGCAACTCTCACCTCTAATGAGTTTAGAGCACAATGCAGCCCTGCTCTAATCTTAATTATGCTGATTAACGCTATTGTTTTGTGTAGGTGTTTTTGTGTATCTGTATTCAATTTAGTCTCCTGCAGGCATGTCAGAGGTCAGGCTCTGCTCCAGATGTACGTTCTCTCTGTAGCATACTTCATCATGGGCGGATGTACTCTATGTCATAAATGGGCTGATAACCAGGATTGTGTCTCTCGCACAACTGCACCTGCCAGTTCCCCAAACTGACCAGATATGTCTAATTACGTCAGGAAAACTCACCTGCAGCCTCAAGGCAGATTTACTGTTCATGCAAAGACAGTCTGTAGAACTAGCCCACCATTTTAAAACCACAAAGCAATGAAACATCAAGATCAGTCATCCTCGTGCGAGTCACGAGGGAAACCAGATATCATCCATATGTTTTATCATCGTTTTTGGTTGCTCAAATGAATTAGTCAGCGCAGCAGCTGTTGCTTGCTCTCACACCAGAAGGCACCACCACTAAATTTCTCCTGAGGAAATGTGGGGGATTCATGTTCAGAGAAGGGGCTGGGCGCAGGGTGACAGTGCGCGCTGTCCTTTCAGCACCAAGGTTTTACGCACGGCCACACAAGTCACCACTTTTCAGTGAGAACGGTGATGTTTTGTCCAAGTGGTTCTTACAAACGAGCCTGCAATTATAAGACAATGGCAAAACACAACAGAGCTAGACTTGCTGTCACAAAGGATGCATTTTTGGTTTGCTGAGACTATTAAGTCACTTTTTTCGACTTGTGGCGCACCATTTTCATAGTTCTGAAATGTCCCTCGCCATGTGTTCCTAACATTCAGCTAAACTACACAAGTCTCACTGGTCAGGCAGATTTGAGTAGAGGGGCGGTGGGTGGGGGGGCGTGCCAATTACACGCCCCGATTTACAGAAAGCTGCAAACTACCAACCAAAGTAAACTAGTGCAAACTAATCTCCAATGGCGAGAAACCTTGTGTAAACCCCAGTTATGCTGTGTAGCCCGGTCGGTTGCTCTGAGCAGAAACTATAGTGCAATAGGTTTTAAAACTCGTGCGTAATTAATTTTCAAGGAGACATCCCTAAACGGTGAGTGATCGAGTTTCAATTCCCATGATGGATGTAAAGTGCGCAATGGCTCATAATGAAGTTATGAGAATCACAAGAAGGATATGGGAGTATTTCCACTAAGATGCCGGTATCTGCGCTCTATACTGGGCTTATTGGAAATTTCAGTGGAAGTATTAGTGGGAGAAACGCTTCCTGTAACTGCGTATCGCACAGATAAATGGAGTAACGGAAAGGAGGGGGTGATGGGGTGGTGGTGGTGGGGGTCGCAGAAAACTTCAAACGGCGCGAAGTGATGGTCAGTCAACTCAAGTGGACTTTCTGCTTCAGGAGTGCCAATAATGCGTCTTCTTGTCATCACAGACACGTCGGAGTAACCCACAGGGGACAGGTCACCGCGTCTGCGAGACCGAATAAAAAGTGAGCTTCACTTCAGGGCGACCGAGCTGCTGCTTCAGCGAGGACGCACACGGGACTTGGAGCACCGGATCCTTCAGCCGTTTGGCCGCTCTCTCCCCGCCGCTGTTCGGAGGATGACCACGGATACTCAGCTACTTCAGACGCTTTGATGGTTACTCCATGAGAGCAGACTTTAAGGGGACGTATTTGGGACTGGACAGAAGCAGGAAATTAAAGTTGCGCACAGGTCTTTACTGGACGGATTCATACAGGACTGGAGAAGGTTATCGAGGCCTGAAGGTAAGGACATTTTTATCTTCCCATCACACATTTCTTCTCCGAATTCCTTTCTGTCCTAACCCATGTCGTGCTGCACTTGGATTGTGTGCATGTAATTTGTTCTTAACTGTATTTTGCAAAGGAAATCCTGAACTCACTGAGATTTAAAACTAAAGCCAAAAGACAAACAGGCTACGAATCCACCTGTAGCCTATTGAGTCATGGTCAGGGTGGCATCCAGTGAATGGTTTGCACATCGATTAAAAAAATAATTCATAGAAAAATTGGCTGTCTAAAGAAAAGATGAAGAAAAACCAGAAGAATTAGATTTGGACAGATTCCAGTCAAAGTCTGGTCTGTCAGTCAGCAGTTAGCGGATTTAACGGGGATCTAGATCACTTCACAGCAGCCTAGCGGAGACCCACTTTGATCTGACATGCATTCTCGATCTCCCTTGCAGGTGACCAGTTGACTTATTTTTCTCCCAGAGGCTGCTGGGGAAGGAGTTCACTTTTTTCTCCCTCTGTCACTCCACGGGAGCTATGAGCGGACTGCGCAGGCACTTCAGTATGGGACTGGTGCTACTGATGTGCGCGCTGACCGGCCACTACGGCGAGAGCGCGCCCTCGGCGGCTCCGGCGGCCGCTGCAGGCGGCAGGGACGCGCAGCAGGACTTGAGGCGGATAGTGGAGATCATGAAACACGTGGAGGAGAGCCGGGGTCGCCACGGCGTGAAAACGGAAGCCCCGTCAACATCGCGTGCGAGGACCCCTGCGGTGGAAGCAACGGATTTACGCAACTCCAAAACAAGCAGAGGGGAAAAGGCTGTCGGTGAGTGACGGCTGGTCGTCTGGGCGTGGCCCTTATGTTGGATCTCTAGAGGATGCTGTAGCCTGTGATGAAGGATGCAGCCTGCCGGAATAGGTGTAATATTCATATTGCAAAGTCATTGTAGACTGATGAAAGTAACACGGGAAAAAGTGCCCGAATGAAAAAACATGTGCTGACTTGCCTTAAGTGATATGTAGCCATGCAGATGATGGGAGACAAAACTTTCAGAGGCAGATATTAAAGCAAAAGTGTCTGCATGGCTAGATAACACCAGAGATAAGTGAGAAAGTATGATAGCATTCATACCAGGCCTTCATAAAAATGCAAATATCTGTGCTATTCAAAGGCAGCCATAGGGTTAAACCTGACACTTTTCCCATCCTCTCTCTCTCCACAGTTGTATTCCCCAGAGACCTCAGAAAGAAGGAGAAATTCCTAAAACATATAACAGGTAAGGTGCCGATGCAAAGTTCTGTGCTTGTGTGTCAAAAGTCAGAGAAGCAGCATATTATGAAGTAAATGATAGGCGTACATAATGGTTGTAAAAGCAGATGCTAGCAGGTGGCTGTGCAGCTGGAAATGGTCTAATACAGCCTGGGCTGCTCTTCTCTTTCAGGTCCGCTCTACTTCAGTCCCAAGTGCAGGAAGCATGTGTACAGACTCTACCACCACACCAGAGACTGCACAATACCTGCATGTAAGCCACAGTTCCACTGGCCCTCACACACCATGAGGACTGAGTCCAAAATCAACACCCTCTCTGAAAGGCATCCACTTACATGTAAATCTGTTGTTTTATCTTCTTCTCCTCAGACTTCAAACGATGTGCGCGGCTTCTCACACGCCTCGCCGGCAGCCCGCAGTGCACAGAGGGGTAGCACACACAAGGTATTGTAATATATTCACCTCCAATTCAAACATGTTGTAAGCGTTTAAGCTTAAAGAGGAGACATGTGACAATGTCCTATGAGATATCGGAAAAGAATCCAGGTGACACTGCGTGTGAGTCACGCAGCTTAACGCAGGAAATGATCCAAGTTTCAAAAGGAATGTGACAAAGAGGCAGCGGTGGAGGAAGTACAAGCTGTTTGTAAGAGCACATAAACGTTGTTTTAGAGTATGAATTATTGGATTATTCCTACTGATGCACTGATGTGTAAGTAGCATTTACAAAGGCAGCTTGTGAAGGTGGAGCTCATTTGATTATATGCTGTTATGTTTTTTTTATGACAATGTATTAGATTTTTATTGGCTCATATATTTTTCATGTAAAAGCTGGCAGGAATTTGTGACGTCACTAGTAACTCTAGTTCAGACCAGACATAAATGCAGTGGAGTAAAATAACACTACTCATACTATATTTACCCCTGAAGTGTAGTGAAGTATCACAAATTCTTACTAAGTACAACTTCAGTAAATGTACTCAGTTACTTTCCAGCACGAATGAGACACATGATGTATCAGTGGTGGAAAGCAGCAAAGTACATTTTCTCAAATGCTGTGCTTTTTAGGCCACCTGTACTGTGCTTTACTTGAGCATTTCCACTGTATTTGTGTACTTTATGTCTCTACTCCACACGTTTCAGAGGGAAATGTTATTATTACTGTAGAGATTGAGATTTTACACAATCGCTTTATAAAAATGGTGGATTGTTGAAGAATGAACTACCCAACTGCATAAATTTGTTTTTACTGGATACAGCATAAGCATGCTGCTCACACATGAATGCAACAATAATAATAATCCAATAATATAAAACTCCAACATGGCCAATTCTACATCATCGGGAATCTTACTTTTGATATATTAAGCCTATTTGCAGATGTCTGCACTTCCACTTCAGTGAGGTTGTGCTGAAATTGGATTTGTGGTACTGCTACTTAAGTAACAGATCTGAATACTTTTCCCACCGCTGAATCACATAAGAGTGAAAGATTAAGTGCCAGTCAGGGCCAAAGTTCACAGTATAAAGATTCATGTTTTCCTGTGCGGAGACAAAGACGATTGTTCACAGTGAGGATGTGCGTGCTGTGTTGATATGCACGGGCTCTGGCAGCTGCAGTGCCAGAACATCAGATCTGTGGCAAATCAAGCTTATTGATTTATTGTTCAAGATCCTTTGTTGGAAAGGAAAGAATTTGTGTAGTGCTGCCAAGTCAGAGACAACGCTGAATTTCATTTCCTATCTGTTGCAGGTTGAAGCCAAACACAAGTTCTCTGGAAGAAAAACTTGGGAAAAAAGTGCCTTGGACTGTAAGAGGGAAGCCTAAAATACTCTGACCAGCCCCGACTGATATTAGGCACAGTACTGCCCTTCAGTGAGGTCTGTTCTGCTATAAGGCGTGGATTATTGCCACCCACCGCTCTGGCTGGGCCTCGATGGTTGGCTGTCACCACGAGGGAGCAACAAAACCAGAGCAAGATAAAGATGATGACACTGAAGAGTGGAGAGGGAAATAGAAACGAGTGGTTGAGAGAAACAAAAACACGGGGCCTTTTTTTTCCCCCTGCTGCCGTCCAAAAAGATGTCGCTGAAACAAAACCAACAAAAAAGGGATTGCATATTTTTATTTTGTTCATTTCTTTAAGAAAAGAGCAAAATCCAAATGTACTGTTTTTAGCACGACTCGCTTTCTGCGATCGGTTTGCTGCGTTTGAGCGTTTCGGGTTCCTGCACCACCCGCAGCGCAGACGAAAAGCTCTCACAGACCCCGGCTGGCATAGTTTCCCCCACTTGTGCTCACACTGAGAAAGAACTGTGATTAAATTATTAATTGCATCAAGGTTTCTCCACGTCTTTGCAAGACATGTTTTAAACAAACGAAGTGGCGGTTGTAAATCACAGCCCTCCTGTGGATCTCAGTAGTGCGTGGTACCGCCTATATTTATATATTTGAGTTGTCACAAGGTTCCGCTGTACATACTACAGGCCTTGACCTCTTAAACAAGAGAAATATGTACATACTGTAAAGCAAAGCATAAGAGGAATCCACCTACAAACCATAAATTAAAGTGACAGGCATTTATCAAATGGCTGTTAAATATACACACATACATACATATATATATAGATACATATATATTTATATACATATGTGTGCAAGATATATTTAAATAAATTATAAGATTGGTACAAACATGAATGGTCTTTGTTGTCTCGTGCAGTATTTTCTCGAAAAGTGGAATGCTCCCAGAGTGACCACATGACTGGCCCGAGTCCTGGGACTGCAGATTTGGTGAAATTCCCACTGTTGTTACAGACAGAGTGTTTATAAAGGTCAGAGGAAGTGAGGATTTTTTGTTTGAAACCGAGGTTATGGCTAAGTCATGTACTACAGTGTCATACTTGTTTTTAGATGTGATATTTCTGCTGCTACACCAAAACAAAGGAGGTGTAAGGAACTTCATTTGTGGGGCTCACGGCACTGAAACGGCAGCTTTTGGTGGTTCACTGGTTTAGGACGCATATCATGTGACGCTCCCAGTTCAGTTCTGGCTGAGGACTTTGTTGCCCCACCCTGTTTATCTATCTCCACTGTCAGCTATCAAAATTGACTAAAATCGCATAAAAATCATTACGAAAGTGACATAAAAAAAATATTTTTCCAGAAACAAAGTCCCGATGGCTCCATACAATCCCCGGACCTCACGCTGACCACTGCTGACAGCGTGCTCTGTGGATTATCCAGTGTAATGAGGACGCTGAATCATGGGGACACTTGGGTTAAATGAGAAGTTGTTCTTTGTAATTTGAGTGAACTGACCAATTAATACACCCCCCGTGTTGGAGTGTGTTTTTGTGATGGTGACAGCAGAGATGACAGGGAATGAAGGGGAAGCAAAGGGATGACACGCAACAAAAGTACCCAGGGCCAGCGTCCCAAACCACTGGTCCACCAGGACTGAGGATTTTATTTAAAACCTAATTCAGAAGCTTTTTTTTTTGTATGAGACGTTGCTGTTGAATGTTGTACATGCCATTCTTTAAAGCTGTGAGTGCCACAGATGATTTGATCGGTTTAGGTAACAATTGTGGGAAAGTTAGATGCACACTCTCATATCTGTACGCTAAATAAGAAGTTAAAGCAAACAGATGGTTAGCTTAGCACAAAAGACTGGGAGGAGGGGGAAACTGGGAGTCGAGCTCTGTCCAAAACTAACAATGCCTGTGTTCCAGCACCTCCAAAAGCTCACTAATTAACATGCTGCAACTCTTTTGTTAAATAGACGGGATCAAGGTGTAAAAAACACAATTAGCCGTTTTATGAGAGGTTATGTGCTGGACTGTTTCCTGGCTCTGAGCAAAACGCCAGGCTTTGGCAGACACTTCAGAAGGTTAATGGTGCCTGGTAGGTGGATTATGTTACCTGCAGACGGAGCTGTGACTTCCCCCTGCTTTCAGTCTTTACGCTAACATAAGCCAAGCTAACCAGTTTGTAAATACAGCGTCACATTTCGGGTGCAGACGAGATGTGCATCTTCTCATCTAACTCTTGGCAAGAAAGCTAACAAGCATTTTTCCTAAACTGTCGAGGTATTCTGAACCTTGCAGCCATCGTTTTCTTTTGGATTTTTTCAGGTTGTTTGCTTTGCAAATGAACGCCTCCTCCAAGCGGTGCTTGTGTTAACTGAGAGAACTACCTTATCTGACGTGCTTTATTTCACAGAAGACTAAGAAGCCAAGTCCAGAAAGTAGATCGGTCTTAAACAGCAAAAAAAAAATGAAATAAAGTAAAAAAACCCTCAACAACTGGAAACCCTCCACTCACCAGCTGGTTCATCTAACCTTTGGCTTCACACTCGTTTCATGATTTCCGGCCCTTTCTCAGTGTCAACTCGACCGTGTGAAAGCTGATCACATTGAATGGTAATTTGTATTGGCACTGATGACTCCTTCCTTTTGGGATTACCACCATTTAAGCAGTACTTGGTGACTGGCAGACAGCAGAACAACATGAGTGTCTACAAAGAGGAGGAGGGAAACGAGTGAGAGCAGATCTTAAATATTCATCAGATGTTGTTGATATCTAATATTGGTCAGACAAAAAGGAGCTGTGTACTAAACACAAACAAAGAAAACAACCAAGCGTCCAACAAAACATCCGGGATGATTAGCATTCAGCCTAGCATTAGCTTTGACCCCCAGTATTAGCTTTTGACCTGTGAACCTCAGCCATGTCCAGTCATGCGTTGCTGTCTGCAGAAGAGCTTCATATAAAATCTTCAGCATGTTCACAAATCACAAAACAGTCGTCGTCATTTATCCACTTTATTAAATCCCTGAAATTTACAGTCAAACTTGTCCATGCAGCATCTTCCTAAATGTACACAACGTGTGGTTTGTATAACATTTACAACGGTGAGACAGAGTGTTCTGGTGCTTTCTGCAAGAGGGTTATACTGATGAGCGCTAGTGTGGTACAGCTAAAGCATATCTGATTGGTTGATTCTTGCTCGTCCAATAGATTTAAAAGACAGTTTAAGGTCGGCTGTTGTTAGGAGTTCATCTCCAGAAATGCTTTGCAGCAGCGTACACACTGCTGGTACACCTTCTCAAAGTCTTCGTCACTCCCCTGAGAGATGAAACAAAAAGAGAAAATTACAAATGAGTGCTGAGAGCTGAATCATTGTATTTCCGTTTTGGTTGTTTTTTTACAGGCTGGAAAATAAATGAAATACACTGATATCCAATACAGCTGTCCATATTTAGGGCCAATTCTTTGATGTGGCATGAAAAAAACGTGATAAAATGTGTGTTTCTCATTCAACCGATAAATTAGTTGTAACTCCCCGTTCTGACAACTACACTCTGGAGTCGAGAGGGAAACAGATCCCAGACTACCAACTGGCTTCAACAGTGCACTCAAATTTGATAACAAAGCATCTCCTGAGGGAGAACGATGCTACTAAAAGTAGCCAAGTGCTATTTAAATTCTGGTTTTGAGGGTGTTGAAACCTTGATGGATTTTTAAGGAGAATCAAACTTCACATTTTGTGACTACTGTGGTATGATTAGAAATTTATATCTGTCCCACTGTGGTTAAGAGGACACGCGTTTCACTAAACAAGTGTCGCCATCCAAAGATATTTTAAGATTTTTCTACGATCATTTTACGTGGCAGAGGTTCTGTGGTTAGCACTGTCGCAGCAAGAAGGTCCTGGGTTTGATTCCCGGCTGCTTCACAGCAGAGGCTGCAGCTAATGATTATTTCCATTATCGATTCATCTCCTACTCCCTCTGTTATCATTTTTTTTATTAAAGGGCCTTTAAAGACACAAAGGTTTAATGGTAAATTATGACTGTAAACTGTCAACAGTGTCTCATAACAACACATGAAAATGCAGAGGAGATGGAAGGTGCTTCGGTGCCTGTGCGAGCTTGTCATTACAATCACGCTAAACGGACAGCAGAACTCATGTCTCCATTTATCCACATGGACAGTGACAGTTCTACTCCTCTTGGCTCATTCTGCTGTCATGCCATGTGGTTTCTCACGAGCGAGCGCGATCCGATTCTGTCAAGCGTCCAAACCGCGCTGACCGTGACGAGCATTCATTCACTCGCTACTCCTCTTGGCAAAAAGAAGACATAAAAAGAAAAAGTGGCGTTCCAAGCCAAAAATCTGAGACAAACAAACAGAACCGGCATCGCATCAGCTGCGGTCAACCACAGCCTCTTCTTCCAGCCACATCACTCGTAATGACTGTTTTATCTTGGGAGCCTGCTTCCACATAATGTAATACAGCACTGCAGATGGGCACAAATGCATTATTATTAGGCTAAAAGAGCTTTAGCTGCACGTCTTCCGTCAAAGCCACACAGCATATTATTACTCTTCTAGTTGCATTTGTATTTATATGCTATTAAAACAGTTTGAATGTGGCAAGTTAAGATTATCTTAAAAGTATATTAACAAATAATCCTCCCTAATAAAACTTTCAAACCTTCCATAACCTTTACTCACTGTACTTTTCCCACTCCTTTCATCAATAACCCTTAGGACCTGCGTAATCCTCAAACATGATGAAAAACAGGCAAGGACGCCTTGTTCAAATCACTGGCAGGACTTTCAACTAGACAGAACACAAGGAAAGGATGAGCGAGGTACGGAGCATGAAATCTGAAAAGATTTCACAGTGATGTTCAAGTGATCGAACATGTGCAGAGTGGGCTGGAAGGGTTGAGGAGCAAATTTCTTTTATGACTACAAATTTGGCCTTTATTGGGTGAACAAGGGAATGACTGCGCTGCTGTTTTACTGTTGCAGTCGAAGCCACGTTTTGCTGTATTTCATGAAACGTGTGTGGACATGATCTAATCGCTCCCTGTGGAGAGTAAATTCTCTCCAGAGCTACCACATGTACCAGAAGACAGACATGCTCTGTCTATCAGTGAAGTGACACCCTTGTGCAACATTAACTCGTCTTTTTGTGGTCTGCACAGCCACTTTGCTGTGTTAGTGCCAGACATAGCGGACAGGTTACACTCACCGTGCATCATCTAATAGTTTTAAGCTCATTTTAAAGGTATTCTCTCAATGAGCTTCTTACGACGAGCGATACAAACTTACATCAACAAGTTTTCTGCCAAAATTCAAACTGTTTCGGTTCATTTACATGAGAGATTTTCTGTATTTCTCGTCTTAGTTCTTTTCCCCAGTTGAAGTGGATGGGACTAAAAACCAACCAAGAAGCACAATAACATCTTTTAGACAGTTAAACTTCTTAAATAATACCAAAGGATGTTTGTTCCCAAAAACTTCAACAATGCTTGCTGCCTGTTTAGTAATGAATATTCAAAGGGATGGAGAATTGCATTAGAAACCACATTTTTTGGGTGTTTAAATTTATACTTCATTTCACACTATGTCGTTTATAATTCTATTGTAGATAATTGATCTGGGTTATTTTTTTATATAGCTCTGGTACTTTTGATACTAACAAAAGTATAATTAATGGAGATGTTATCGTTTTAAACGTGGTATTAAAAATTATTCGTGTATCGATGTCGATTTCCAACTCCGTCGCACAGCAAGAACTGCTTTTCCTTTTGGTAAATTCATTTACACTTGATGACATTTAATCTTCAACATATCATCCCAAACACAGGAGCTGTCTTAGTTAAGCTTGAAAATACTCAACCTGTGAATTCGCTTGAATACTTACGTAATACGGGTCTTTGATGATGCGCTGCTTCTCGGGGTCGTATGAACCAAGAAGCTCAATCTTTGCTTGGGAGTTTTTCGCCAACTTTGCTTTCCTGTTCAATTCACTGTGAAGACGAGAGGAAACACATTAGCCCAGGAGAGAAAAAAAAACACCGGACCTCTCAGCTCATTTTAGATTGAATGCAAGTTATACAGTATTTTTCGTCTGCCACTTCGATATGAGGCCTTACGCGTGCAGAGCTGTCATGTTAAAAACACATCTTCCAAAAATGGACAGGCATCTAAACCCCATGATGATGATGTCTGTTTGATTAACGTCCCAAAAGCACTAATGAACAATGATATAAGCTTGATTCGGGTAATGTTTTAAGAGAGCAGCACATGAAAATAGTACAACCTGTTTAAGTCAAACTCAAGTGGCAAAACTCAAACAGGAGGTCAAACAATTAAACGCTTTCAAATCGACAACAATGAGATGTGTTCTGTTCAAAGAAAGCTGAACCTCGACGGAATACCTTTTGTCTAGGACGGGGCTTAATTTTCTCACTCCCGTCAGCTTAACATTTGTGGAGAAAAAAAAAGAAACAACGTGGGAGGAAAAGGGGAGAAAAACTGCCCAAAGAGCAAAGAGGCATCCAAAGAACTCAGTAAGCTGCTTACAGATCAGATCTGCCATAGGCATGTGATCGCAAAATGATCCCTAAACGTCCAAAGTATCAAAAAATATCCCTCCCCCTGACCTTTGGAAAGAGCTTAAGAAAGGATATTGCTCATTAAAGGGAGGCATTGACCTACACGTTAGTTATACCACAATTTTCATGTGCATGTGAAGAAGTTGCAGAGATCACAATCCAGACAGTTAGCAGGACGACCTAGTTTGACCCCTTTCAAGGCAAATATTTTTTTTGATCCCAGGCAACCATTAATAAGTAAGACGGACTCTTAACACATGACACCAGCGTTTTCAGCGACTATGTGGCCAACAGCGATCGCCGTTCACAGGAACAATAAACACCGCAGTGGGATGAAATAACTGTACCTCAAATTGTTCTCATCCATGCAGAGAATGTACTCATAGCTCATGAAATCTTCCTTGGTCACCTGGAAGTGGGGGAGAAATGCAGGACAAAACAAATATTACATTTGGCTCAGAGTGGAAACACAGTACGGCCCGCAGAGCCTCGCTCCACTTCTTCAAAGACACTTTACTTTACGCAGTAAAAATCAATCATTTCCAATGCAACAATAAAGACAGTCCAGACCTTGAAACACACATTCAAAGTTACAATCCTGAAGATTTTCATGAAATCAAAACATGTTTTTGATGCTATTAATGGTCAGCACTGTTTCAGGAGGAGCAAATCTTTTTACATTTTATTTCTATTTTTTTAATTTTTTTTTATTTTTATTTTATTTTTTTATTTTCCACTCTTTTGTGTATACCTATTGCTTTTATTCTATCTGCTTTATTGGTGCTGCTGTAACTGGAAGTTCCCCTAAAAAAGGACTAAAAAAGGAATATTGAATTGAATTGAATTGAATTGAATTGAATTGAATTGAATTGAATACATTCTGTATTTATCTCACTACATGGAAGCAGATGTTAGTGGCGGAGTCCGCCATTCCCTCTGTGGACTTCCTACTGCTGCTTCGCACTGAAAGCTCTCTGGTAGCGAAACATGGGTTGGATTTATTGTGGAGCAGTCACAGCAAGCGCAATATATTTGTCACCACGATTAGCTCTGACGGTGAGAAAACGTTTTTTGTCAGCATTGTGTCAGTTTCAGTTTCAGTAATGAAACAATATGCAGCCAAAGTGAGCTGTTCATGAAGAGTTACGGGCGACAGGCACAGGCACATCGGCATTTTTTGCTGTTGTATTTCTGACAAAGATGCTCAAGGAGTTTTTGATCTAGTCCTAAACTACATGTGCTGTTACCACAGTAACCATCGGTGTTGCCAAAAACAACCAACGCCAGAATCTTAACGATAACAACTTAAACCTAATTCTGGACTCACAGAAAACTGGGTTATGAAAGGGATCTAATGCTGTGTTTCCACTGCGCGGTACGGCTCAGCCCGACTCGACCACACTTGCTCTTTTTTCATTTTCCACTGTCAGTAGTTAGCGGTGCTATCTGGAATCACTTCAGTCGAGGTTCAAAGCAAGCTGAACCGATCGTGAGCGGCAGAGCAAAAGCACTGCTGTCCACTGATTGGTCGAAGAGAACCGTCACTGGAGACCAGAGTCGCCTCGTCATCTGAGCTCTGATGTAGGGTTTCCCAAACTCTGTTTTTCTTGTGGCATTCAGCCTTTTCTGACACAAAGTTTGTCTCCTCTTCCATCGATACCCTCCCTTGTTCCTGTGTTTATATCCCAGCTCTGTTGATGGGCAACAAATGGAAAACAAAATCGAGAAAAGTGCCTGGTACCAAAAGTGAGTTAAGCAGAGCCAAGCCATACCATGCCATGGAAACAGGGTAAAAGCAGCACATCTGTAAGAGTGTGGAGGAGTGTTGTGTGGAGCATTCACTGTACTTAGTGATGATTTACTAGACCAAGCAGGAATAAAAAACAGGCAGCACCCTGACCAGTTTTGACGGGTCGTCAGAGTACATTTCTAGGAATGTCAAGGAGAATGCATGAACAGCATGAGACGAATGAATGTGGAGAAAAACAAAAGAATGACATGAACAGAATTCATCAGTCCAGATGTTGAGATACAGACACATTCAATCCCAGAGACAACTATAGCCTTTCATGTAACAAGAGAGGAATAAACAGATGCTTATTATGACTGTTGTGGATCCACAGCATCTGGCTGTAGCCATGAGGGTCTGATCACTTCATTTTCCATTTGAACACTCACACTCTCACACAGGGTGGTAATCTGTGGCAGTGGTAATAACAGCCATTCACCTCTCTGTTCCTGTCTACCTTTAGCTCTCACACTGTAACTGAAAAAGCGGACCTCCCCTGTCAAAGAAGGCTCATGTAAGCCCTCTCACAGAAGGCTGACAGAGACCTCGGGTTGATTTCTGAAATATTGCGTGAGAGCGGGCTGGGAAGCTGTTACTGTCGATGAGGAACAAGCAGGGAGCCACACATAGCATAGATCAAGTTCAGCAGGTTCAAAAGATGATAATCAGAATCGGCTTTATTGGCCAAGCATGTGTATACTTCGTTACACATACAAGGAATTTGACTCCAGTCTTTCATCGCTCTCAATGTACGTCCAGAAAAAGACATAACGGCTAAGAACAAAGACAAGACAGCTGAGTATATATGCGCATGTACACATTAAAAACAAAAAGGTGCATTCAAACTGTGAAAATATAATCTATAATGGAAGTAAGTGGATGTTTGGTGTTACTACAGACACCGTATTTAACTCTAATCAGAGTGATGGCCTGTGGGAGGTCAACTGTTTGCATACAGCTCTATAGCGCCTACAAGAGGAGAGAAGTTGGAACACCTCCCGACTCTGGATGCGTCTCAGCCCTGAATGGAGGGCAGGTTGGAGCAATTCTCTGCAGTCCTGACTGTCTGTTGTACTCCTGTTTGGTGGTGGATGCTGATGATGGTTGTGTCATCAGAAAATTTCAAGAGTCCCCGGGGTTGGGGTGTTGCAAAATGTGGTGTGTTAGATAAAATATCTGGATGATAGCGAGTTTGTAGGCTGTTACTATAAACGAGGAATGAACGGGGAACGAGCAAGAATTGAAAACAGAGGCTCACGTGACCCCTCTCACAAGGCTGACGGTGACCTGGTGACATCACGTTCGATGTTTGAAATATGTGACTGACAGCGAGCTTGTAGGCCATTACTGTAAATGAGGAACGAGCGGGGAGACAGACAGCAAAGTTCAAAAAGAGAGAAAAAGATTTTGAAAAATTGTGTGATAATAATCAATAATAGGCCTTTTTCACAGAAGACGCTTTGACACATCACAGGAGAACAGGCACAATGAATGACTGGCTTCCATTTAGCTGCTTCAGTTTCAGGTTCCTGATAATGTGCATACTGGCTGACTGGGACACTTACAACAGAATATAACAGAGCCATCATAGTCATTAGTGACACCTGTGCTTTTCTACCTATGAAAAGTCAAAATGTCTGCTGTGAAAAAGGCTCATTTACCTGAAATAAGTTTAATATTTAGAATCAAAACTGCACTTAAAAATATTTGGCAGCTCTTTACTTTAGGTTCCCCTACTTAGCATTCATAAACAATATCTAAACATTTAATGAATTGTTTATAATACACTATAATGCAGATGTGTGCGCAACATAAGTGTGCATTAATGTATTTGTCAACAATTGTAACTACTCTGAGCATTCATAAGTGAACGCTGGCATGTAGAGAGACTG
Organism: Chaetodon trifasciatus; assembly: GCA_037975065.1. Taxonomy (NCBI): domain Eukaryota; kingdom Metazoa; phylum Chordata; class Actinopteri; order Chaetodontiformes; family Chaetodontidae; genus Chaetodon; species Chaetodon trifasciatus. Next base: position 8,118,853 of record JBBMOE010000007.1, on the reverse strand, counting down.
CAGCATAAAAAGTCATAATAATATAAAATACGTATTCATGTAGGAAGTTGTAATTGTAGACAAATACTGTACTTTAGTAAAGCCTTAGAAATGTCCTTATATGTGCGTATAACTACAAAAAGTGTGCTAGAAATGTATTTAATGTTTGTACACTGCTTTTAAATGCTAAATAAAGGGACTGAAATGTGATGAATATTTAAACATATTTCTATATACTTATACTATTACATACTACTGTATATAACCTACAACAACACTAATAATATAATAATACTAATAATATACTATAACATAATAAATAAGTACAGATTCCGAAAATCAAAAGCGCAAAATTTCAAGAACCAATTCAATGACTTCCCACAGAGCAACCCTGGGCTGTCTCTGGATTGTATCTCAGTGTACAACATTGCCAACTCCTTTATCTAAATGTTGACTCAGTGATAACATATTGATGAGTCTGACATCTAAATTTCAGCCCTCTTAAATCTAATGTCTGTTTGGCAATTTCTGATTCTGATAAGGTATTAAATATGCCACATAAATTTGTTAAAAATATTTGGCAGCTCTTTACTTTAGGTTCCCCTACTTAGCATTCATAAACAATATCTAAACATTTAATGAATTGTTTATAATACACTATAATGCAGCTGTGTGCACAACATAAGTGTGCATTAATGTATTTGTCAACAATTCTAACTACTCTGAGCATTCATAAGTGAACGCTGGCATGTAGAGAGACTGCAGCATAAAAAGTCATAATAATATAAAATACGTATTCATGTAGGAAGTTGTAATTGTAGACAAATACTGTACTTTAGTAAAGCCTTAGAAATGTCCTTATATGTGCGTATAACTACAAAAAGTGTGCTAGAAATGTATTTAATGTTTGTACACTGCTTTTAAATGCTAAATAAAGGGACTGAAATGTGATGAATATTTAAACATATTTCTATATACTTATACTATTACATACTACTGTATATAACCTACAACAACACTAATAATATAATAATACTAATAATATACTATAACATAATAAATAAGTACAGATTCCGAAAATCAAAAGCGCAAAATTTCAAGAACCAATTCAATGACTTCCCACAGAGCAACCCTGGGCTGTCTCTGGATTGTATCTCAGTGTACAACATTGCCAACTCCTTTATCTAAATGTTGACTCAGTGATAACATATTGATGAGTCTGACATCTAAATTTCAGCCCTCTTAAATCTAATGTCTGTTTGGCAATTTCTGATTCTGATAAGGTATTAAATATGCCACATAAATTTGTTATAGATGGCTTTGGAGCATGTTTGCTTCATTAAACAAACATGTTTGTTTATGTAGGGATAATGTGATTTCCAAAGCATCTCCCATTTGGCCAGTCTGCTGGGATACTGGTAGTGGTAGAAGTTCAGCAATGTTCAACAAGTAAAAAAAAAAAAAAAAAAAAAGAAGGGTGGGAGCAAAAAGCTAGTGATAGAAATGAAAGGGTGATAAAAGAAAAGAGGAAAGAGCAAAGGCTTGTCAAAGCTCATTGCGTGAATTTGGATGGGTTTAAGCCAAGGACTGAGCCTCCCCATCCCTGCTTTGAGGAGATTAGATGAGGGTCTGACTGAATGGTTCACAGTGAGACAAACCACCAGATCTCAAGCACAGGGTGAAACCCCCAGAGTTCTCTCAAGGGAACATAAAAAGGGTTTTCTCAGGGAGCAGGGAAGTAAGAGTTGAGGATAAGCCAACACAGCGTGAGGCCTGAAGGCCCGACATGAACAAACATCTTGGTGTAATTTCAGGCATGTTTCAGGATTTGAAACACATGCTGCGAGGTGATACAATGATTGCTAGATCGGCTCTATCACGGCAGTATACACACAGGCCTGGCCAACACGCTCTTTCTAACCTTCTCAGACAAACACAAGTAAAGACATTTCCAAGAAAATGACACCACTGTCTTGAAAACTGCTCAAGTTCACTCAGCAGTCACAAGAGGTCACTGCATCTGACGTTTCAGCTAAACCCACTGCGCACTGTTTTGCTGAGAGAAGAGTCCACATTTCTACTGTCCGTATCATTTCAATATGAGGCCATATCTTTCACCATGTATGTCATTTTAAAGCCAAAATCTCATTCAAATGCAGTACTGTGTAAGTTCAATAAAACATATAGCTGGAGGTGCACAGTGCTCCACAATATAATCAGATTTATTTTATATCAGGCCAGTGGTTTCCAAACACGGGGTCAGGACCTCCCAAAGGGTCTTTTCTAATCTTTGCTTGTAGATAATTTCACACTTTCAACCCATTTAAATAAAGCATTTTGAATCTTTGGTTGAACTGGCCACTATGCACAGACATGTGCAACCAATAAGGAGAACTCACTACAAAGCTTCACTTTAAAGGTCGGGTGGGAATTGCATTTTAGAAGCATTTTTTGTTAGATTTGTTGAAATTCTCTTCACATCCAAACAGCAATCAATAAATACAATGCTCTGACATCACTCAGGATGAATCATTTGGTCACCATCATGTTCTCTCAATGTCCTCCAGCCGTCATCACGCAGTGTGTGCTCATGTGTTTTGTGGGAGCTTCTTTGGAGGCAGGCCTGAAGGGAAGGGATGTGATTTATCCATTGTACACTTTCAAAATCTATCAACTCTTGCTGGTTTTTCCAATGTAATGCTGGTTGTTCCAACTTGTGTTGGTTTGTCCCCCTTTATCCAGAGCAAAAGTGTTGGTTTGAATTAATGCTTTCAATTTGTGACGGAGATGCGTTCAAGCGGAGTGTTGATGATCTTTGATGAAACAGGGCTAAAACTGACATTGAAACTAATTTTTTACTCTACCATTTGCAAAGGAAGACAAGAAAACTGAACATAAATCATTATTACACACACTTGTGGTATTTGCCGGTCCTCTGAATCACTGTTGGCCAAACCTTAGATCCAGTTCAGCTGCAGTTCAGATGTGTGCTTGTTTTGACAGAGCAATCGCATCGCACTTAGCATACAGCTGCAGGTTAAAGCAGCAATTTATGTGAACCCCTATTAAAGTGGGAAACTCTACAGTAAGCTAGTCACATGCTAAGTGACAGAGCAACAGCAGCACTTCGATGTACAGTAGGCATCATCTCACCAACATCACACTCATACACACAAACACCAATGAGGTGAGAGGAGCCACGGGACATCTGGTTGTACCTGTCGGGCCCTGTGGCTCGTCTCAATGCCATGCTTCCTTAGGCAGGCCAGACCGCGGGTGTCCGGTGAGCTGCCTATATTCCAGTCAGATGTGGCACCACTGTCTATGACCCACTGCAACAACAGAGAACAAAAGGGGGGGCGCTAACTACTGCTAACATAGGAATAGAGGTGGGTGGTCGTACCTGCCTGGCCACATGCCTCATGGGCACGTCATGGCTCTTCATGCACGCTTGACCGCGGTGGTCTGGTGGGTTTCCTATCTCATAGGTGGAGGTGGCAGCACTGTCTATCCTCCACTAGGCAGAGCAGAGCAATAACACAGCAAAAATGATTCATACTCTCACGTACAGGCATGTGGCAGGTGGTACAGCATTTAGTGTGTGTTGTATGTTTGAGGACAGGACTACAGGTGAGACTCAACAGGTGGAACACATCCTGCCCTCATTCATGATCTTCAGAGGCTGCAGCTGGGTCATTGTTAGTAAAGTGTTATGCATTGCTAGGCCTTGCAAATGATTGATATTTCATTCCACTTTAGACATATTATATAAACTCAATTTATCATTTGAACCACAGTGTCCAATCACCCACTTGTACTTTATATGTGAATATTTCTATACTGTCAACAACAATGTGTTGTATAAAAATATCTTACAATTCACTTTATGATTATCACCTATCTCAATCACTATGGATAGGGCTTTGTTAAATTGCCACTAACAACTATTAATTTGATACTAGTATCAAATAATAACAATAATTAGAGGAAGCATGCTTTGAAAAATGGTCAGTAATAATGTACAGCACATGTTATTTATAGCAAATGGAGAGGCACATGCGAAACTGGTTTGTTAAATGACATAATCCTTGGGAAGATTAAAAAAAGATCTTTGTAAATACAAAAACTGTCAGTAGATGTAATATCAAGCAAATACCAGTAATGACCTGTATTACAAATACTGCCCTGTTCAATGTAATAATGATTACCTTATCAACAACGCCTGCATCTGTGGCCATCTTCCTGAAGACGGCTTCAGCAATGGGGGATCTGCAAATATTCCCTGTTCGAAACCACAAACACCATGACAAATTTTAATGAGGTGTTTTTAAAAATTTAAAACAGGTATTTCCACTGAGATACTGTATGTATGTCCAATGCTGCTACTTAACATGCAACCTAATAGGACACACAACATGACTGTAGCAATGTTTGCTACAGTAAGGTAATATTTCCAGTTTCTAAAAAGTTTTCATTGAGTGTTTATTTTTTCTGTGCCTTGTAAGCACATGCTGGGATGACACATGCGCCACAGGATGCAGGTGTGCTTAATGTCAGAAGACACGAAACCTTTCAAATATGTTGTTGATTCAGACAAAATGTAATGACAAGCAGATGTGGGGAATGTAACACAAGATCAGTTAGTAGAAAACTGCCAGAGATTTTTCTATGCTGTTTATACACAGGTAGCTACTGCAGCTGTCCCTTTAATGTCTATGGTTGCACTGGACCATTGCTGGGAATGTGGGCAAACAATGAGCAGGAGTACAGAAATGATTTACAGGACTGTTGCATCAATTTGTGAAGTACCTTAATTTCGAATATGCATTACACTGGCCTAACCAAAAAAAGACATTTTCTCATTGTATTCCTCTAACTTTTACACTCAATTTTAATGAAATATACTAATAACAACTTTGTTGATTATCCAGTCAGCTTTCACGATGGACTATGACCTTACATACACTGAGTACATTTCCGGGTTGACGTCATCCAAACTCTTCCTACTATTTGCTTGGGTAACGGTACTTAGCGTTTCTACAAAACTATAACGTTTTCCATTACACCTGGCTAGACACCAGCAGTGCATGCCAGCAAAATGCAAGCGCTTGAGTAAACAGCTTAAATGACAGTTGACAGCATCGTATTCAACTCATTCATTTGGAGACTTAGCTAAATGGCGGGCGCTCTTAGGTGAAGCTAACAACACCTATATAAGCGCTATGAATTCGTACACTGGTCATTTGTGATATTTCTTTAATACAGATGTACTCGGAGAATTATAATAGCTTCATTGAGGTTAAATTGCATCGCTTACCCAAGCAAACGAACAACACCGACTTCGCACCATTGGTCGCCATTTTGTTCTGAAGGGTCTTGTGTGATGGCTCAAGTGGTGGCCAACCAGTGCCTGAAGAAAATGTTTCTGTTTTTAAACTTTTTTAAAACTTGGATCAGACAGACATTATGAAAAAGCTGTAGGTATAATGATCAGTGTTTTAAAGTTTCTTTAAAAGTAGAGACAGAAGTTTTTGAGGAAATGTGTAAAACTAACATTTATTGTTACAAAAATACAGCTCTGAGAGGCATTTCTTTTTCAGTAAGCAGAGGTGGAAAGCAAATAACTACATTTACCAAAGTACCGTACAGTTTAGCCTGTTTTATTGAGTATTTACAGTTTTTTTGCTGCTTTCTTCTAATACATTTCAGAAGGGCTTTTCATGGTGCCCCACTCATTGACAGCTATAGTTACTAATTATCTTGCCAATTGAGATTTGAGGATTAAAAATGATGGTCATTGTCATATCTGTAAGACTGAACTATAACATCAACAATTCAAAATCCTGGTTTCAAGTGAATGCGTCAGTAACAGTAATCTAATAATATATATATCTACTGTAACACTCACAGAGAGACCATTCTGCCAATTGTTCTTTTATTTTTGATAATTAAATATATTTTGCTCATAATAAGTCCAGACTGTGGGTTCATTCTGGTTACAACCTGTTCTTTACCAATACTTTGGTATCCAATAAACAGTATATTCATGTTTTAGTGGACCGGAAAGTACTATTTTGTGATATCAAACATATGTGAATCTTCCTCACTAGCCTGTAATGCTCATGATTATTTTATTGCTAGATTAGTCCATGTCAGCTTTGAAATGATAATAAATGTTGAAGTTAAAGGGAGAAAAGAACCCATTATCATTTTAGTTGGAAAAAAAAAAAAAAAAAAGTTCAATGATCCCTCCTTGATCCCTCCACACTTTATGGAATCGAAACATTTATGATGTCAGAGGACAACATTGGCAAATCAGGGTTTGAAGTCACTTTAGATGAGCCCCATGGGTCCCTTAATAGGACACAGGGATCACTATCTATAGACCTCTGGATCATTCCCATATTAATAATTTGCTGAGTCATGGTATGTAATATACAGGTCATGAGAAAATCCTGGACCTAGACGGAGTAAGACATTTGTAACAACAGATTACAGGGTGTTGTGCAACAGTCTTTCTGACCTCAGACATGAGTTCACCTCACATTTCTGGAAAAATCCCAATTTCCAACTGACAAAGAGGCTCTGGTACTTGTGTGATGATGATGTAGGTTTAACATACCCACAGAGTCAGCGCTGCGGGTGGATAGACACTCTGCTGAGGTGTGTACTGCCTTCATGTAGCTAGTGTTGGCCCCGACTCACATTGCAATCCTTTGGTGTACTGCCAGTCTAAAGAGGTCAAAATTCAAACAACACTTTATAGTGATACTAATGCATTTCATCAGGTTTTCTACGTCAGGATCTATGGTATCACAGTGCAACAAGTGCATAGACAAAGAGTGACCCCTATCTGAAAGGTTTCATTCAAAACAAGGTGGAAGCCGTTACATCATTAAAAAGACTGCAACACTTATCATCCAAGGAAGTACTGGAATACATTAGAAGATCAACCAACACTCATTAATGTCTGACAGACCAGATCAACACTCCTTGCAAGTCACAGCTGTTCCCACAGATGTTTAATTGTAATTGTAATTGTTTTTTTTTCCAGACATTTCATTGATGCAGAAAGCATCCAAGTTACCAACTAAAAGTGAAAACAACAGGATTATGGTAAGTCAGGATAACCTTTCAGTTGATGTATTTCTCCACCTGCAAGAAGGTTATCAGAATGATGTCCATTAGGGAGACATGCAACCACAGCTGCTCAGCTACAAATCAGGACAAACACAAACACTTGAATGAGACTGGAAGCCAAGAAAAAGACAATGTGCAATGGGCTTTGTCTCATCTACAGATGTGTAGCCATCATGACGTGTCACATTATGTAAATCATAGCAGCTGACAAGTATGTTCTTAAATCTGACCCTAAATTCCAAAACAAGAGGTTGGGACACTGGAAGAGAGCCTGAAGAAAAAGCCCAGACTTCAAAGAAAGGAAAGCCCTGAATCTGACAAAACAGAGTGTGCATTCATAACTGCATTGCATTAAGAGCAGATCACTGAAGATCTGACTCTGAACAGTGTCACATCTGTTTCGTACTCTCCGTGTTTGCTTCCTGTAACTAATTAACTCATTATTCTTCCTGTATTTACTGTCGCCTGGTCCTCCTCTGTGGTCATGACAGGGAATATTTGTTATTAAACAGATGAAGAAGAGATGACAGGCAGTCTGGAGAGGACAAGCAGATTGTGCAGACATGTTTATAATTGACAAAATCTGAAAAGGACACGCTAAGGATTATCGGCAGATTGAGCATAAACCGTTTTGTGTCTGAACGGCTGCTTTAAAGCACAAACAAGTCTTTTCTTGGACATGTTGCTTTCTGAGATTGTCTTCACTCTTTCCTCGAAGTTTAGATGATTCTTATGATTCGCAGCTGAGGAATGTCTGAGATGTTTGTGTTTTATGTGTTGGGGAAAAAGCAGTGGGAAATGTCTCACATTTAACAATGAAATGCAGATGTAGAGGATGCAGAAGAAGTGGCCATATTCAGCACTGCATGGCTCCTCCCGACGTCCTCCTCTTTCATGTCATTCCTGTCCTTGCATGTGAACGGAAATGTGTAATTACATCTTTCTCATTTCAAACTGGTAAAACAAAGGGTTCTGGATGAGTGTTTCAGCTGGCTAAACAACAAGAAATAACCGAGCCCAGCAAGACATGGCAGACATGACTGTGGGCATGGGAGAGACTGAATGTCTATTAATTTAGGACTTAGGTGTACTTGCAGAGTAATTACTGGTTAGTTCTGTTTTCCCCCCTGGCTCCTCAAAGAAAGCTATAGGTTTTCTAGGAACTCTTCGGTGAATGCATCATGTATTTACCAATATGTATCTGTCCTTTCCTTGAGACATTTGTGGATTTTTGCACAATATTGGAGAGCTTTTATTGCCTGTGCGATTGGGTGGAATGAAACTGGCTTGCTACAGTTTCTTGGCTCCCTCCTGAAATATGTCAGAAGACACTATGAAATTTGAAGAATGTTGAAAATGAGAAATATTACGCCTTGTAGCTTGTCAAGTTACAAAAGTTTTGCTATGTAAGGACTTTGTGAATACAGCTTGTGTTTGTTTTCCACAGACATGTTATCTGAAAAAAAAAAGCAGCATTATAAACCAAAGCTGTTTTGCAAAGCATGTTTTTAATGGCTGTTTTAACTTTTTTTCCATTAACTTAATGTTGGAGTCAAATCAAACCAGAAAATGGCAGTTTTTCATTATTGGCCAAAACCCACTCTCATTACAGAGTTTACATTCTCATATCCAATTATGTATTGAGCACAAACGTATTGCCTCAAACTGAACCAACTGGAAACAGTGAACTCTCTGTTCAAAATCCATGTAGCTCTTTTCTCTTTCACAATCACCCTACATACTTGTTGTGTATATCTACAGCACCCTGAAAACCTCTCCATGCCCCTTTACAAAGCCGCTCAACAATAACGGTCCAAAACTCATATTTATTTGACTTTTTTTTTTTTTTTACATATCTTATTAGTGGTTATGTATTGTTGGCAATCAAAGATTAAGTTGTGCTGCCATTGTGCTGCACAGACATTAAAATCTCAAAGTAACCACTAGACTCCAGATATGACCTCTGTGATTCGAATCATGAGAAACTAACATAGGAGCCACAGAGCAATGCACAGAGCTACAAAAAAGTGCAAGGATTCCCAAATCATGGCTAACAATGTCAGCCCCCAAGCTAGCTATGGCGTTGTTAGCCATTGCTTTGTACAAACTGTGATTTGAGCATTCTTACTTTATGACTCCATACATTACTCTGTGACTCCTATATTAATCTATATGCACAAAGATTTCTAATTTCAGTTTGTCTGAATTTAAAGTTAAAGTGCATCATAGTTGTTTTACACTTTTGAGCTCAAATTTGTGTCCATATCAACGTGGCTTGGCTAAATAACAGCAACACCTCCATGAGTAACACAATAAGGTTAAACAGCAGCGTAACATCCTCCAAAATGACCATGAAGCTGAATCAAAATCTCTCTGATCCTGTTTCACTAAAAGCTGAGCATTATAACCCTCATGAAGTTGAGGCTGTATTAGACTACATTACTTTTAACTAGGTGTACCTAATAAACTCTCAGCTGAAGAGTACATGTGCAGAAGAAAGCCATTCTTAAAATGAACAAGCCAAAACCAGTTTGACTGATCTCCTCTTGACAGCACAATAAAAATGATGATTTAGGTAAACAATAATAATAAAAAAAAAGTTTATGTAATTTAAATATCCGTATGTCAGGTAAAAACTGGTAAAAACAGGAATTATTGATGCTTTATATCAGTAAAATACTGAAAATATTTGTCAATCATCATACATTTTTTATACATTTCTAAAAATCTTAAATCTTAATTTCCAAAATTATAATCAAAATAACATTGTGAAGACTAAAATGTATACTTGTATACTATGTATACTATGTAAACTAATTATGAAGGGTATGTTCATCTTAAATGTTACAGGCTACTATAGGACTATTACTGTTACTATGTACATAAATTATTTTGGTATGACTTATTTTTCATTTAATCATCTTTTATCATAAATTCATGTGTGGCATTTGTAGCAAACTAAGCCACTTGAAAATCAATTCATAGTTATGAATATGTTAATGTTGGATGTGATAGACAGAGGAATGTAGAATGTGAATAGAGGAATCAGCAGGATATTAGCAACACACCTCTTTTTCTGCAAGGCAATGACTGAGTCTCAAACGTAAGGGAAGTTGCGCTCCAGGAAACAGATATGTATTAGTTGAGCCAAGTATAAATGCAGAGTTGGAAGTTAAGAAATCCTGGGCTCAGATTCCTGGCTTGTGTTTTGTGGAGCTGACCCAAGAGATCCATTGCAGTCATTCCAGCTCATACCCTTTATATGAGATGTAGGGCTTCATTATTATTTAAAAAAAATCACAATTTCAACATTTTGCCAATCAAACAGGACATGGCGACTTTGCTTTCAAGCGTGGTTCTGATATTTAAATATTATTGGTTTATATCCCTGGTGCATCACAATTTTTAACCACAGTGAGAGTTTAATCACTTCAATATGGACACAGCGAGAAGGAAACGGTGGTTGGAGGCCATTTCACAAAGAAAGTGTTCCTGCTCATTACCCTGCAAAATTTATATATCCACAAAAGTGGGATTATCTGATTTAGATTTAATTCCAGTTTGGACCTGTTTTGAGTACGGAAGGATTATGTAGAGCTGACTAACCAGACAATCTGACTACATTCAAATACATATCACTTGTCTTCATTAGAGACCTTACCTTTGAGTTATTTTTACAGCTTTTTCTGTTTTGTTTTTTTTCGCTCTGTTTTGGTCTTCACCGACTCCTGGGGGCTCTTTAAATGCTTTTCTGTGTTCACCAGCATTGCTCGTCACTGTGTTCGATGGAAGGAGGGTCTGTTACTGTCCTCAGGTCAACAGGAAAAGATTAAGTGGAAGGAAATTAACACCTTTGATGTACCATTAAAAAACACTGCAGCAGTCATCTTCCAAACACACTTGTTTTGTCAAATACAGTAAGATAAGCTTGTGATAAATAGACACTAATTGAGTGGGAGGTGACCTTATATTCCTGGTAATTAGCACTGCATGCATAATTACCAATTATCAGTTACTTTACATAACAATCAAACAATATCTGCAAGCAAAAGATGCCTGCAGCAATTACATCTCATAATTTGCAACCTGTTTTTAATTGAGTCAGCCAGTTTCATTCACGTCTCAAGGATGGATGGTAATTATTGTGAATGACTCAATGAAAACACAATTAGCAGATGATGCAGTGTCACATTAAAGCACAGAATATGTTTGTCCAGCTAGCAGCACAAGTCAAGAATTAAATAAAAGTGAGAGGGCTCAGGGGAAGAGTGACTAATGGTGTCAGTGCTCATGTTTATTGTGCTCCCCTCCATCCCTCCCTGAGTCTGCTCCCTCTCTTTTCTTTCCAATTAAGCAGAAACAGGTTTCACCAGTCCATCAGACAACATGCCAAATGATTAAGAACACTGCAACTGCACTAACTTTCAACTCTAGCATCTCAAATGATGGGACATATCTTTCCTCTTTCACCCCTGAGCCAAAGGGCAGATAGGCATGTGTGTGAGTGTGTGTATGTGTCCATGTATTACTCACATCACATACATTGTGATGTACACATTTACACAGTCACATTGTAGGGACTCGTGTAACTTGTGGGGACAAAATGCAGGTCCCCATAATGTAAATCATTTAACTTTAGGGTGAATACTGGGGTTAAGGTTATGGTAAGGTTATATTTACATTAGGTGGACGGGGACAGTGGTGGCATAACAGCCAGAGACAACTGCCAACAGCAGGCCACTGTTCCAGCTGTGTTCGTGTCAACTAAATGGGGTATTTCCAGTGAATCCATGATTTTTTTCCTCATCCTAACCAAGTAGCTTTTGTGCCTAAACCTAACCAAACCTTAACCACAACGCTGTCACAAAGAAATGTAACTTTTCAACACATCTGTGGTTTGCAGAAATGTGTAACAGCAACAACTATTCTGGTGACTGAGTTGGTGTGTGAGTAGATTTGTGTGTTCAACATATTATAAATTATTGCTTAATTAAAACTTGATACATTTGATTTGCACATACCAAAAGGAATTAGTGATAACTGTTCAGCACTTATTCATGGAAATTATCATTTTGACGTTGTGAAACGTTAGCATGCTGGTGTTGTCACTTTAAGTATGTTAGCATGCAGATGCTAGTACTAAGTACAGCCTTACAAAGCCAATGTAATCACTTTAGATGGTGTTGCAGACAAGAAGCATATGTATGTAAGAATGACTTGTGCATGTTTCACACAGCAGTGTTATCAACCAACCCAAAAACATTTAAATTCAGGGCTATTCCCTAAAAAAATGTTTAATAAATGTTTATTAGTATTAATGGACAACATGCCTGTCCACGTCATGTTCCTAATCCTTAAATTCTAATGAACAGATTAACATTCATTGCCATACTTCTGCTTGTCACCAGACTTCAAAACCTGAGAATTTATCAGAAGGAGATCATAATTAACTTGAAACAGAGGTCAAAGAGGGACAAAGTACAAGTAATTCCCCAAGTGAACTGTTCATAATGATTGTAGGGAAGCCAATCAAAAGAAATCGCACTGCTGGATAAATGCAACCAACAAGAAACAGCTGTGGTAAAATATGAGAAATAACTTTTTGAGCAAGTGTGAATGAATTGAGAGGAATCAGTAAACAGGCCTTTAGGTCACTGGTGTCTGTTGTAGCTAAACTATCAAGCAGATATAGATCAGTATCTATTTTTTGTAATGCTGGACACTTGCACTGGATATGAAGTATTTGCTTTTAAAGGAAAGTAAAGAAATAAGGATTTGATCCTGACAGTCTTAGTCATTGTATGGTAATTAAGCAAAAGGCAATGCAAGACTTCTATTCTAATGACTTTCACACTATGTATTCTAGTGCTGCCCTCTGGTGATCTGGTAGGCTAAATTTAAAGCAACTACAAAGAACTTTCATTTTGTGTTGACTCTGGCCACCCCTGTGGACAAAAGTGGTAGTGTTTCCCGAAATGAAGACTGCATTTTTTTTGCTTGTGATGCAAAATCTCGATCTGGCTAGCACGTGCATTTGTTTCGTAGGAAAGAAAAGAGGAAAATAATTTTAACACTGTTTGTCTTTTTTAAACAAAGCTGTTTGCAGGATAAATTCTCTGAAGAAAAAATCTCATTCCTCCCTTTTAACTGGCTAACGTACTACGGACTACAAAACTTTGCCTGGAAAAATGTAAACATAGGCTCCTTTGGTTTGCACGCTGTAAATTGTTTTGTCTGATTTTGTAGGGAATTGGTAACCTGAGGCATCAAATGGTTTGTGACACAGAACCATCTGGGAAGTCGTCCATGGAAACTGTTTGGAAATGGACAGGCACTTTCAAAAAAGAAAAAACTTGGCAGGTGATTGGATGAACCAGCCTAACTTCAACCAGTCAGATCAATAAACCAGACATTGTAGCAGGACTCTTGCCAAAGGCAGTCAGGAGAAGAGTGAAGATGTTTATTCCATCTACAAATGCCTTCAGTGCCTTTGCTCTTCCTTCAATGAAGAAATACTCTCCATAACTGGTGCGATAGCAGCATCTATGCTAACCTATTCTGGAGCTGTTTTCAAGCTAATAGTCACTTCTCCTGCTGTTGTCAGACTTAACCTTGGCCCCCAGTAGCTGCCAGTAGTTCCTCATAGGATGATGACTGGTCCAGACAACTCTGGTTTGACTACAAGCTCATAACTTGAAGCATGGCAAGATGGATTCAGACCAGAGGACAGGCATTAAGAAAAGCTATAGAGAAAAAGCCGGCCTTCTTACTAATGGTCTCATTTGCTTAATGCAGGTCATGTGGATGCATCAGTATTAAACTGAGACTGTTTCCAAACCAGTTGAAAACTCCTTGCAGCTGCTTTAAGGTTTAGTTTGTACGCAGATGCTTCAGATTATAGTTTCGTGAACGTTTCCAGATACACAAGGAAGCAGAGAACAGGGAGTCAGTTGTTACATCTTTACTTTTTTATGGGATTTTTTTTCTTCCATTTCTAGCCATTTCAGTCAAGCCATGATCAGAGATTTAACACATCTGCTGAATACTGTTGTACCAGTGTTGAACTTGAGACTTTTCTAGTTCGGTGTGAATGTTACAAAAACTTGAACGCAAGTTTGCATAAATTCATGCTCATGCTGCTTTTTCTCTGTCATTTAAAGGACCATTGTGTAGGAATTAGTGTCATCTAGTGGTGATGTTGAAGATTGTAACCAGTTGGACACTCCTCGCATGTAGGAGAAACTATGGTGGCTGCGAAACTTGCAGAAAATGCCAAAAGCGCTCTCTGGAGCCAGTGTTTCTTTTGACTGTTCTGGCCAATTGTAGAAACATGGAGGTGCAAAAGCTGAACTCCACGGAAGAGCTCATTCTAAGGTAATGAACAGACAGCAATTCTTATTTTCAGGTGATTAAACATGAATGAAAACATACTTATGAATATTATACTCCTTTTTTGCCATGTTCTGCCAATAGATCCCTAGATGTCAGCAAACACAGTTTGTTTGCAAATGATTGCATTCTGTTTTTATTTGCATTTTACACAGCATCCCAACTTTTGATGAGGTAAATCATTAAATATAATGTCCTGTTTTCAGTTGGGTCTTAGGATATATCAGGAATATATCAGGGTTATAGCTGCTTGTGCTGTTGCCTTGACCAATCTGTATTGTTAGGTCCTGACCTTAAAATGGCACATACTAATAAGACAAATTACATAAATAAAAGTGAGCGGGCTCAGGGGAAGAGTGGCTAATGGTGTCAGTGCTACTAGCTACTGACTACTATCTACTAGCTGACCGCAGATCAATGGTCTATGGTGATTTTGTTTCCTAAACAAATAAAACCTCAAAATAAAGTATTAGTGTTTTTTTCGACAAGCTGGAGGAATTCATCTAAAACATGCAATCACACTAAATGGTCATTGCAAAGGACTTTTGAAAGTAAGATACAGTAGCTCATCAAATACAAAACAAAAATCTAAACAAAATAATCTCCATAAAACATCTCTCCCCTTTGAGCCCTTAGAACAATAGTTTTTGATGGTTTTGACAATTACTGCAAACCCACTGGGAGGCATCATACTGTATGATTTAAGGATGAATAGGCTGGAGTAAACATTTATTGCGCAACATTTATACTGTAATGAGTACCAAGCCTGTTTGATGAGTCAGTGTCTCTGGTAAATGAGTCAATAAAAGATAGTGGAGAGTGTAAGGACAGAAAACAGTTTTCTTGATCGGGGATAATGTAAGATTTTGTCCTGAATTGAGCAACAAGAAGGATGAAGGCCCACATTTCCTCCAGGACGAGAGAAAAAAAAAAACTGCAGCAGTGTCAGCTTTCACTGTTCTCACTTGCGATAGTATCAGGTGTACTTTGAACAAGCTGGTGTTTGGTTAAAACTAGCCTTGTGCAGAATGGGTGGGGTAATGTGTTTGAACAGACAAGGTGAAGTCTCCTGTTGGGATACGTGCTCAGGCAGGCTTGAATGGAATCTTTTACTTCTAACACTGGAGAGACAGCGCGCTAAAGGATTACCCGCTCTTTGGATACAACTGATTTGAATTTACATTAAAACCACAATGGAGGCAACCAGCGATACATCAAAAATCCTGGAGAAGGGTCCCGAATACCTTAGAAAACAAATGGAACTGGAGAGTGAGACGAAAGGACGTATGAGTGCCGTGGAGAGGCTTGCTGCAAGCAAACCAAAATACGTCAAAAGCCAACAGGTAGTCAACTCAACTCAGGAGCCGGTGATCAGTCTCGGATCAGCCTCTGTGAGCAGCACTGGGTCTTCTAATCGGAGCTCGAGCCGTAGTGGGAAGCGTGTCATGGGCAGTAACTCAACAGATGCTACACGTGGTGCACAAACCTGCTCACCAGGGCAGGTACGTCGGTCCAGCTCCAAAAAAAGACCAGACTCACTTCTGCTTTACAGACAGAAATGTGAGTTACTGAGAGGGTCAGCACATGACCGGAAACACCAAATAACACGTAAGTTGCTGCTCAGCTCTGTGCACAAAAATGTTCCGTTACCTGAGGCAGCAGATAAGGAGTGTGACGCCGAGGGCAACAAGGAAAAAATCCCAACACCTGAGGGAACGGCAAAGGAATGCAGCTCACATGGAGTCAACACTCAATCGGCGAGGAGGGATGGAGTAATAGAACACAGCACGGGAAACAATGCTTCTAGGACAAAGGTGAGAGCTGGTGTTGTGGAAAAATCTGGTCTCCTGACGGTTCCTGAGTTTGAAAGGAGGTCTGGCAAAGGGGTCAGTCGTTCCCACTCTGACATCAGCTCCAGGTACTCCAAAAACTTTGCAGACTTTGATGCTTTTTTCAAGTACTGCGGGCTGGATGGTGAGGTTATCGAGTCTTTGGGGAGGGAGAACTTCTCGGCACGCTCAGATGAAATTGCAATAAACATCCGGAGTGTCAGCGTCTCTACATCAGACGGTGGTTTCTCCAAGAACAGCAGTGACAGCGACGGACTACTTGAGGATGAGTTGCATAGAAAGATACGTCAGGGGACATCAGTTATTGAGCGCAATGCAAGGATTATCAAATGGCTGTACAGCTGCAAAAATGCTGTCGAGACTGGAAAGAAATTAAGAGACCTTGACTGAGACTCCTTTTCTTCTCTGCAGAGGCCATGTGTTTACCAGAGACTGCTGTATAGATGATATATTTTATCTGTTTATCACATTTTAATGCAGAACATACATTGAAACACTGTGTGTTCATGTGTCTGTCTGCTTATATCATTGTTTCCTTTGGTTTCTGTGTATAGCGTATGTGTGTGTGTGTGTGTGTGTGTGTGTGCCAATTTCAGCCAACACCTGTGCAAAAAAAGCATGTTTGCTTCTGTTCAAACTTGCATAAACCTCGCTTGTTCTCTGTCACGTTGGGGGGCCACAGAGAGCCCCACACAAAGAAACACTAAACTGTTACCTAACATTTTCATCATGAAAATGTACATTTAATTGTGATTTCATTTGATCAAACTGTGCCTTCTTTTAATGTATCACACAGCTGCATTTTAGAATACAGTCTTACTGTGTTAAAGGTCAAAACTATGTGGAAAACGCGCAGCTGAAGACACACAAATCCAGATGAGTACATAGACTGCAATTTTAGCAGCAGTCACGTTGGGCAAAAATGAGCCAAGGTTAACTTCAATTAAGAGTACACAGTCAGTTAAAAGCTGCTAATGTGAACAGATTTTGGGTTGCTGGTGTTTTTCCTCTCTATTTGGTAATAATGTAGTCACAAATCAAATTAATCCATTAATAATACGTTGTTCATGATGGATTTTGGTCCAGATCTGCTGCAAGGTAAGTGTTAATCCCTCAAAGAGATTTTCCACAATCTGGCAACCCAAAATTTGTGTTTATTCATGGCTTCTAACTGATCTATAAAACAGTAAGTACCAGTACTATAAAGGCTGAGCATGTTATGGCATTTTATACTCATATCCATAAATGATCCTCAGCAGGGTCTTTAGACCATTAAGCATGAAAGTGCCCTCAAATCACAATTTTTGTAACCTGCGCCTTAAAGTTATAATCCATTGAGTGTCCTCATCCATTTCTCTCCAGGTGAAAAGCGTACATTCCATCACACGCACACACACGCACACACCGCAGCTACTGATATAAAAAGTGCTGGTCAGTAACATCTGCTCCGTCTTACATGTTATTATGGTCGAGTCGTTCTTAAGGACAGTAACAAATTGTTAAATCATTATGTTTAACTGCAGCCAGACAGAAAATCTTATAGGATGTGGTTGTTTTCCAGCCAAATACTCAGTTGTTCCCTGAGTCCTGTGTGAGAGGAATGCACCTAATAATCTGATAGGCTTAAGTCCAATGACCCGTTGTAACAGTATCTCCACTTTCCTCCCAAATCCCTGTCTGCTTTGTCTATTCACCAATTTCTTTCTCTTTCTGTTTTTCAGATGACAAAGTTGGCTGAAAAACAGAAAGAGAAGCTGAGAGTCTGTAACCCGAGTGGGAAAAAAGCAATGGACAGATCTTGTTGACTCAATGTGTTTAACAGAATTTCTACCCACTCTGTTTCTCTCTCACAAAACAAATCAACATTCATGTACAGCATGTGAGTAGCTACACATGCACGCATGTTGCAGACACACCTTTCACTTCACCAGAAGCCCGACTAACGATTTTGCATCAAGGCAAGTCATGTCTTGTCCTCTACTGTTGCCTGAATTGAATTGGAAGTTAATCTTAATATTCAGTTGATGGTTCAGTTAGAAAAAAAAGGTCACTATTGGGCTTTTATCATTTAAAGATTTACCACGCTTGTTTAGCTGAAATATTACTGCAATGTCACTCCACCCCTTACCCAAACCAGGTTCAATCTGGGGTTGCTGCGGTCTGCATAACATTGTTTTATACTGAAGTACTGTATACAAACTTGCTAAACAAATAAAGTTGTTACTTTTTGTTCTTACAAGTAAACTGTTACTTAAATTTAGTAAAAAAAAAAAAAAAAAAGTGTGCACATCTCGGCCTATGTGCAGGATAACAGGTTTTGCCTGATGATAACCCAACAGGGTCAAAATCTTAGATTTCTTAACATTTCTAAAGTGTTTAAAGTGGTTTATTTTTAATTTTTACTAACAATGATGGATAATTAATTTACTGATCAGCTGCAATTGAAAGAAAAACAAATCTGTACAGTAAAACACTACTATTTACAAGACTACTACATATGTGTGTCAATAAGGCCTACAGTAGATATCAGTGGGAATACAGTGTAGCAAACTTCTTGCAGTGATTGAAAACTGTTTGAATTTACTGTATGGGGCCTAAAGGTGGCAGCATCTATCAACAAGATTGAAACTAATTACTGTGCAACTGATGCTATCAGGCCAGCCATACTGAAGCTCTGACTTCACCGTAATCACATACTAACAATGCCCAGAGGAAAAATTACCACACATACACCAGTCAGGGTGGATGCTGGACAATCCAGCATGTTTTGCAATAGTGTTTAATATCCAACAGTAGCAGCTATTCAGACCTTGTCCCTGTCACAGGACTTAATTACGTCAGATGTACAGTACAAAAATCACAGCTCGAAATTTGTCTTGGACCTGACAGTTTTGACTCCTGAATTATTTGAAACTTGAATCCCTGAAGACTTGACATAATATACATGAACAATGAAAAAGACAGAGTCAGACAGGCCTTACACAGCCTCACACCTTGAATATATAAAGATTTAAGTCTGCATATGTTTCAGGATACATGAAATACTGGTTTTTGCACTAAACATTCAGTTACTTGAAAATGACATTTACCTCTACTCCCTCACTGCAGAAATCAGAATCTGTGAATGTGAAAATATATTTACACTCCACTACAAGATGTCTTCTACCTCACTGAAAGGTCCAGTTTTAGCGTATGTGTGCTGAAAGTTTCAAGTTTCCACATCACACCTTGTGTAAGTTGGACCATGATTGGCTCCTACACTAGACATGATGTCAAAAAAACGTGCTTGTGCATACATGTCATCAGGTCACCTTTAAGGTCAGCAGCTCTGCACCTTTCAGCAGATGAATGTGAAAAAAGCCCTCTAGTGTCAAACTCATTTGTGTCATTTTAGCATTTGGACATCTGAAATACCTGCATCATGACAGGAATTTGCATTTGCAGACTTCTGACCTGACTTGAACTTGCTCTAATGGACTTGTGACTTGAAAGAAGACTTACCTTGAAAGGCTTTAGACTTGATTTAGACATCCCCAAAAGACGAGGTAAACACAAGTGAAAATAGTTTACAATGACACAACTGTATATGATCAGAGCAGGAAGTCCTCACACCAGCAGGACAGTGAAATTGATAAATACCATAAACTATATGGTCTGAAATTGAGGCTTCTGGTTGATAAAATAATGTATTAATAGAACTTTAAAACTATTATTACATCTGCTTTATATTTGTTCCTTACAGATCACATCATCAGTCACATAGCTGTCCAGCGGTCGCGTTCTCATCCTCCATCACAAATCAAAACATAGGTACATGTGCGCAGTCCGCTGTCACGTGTAGAAGAAAGCCCCAACAAAACAGAAGAGATTAAAAAAAGAACATGACTGACAGCAGCGGCCAGCCAATCAGCGACGCGACTCTGGGTAGCAACAAGATAAATACCGACGTGTTGTCCAATTGGAGAGCAGTAGGGGGCGTAGACGAAGTCGAGTGTCTGCACTGTATTTACTTCCGTCAATATTTCCAACAGAGCAGGCAGGAGAGTCGTCAGAAACAGAGAAAGACACAACAAAGGAGTCGCTCAAGGTTCGTTTTGTAGAAACTAACATCTCTGTTGTAGTGTAGGTGAGATTCTTTATTTTCTTCCTGTCGTGATAATGTGCTTTGAACGGACTGACAGCTCGTCTTAGCTTCATTTTTTTTTTTTTTTTTTTTACCGTTAAACGTTAAAACGACTTGGACAGCTTTGCTAACGCTGTTATTTTTCTCAAATGCTAAAGGTAAATGCGTCATGGTCGCTGTCAGGTGTGTCATTAAAGCAGTTTGACTCAGTATGCCATTATGCATCTCAGTATTTACCTGTGACATCACGAAAACAGGCTCAATATAGACAATGTTTAGAAATCTCATGGCCCCCTTGTTTACTCGGTAGTTATTATCAGACATGAATATGTAGTTGTAGAATGCAGAGTGAATCAATGGAGGCAAAGAAAGGCCATTATAATTTGAGATAATTTCTAATTTAACCACAGTCATTGATAGAACTGAAATCTGTTGCATTGCAGTATTTTGATAATCTGAATTTATGTGATTGATTATTCTCAGTAGCTCTGATTGTTCACATTTTCAGTCTTTCAACTTGATTTTTGGTGTCTTGATTTCACTGATCCAATCTGAGCAAGCAGATTGTTATTGTTTGACTTCAATTTCAAAATGAGAAAATTAATTTGGGCAATTTGAATGTAGTTTATTTTTTTATGATCACTTCACATAAAAATTTATCTGAAATTTTGAACCCTAAAAAAGTTTAGAATATTCAGTATTAAGTCGTGACTACATTTAGGTATTCAGGTGCTTGTTTTGACCTTCTCTTGTCTCCATAGGCCTAGAGCAGAAAGATAAATCCCTCATGTTGTTAACCCTCCAGGTGTTTGGAGTGGCAGCGCCCCTCTCTGCTTACCTCCCCCTCCCCTGCCTCAACTAAAATGCCTTTCTTGGGAAAGGACTGGAGGTCACCAGGTTGGAGCTGGACCAAGACAGAGCATGGCTGGAAGAGGATTTTCTTGTATGGACACGAGTTGGAAGATAACAACAGAGAGATAGACTTGAAAGAGTAAGATTATCACTTGTTCACCTTTTTTAATGGCATTCTTACATCAGTTAGAGGGTGACACAGAGATTAGATTGCTTTCTGAGAGCAGTTAAGAGAATAAAAAAAGAAAAATAAAAGACAACATACTTATAGCATTATGTACAAAATCCTGTGACCCACAGGATTCCCAGTAAAATGTCAGCCTCTAATACCAGTACTGTCCGTATCAAACGTAATGAATTAGTGCTTATCAGGTTAGATAAGACTTTACTGACTGCATTCAAAATCGGGACGACAACTCCATATAAACATGTTTATGAGTTTTAGTGGTACCATATCCTGTTAATATGATCATTAAGTTTTCTGCTGTCTTAAGTAGTGAGTCAGAGTAAAATGTAGTTAAAAACTAACAAAATGAGCTGATGGAGTTTTTGCTTTACACATCTGAGTTGTGTCTGATTTGATTGACAGTAGAACACAGTTCAGTGCGTTTGACACCGATTTGACAGTATTGGATACTTGAAACATGTTACATATTGATTTCAACCACATTGTCCAGCCCCCGGCTTTACAGTAGTAAACAGGCTGCTCTCACGTGTAGCTTTATTGAATGACTGTAAGATTACTGTATATATAAAAACAACTGAGTTATATTCAGTGCTCGGCAATAACTGTAACTGGAGGTTGCTTGAAATCTTACTGGAGTAAACCAGTATAGTCAACAGTATATTAGATCTCTGTAGCACTGCATCTCTTTTTGAAAGTGGACTCTTATGATTGATTACAGCTGACAGACTGCCAAGGCTCACTTTGAGTGTTGACTTGGTTTTCAGACATCTCCCAACTTCCATAAAATACCTATTATTTTGTTTTGGTTTTTCCCCTTATTAAGCTGAGGACAGCAGAGAGCTGTCAGGAAATGGGAGGGAGAAAGGCGGATTATGACATGCAACTACGGCAATATGTTGCGATTACATCAGTGTTGTAAACCTTGAGACAAGCAAGAGTACCATTATTAGAAATGATCTGTTTTTAACATGGATTGTTGGTGTTTAGCAGTGTTTTTCTATGAGCTACAATGTGTTAATGCCTGGCTGTAATCCAAATTTCCTCCAGGACACTGACAGAGTAATGCCTGTGGTTGAAATGCTTAATAGATCAAGGCAAACAGGAAAACGTGGCAGGAAGTCAGTGGAGTATAATAACACTAGCAAACTTATTGATGAAATTGCACAGATAAGCCCAAAGCTACTCAGCATCAGAAAGAAAAGTATAAGGTTTAGTTTAGACACTCGAGAGTGGAATTTTACATGAGACCAGCTTGTCAGTGTATCCTGTTAAAGAAAAGATAACGCTTTAAAATAATTGATGTGGAAGTTCACAGAGGAAGATGTTTTAGAGTTGAAGTGCAAAGATAAATCTGAAATATTCAGGTCAGGTGTTTTTGTGTGTGAACTGAGTTGACTTTCTGCTCTAAACTATTCCCTGGGAGCAATAGCAAACACTCTGTAAACACTGACTTAACCTGCAAAGGCCTGTCTTTGTTGAAACTATAGATTTCCAGGTGTTGGGTAATTGTTCGTGGTGTGAATTGCAGTGTGACTACATGATTTGAATACCATATATCAAGTTAGATTTTAGTCTTTACTCTAAAGCCTCAGGAAACAGCATCATTCCTTCAACCTTCAATCCTGCTTGCGTAGTAGCAGATGAGCACAGAAAGTCAATATTGGCCCTCTTGTATGATATCTGTGTCCTGGAGTAATGTTTGGATGGTACAACTTGTGTATCCTGTCCCGGGGGTTTTTCCTTGAAGATGTGTGATGAATGTTAACATACCGGTTCTTCTGATAGGAGCACACAAGAATAACTTCTTGTTCAAACGATACCTGCCGTGTGCTTTAATAATACTGTCCCTCCCAAAGGCATTTAGTGGGTTGCAGGACTATAATTACAACTGTGCTCGAGCTCTGAAAGCAGCTGAACTAAAAACAAGTTTCACCACACCAGTCTCTCTGCTCTGTATTACATGTGTTGATGTGGGCAGTCAGGGTTGCCTCCCAGCAGGAGAGCTCGCCTTGTTATCTGCAGGAAACATGTACTCTTTTGACGCATGCCAACTGGCAATGAGTGGTCACATGCAGGGGGAGAGAAGAGGAGTTTTTCTAGTTTTAGGTTTTTTTAGTTTGTTTATACTGCACGTGGATTAGCATTTCCTCTCTGACTTCATGGTGGTCAGGCTCAAAACCCAGAATATTGATAGTTTACCAAAGCATCATAACCCATTAATAACACAGACAGCTTCAGTGTACTCTATTCAGCCTCTTCCTTACGCTAAGGAGGACGAGCTTGAGCCGAACTTAAATGAACACGTGTTGCTTGGACTGCCATAACAGCATGTAAGCAGAGGTTACAACAAAATTTTACTTGTAAGCACCAGAGCTATTGATAAACAGACTGCAAGGTGCAAATAGAATAGATTGTCATTCTCTACATGTGCAGTATTCAGTAGTCAGCACTAAGATTTACACAAAAAGAACAAATACAATGAAAAAAAATATGTCAAGCAACTCCAAATACAGTGAAATGTAGTTGAGTAAAGTGCAATGAATGACAGTAATAGTACCATGAGCAGTGTAGTATAAGTCACAGGTTTGTTTATGTCTCTGTGTATTTAGGTGGAACTGGTTCATGGTGAAGCCCCACACATGTAAACAGCGAGCAGGACGCTGGTGTCCCGCTGGTGCTGATAGGGTTAAGGGTGCCAGTTGGCGATATCTCCCTCACAGTCACAGTGTCGCCCTTTCTATTGATCAGCCAACCAACACACCCTCACAGTGCCACATTGGCTCGTCAGCGGTCCTTTCACGAAAAGGCAAAGGACACAACATCAGACAATAACTAATGACATCATCTGTTCAACTTGGCCGTTGTCCAAATGCAGCCTCGCTCAGAAAGGCCAGTGACTTCATGCGACGGAGGTACATTTGGCAGGCCAACACATGTGGGCCAGAAAGAAAGAAGAGCATTATGATGGCTGCTGGTATGGTACACAGTGTTACAGAAGTAGGTTAGGTCATAATGTGTCCTTTAACGTCAGCAAACCTCTGCACCTCTTATCCACAACCCCTCAAGAGCCAGACTGGTGCTGGAGAGAGACAGCTCAATATTTGAGCTTCACTTCACAGTACATCTGTGTGACGGATCCTTTATCTGACACTGAACTTCTTTGAGTGTTTAGTCCTTTTGCACTTGACAAAGTGTGTAGTAAAGCTGCTTGAATGCCTCCATCTACAGTGAGTAAGAGAAGCGAAGCGGCCACATACGCTGTTTGTTTTCTGCCCTGTTCATGGTGACTTCCTGCGTAACCCTCCAGTCTGTCAGTCTGTGGTTTGACCCAAGGAAAATTGCAGCAGTAGTCACTTAAGGTTTTATGTGGTCCCTGGGGACATCCAAATAACATATTAAAAGCATACCACAATATACTTAGTGGATCAAGGTAAATTCAAGGGTCGAAATTTGGGACTATGCTTCTTTAAAGCGAGACACTACAGGTGAACGGGATAAACATTTTAACTAATAGATATCACCATGAAATTTTACTTACATGAAGACAGTTATTTGTTGTATACAAATTTGTATGTTTAAATATGCAAACCAGGCATTATCTATTAAATATGCACTAATTTGAGCTGCTTACTGGAGATCAGCTGCCAATGACAGACTCTATCAAACTGTAGCGAGGCAAAGGACAGGGGTCTAATGATGATATTGCACATATGTCTGTAAGAAACAGATTGACTGGACAGTTGCCTCTTGATCTCATTCATAAATCCTTTTAACGTTCCTGCTGCTGTGTGATGTATTTTATTGGCTCCATGGAGGCCGGTGCTCCACATGCAACCTGTGTAAAAAAAAACAAAAAAAAACAGGCTTTTGCATTCCTCACTTGTAATTCACTGTGACAGATCACTGTGCTCGCATGTGTGTTTGTGTGCCAGTTGCACATGAGTCTTTGCAATTGGATAAATGGACAGAGGGGAGGGATTACTTTAGAGCTCATTCACTCCAAATCAGTTGACTTTGCAGTCAGACAAGCAAACCGTGCCTTCACTTATGCTGGAGGAAGAAGTAAATCTGTTGCATGTGTTTTAAAATCACTCAGATTGTGACCAATATATTCCCCAGCTGTCTTCCATATATATGTCCTCCAGCTTTTCAAAACCTATACGCAGAAATTAGATCTTTCATAACAGTAAATGTACTGTTGCGTGTACTCTGGACTCTGCTGCGGTTTCTGGTTTTTGATGCAACCATCTCCTCAATCATTCTCTCCAAAGCAAAGCCTTATAATCAATCTGTTTCAGATGAAAACAATATGATTTTATATGTACTGTGATCTATCTGCACCCTCTTCAAGAGGGGACCCTGAGTGCACAGTGAATATAAAAAGTGTGCATTGCAGGGAGAAAGGCTGCTTTGAATTTGTGAAGAAAGAGGATAAAAAAATGAAAATATGTACTCTTATTTGAAGGTTGTAAGCTGTATCAGTCTAACTTTGCAGAGTTTAAATTCTCAGACGGACAGGCTCAACTAAAATAAATGGAAACACAAAATGAATCATTCACATGTCAAATAATGTGATATACTGGTGATGATTTTGATATCACTGCCATATCTTTCACAGTATACTGGTATTATGTTTGATGTGATTTTTAAGTTAGTACTTCTCAATCAGCTGACCCGTATATCATGCTCCCCGAGTTGGTTGGATGCTCAACTTCAGCCAAAGGATTATTAATGCATGGAGAGTTAATTGCCTGTCTGGTTCAGCCTTTGATCCGTCAGCTGAAGGTCATCAGAGAATGTCCTGTTACAGAGGAACAGATCCTGCTGCACTTTTATTTTGCTTTAGAAGAAAATATCTCACAATCGAAGTACTCTGGAAACAGACTGGATTCTCTGCCATAAAACATTTAGGTTCATGTGCACAGACCCTCATAAACGTGCATCCATAGATAAATCTGCATCTATTTTAGTAACATGCACTCACATGTTTCCATTTGGGTTTCTGTTGGAGTCTCCTGTGTCAACATCAGTCAAGTTGAGGCCAGCTGCCAAAATTTTAAAATCTATCTTATCAGTAATCACAAGGCCACTTATCAATCAAGCAGGCCCAGAATTACAGCCAGAAATAACAGAGGTCAGAGGTCTCAAAATGTTTTGCCTGTCTTCTGAGAAAGACGGATTCACATCTATGATTCTGTCTCTCAGACAGTATGTCTGCCATCTGCGGCGTGTCCTCCATCAGAACAGACTCTTTGAAGCATTATAATTTCACATCTTGATTGTTCTGACTCTTGTTACATCTGTCTTAAACGACTTATTATTCCTTAAATTTCAGCTTCTTGACCGAAACAATTTAGGACATTCTGTTACTGCGATTACTTTCAGACACCCCGTGCTTTCATAATCTTCAACTCAAGTATTTGCTGGCCCTGTTACACTCCAAATGCTACGGCACTTAAACTGTCTTGGACCCCTCGTGCCGTGCAACACAGTGATATACAGAGCATCAATAAACAGTAACAGGCTCTCTCCAGCGCGCTGCTGCAGAGTGGACTGTTTGTAATTACGTTGCATTTCAGGTGCACTGTTCACACTCGCATGCAATGTTATTAACAAATTCCTCCCATGCCTCCTCTGTCCAAACAGGATCTGCAGTGACAACAAAGAAAATCTGTTTGTTGGGGATGTGTGCGAGCTCGCCATCACAAAGAGGAAAAAGGACCTCTACAACAATAACACCAAATCTCAATGTGAGTCTCAGCAACACATAATCACTATTTTGACTTGGTGAAGTAGTTTGTGGTATGAAGATTAAAGGCCCTTTAAAAAAAACAGAGTCGTAAAACTGGAGGGCATAAGTCATAGCAGCAGTGAAGTGGTCGCCACCTATTGAAAGCTTTATCTGATCACAGACATGTGGTAATTTATCACCTGAGACTGGCATATTGCCTTTTTTTGCACAGATTACAGAAAACACTTCTTCTAATCAGAAAGAAGGGGAACATTTTCAGTGTTGTGGGCGATGCTGTGTTGATATGCATCCCCA
This sequence comes from Chaetodon trifasciatus, assembly GCA_037975065.1. Taxonomy (NCBI): domain Eukaryota; kingdom Metazoa; phylum Chordata; class Actinopteri; order Chaetodontiformes; family Chaetodontidae; genus Chaetodon; species Chaetodon trifasciatus. The sequence goes on along the minus strand of JBBMOE010000007.1, from coordinate 8,091,287 downwards.
CATATAGACTGTGCAGTTCATCAATTGTGGAATGTAACCAAATTTTTTAGTTTTAAGATAGTTGTACTTCCATTATATGCTATTTTATTCTACCACCAACCCACTTGACTGTGTAGAAAATATTGCTGATTATTGACAAACTGATACTTAGTCTGATTCCTGAAAGCGTGCAGGTATTTGTAAGCTCTGTGGAGCCCTGGGCGTAGATCATGGGGACCTGGTATGCAGGTCAACGACTGGGCAGATGAGCTGAGGGCTGTATGTGTGGTCTCAGGTCTTAATGTCTCATGTGTCAGACCTGAGGCTCAGATCAGCTTCTAGTCTGACATGTCCGACTTGTTGAAAAACAAATTTGCTGTTTCAGGTTGCTGAAGGCAGTCTCCTCTGAGGCGTCCCTTCTCAGCACAAACAGTCCACATTATGTAAAGTTTATGTTAATGGATAGTAGCAGTTTGAAGGCGTTGAATGGCATTAACAAGTCCTAATCCAAGATAATTATTAAAATCCTCGTGTAGTTTCTTCAGTTTGAATGCTGAGGCACACACAGAGGTTGGACACAATATTATAAACACCTATACAATCTCTTGCAACTCAATGCCACAGCCCTGCAGCAAATTCTACATTTGTGGAGGTATGACGTCCAGTGTTTGTTGACACCATTGCAGAGAGGTTTTGAGTCAACGGTGTGTTAATTATGAGCCTCCTGTAGGCAGGTGAAAACAGCAAGGATACTATTCAGCACTTGATATTGCAGTCTAATGCAAAAGCATTGCAAACTAGGGTTGCGTTAAATTGCACGGGTGCTCATCATATTGCATCCTTCTGATAGGCAGCATGTACATTTACAGCAAACACATATGCTCTAATGAATAATGTGGTTATTTTTCTGTGTCCAGTTGTTTTCAGGGATAAATGGATCTACGTGCTGAAAGGGAGCACGAAAGAAGTGAGTGCTGCTACTGTTAGTAGAAAATTCAAATGAAGGATTTATCTGCATTCGATTGAAAAAGCAGAAATGATTTGAGTAAAATCTATCTTTGATAAAATGTATGTGTGCATGTTAACACACAGCGACATGGATACTGCACGCTTGGTGAAGCCCTCAACCGTCTAGACTTTTCCAGTGCCATTCAGGACATGAGAAGATTCAACTATGTTGCAAAAGTGAGCGATCATGATGACACGTGTTGATTAAGAATCCTTTTGAAGCTGTCTCACGACTTGTGCAAGCTCACTGTCTTACTGTGTCACCCTCCCATAGCTTTTCCAGCTAATAGCCAAGACTCAGCTGACATCCTTGAGTGGAGCTGCCCAGAAAAACTATTTCAATATACTGGAGAAGATTGTACGAAAAGGTAAGGAGACCCTCAGACTGATCACTCACTCACTGGACATACTGTGCATGCAGACGACCTCGCAGCACTCCCTGCTGTCACAGCTTGTCATCACACCAGAGGCTCTAATTTAGACTCTTGTTACGTTGCTATTATTATTAGAAACTTTATTTATACAGCAGTTTTTATACAAAACACGCAGCTCGAACTGCTTTTACACTTGATAGGAAATAAAAAGTAAAAATGCTTGGTTGTGCAGAGAAATTAATTTCAATTGATTTATTAATTTATCAGCATAGAGACAAGGATGGTTGTCCTATTTCTGACATAGAAGAGCAGAACTTTGGTCACTTTGTTTGTATTGGACATAAGTCAGACTTAAGGTTGTCCTGATGGAACGTACCATGCGATGGTAGAAATGTCCACCGGTAGAGATTAGCATTACCGTTTCCTCTGCGGAAGCTGTCCCTTAAGTTGTATTCACTGCCATCCTGCTGGGGGGCTGTCTCGTGTGAGGCAGCTGTTTTTGTTTGTAAAAGAAGAAAATAATCAAATGTGATGAAAAGTTTGGTATGGTATGGTTATTTTAAACCATTTCTTAATTCAATTTACATAACCTGGGCGGCATGGTGGCGCAGCAGGTAGTGCGCGGGCCCCACAGCAAGAAGGTTGCCGGTTCGATCCCCGGGTCAGGCGGGGGCCTTTCTGTGTGAAGTTTGCATGTTCTTCCCGTGCATGCGTGGGTTCTCTCTGGGCACTCCGGCTTCCTCCCACAGACCAAAAACATGCTCACTAGGTTAATTGGTGTGAATGTGAGAGTGAATGCTTGTGTGTGTGTTGCCCTGCAGTCGGCTGGCGACCGGCTCAGGGTGTACCCTGCCTCTTGCCCGTTGACAGCTGGGATAGGCTCCAGCCCCCCCTGAGAAGATGAATGAATGAATTTACATAACCTTTACCACACCGTGATATATATACAGTTACCGTAATATAAAATTCCACATACCGTGATAGATGATTTTGGCCATGTTGCCCACCTGTAGTCGAAGTGTAAACTAACACCCACACTCGTTACTTCTCGTTTGATCCAACAACTCCAATTGCCAAGCTCCTCCCTTTTGGATTTGGGGCCAACTATAGGATTTATGTCTTGTCCTCATTCAGTTGAGGAAAGTTGTCATCCATTCCTTTATTGCCAAAAAGCAGCTTAAGGCACCTGCATCACTTGGCTCCACAGATATGTATAGTTATGTATAATCAGTGTAGCTATGGAAAATAATGTAGTAATAGTATGTTCACGGTAACACCTACAGGAAGCATCTGTAGTGAGAACTGCAGAGGGGCAAGGCAGCTCCCCTGTGCACCACCAGAGCTTATGTCATGTTTCTCTGACATATGCTCCTCAGGGGGAACATAAAGCTTTCTTCCTGTAATGTATGTTTAGAACACTTTCCAAGGGGTCAACCCAGTGTTCAAGGCGCTTTAAGAGAATTTCATGGTCAGCCGTGTCAAATACTGCACATGTAAGACATCCAGAGCCGAAACCTCAGTGGCATGAGCCAAGTCTCAGATCTCAAACTATCTATGTGAGAGCAATCTCTGCGCTATGATTAGCTCTGAATCCGGATAGCTTGAGCTCATAGCGTTGTGTATCCATTGAGATGTTTCTTCTTTATAACCTTGAGTGGGAACATACAGAACACACACTGATGCTCAGAGATTTGAGACACTTTTTGATGTTGACAGGCCAGCAGGATATTCATCAGGATGATAGAGCGGTTCTCAGAATCGTTGTCACAGGAACTGTTTGGGCTGTAGGAAGAGCTGTTGGGAATGTGGCTTTGTATTTTACACAACAAACAAATAGTAAGTGTCTGAGCAAAAACAAGATGTTGTTTCTCAGAATACTGTTCAGTCTCTGACAGTGTTATTGCACCGAACCACAAAACCAGTAGGACCAGTGTGCTACATCATTATGGGGTTGTGTTGCCTGATGGAGCAAAATACAGATCTAGTCTGCCACATGAATATGATGAACCTGCAGTGTTCATTCCAAACTGCGGTTACGTTTTTTTTCCTACTCTGTGGGTGCCCCCAGGGCTCCATTCTGTGACCATTTAGCAGCTTTTTACGACCATTTTTGGAGACAGCGTGACTACATTTTTCAACCAGGAGCACTGGTGCTACTAGTGGAAGAAGTCAGTCTACAGTCCAGGCCTTCTAGAAGACTAAATGTTTTTTAAGCAGTACACTTAAAAACAACCCTTAGTCTCAGTAGTTTAATTTCCATGACAAGAAGTATTTGGCTTCATCCTTTGGTCCTAATGTTTTCTATTTCATCTTAGATATTGTATGTCATGTTTTTTTGTTTTAGTTCTAGAGGACCAGTACAATCCACGCCTTGTCAAGGAGCTGCTGCACGACCTGAGCTCGACACTGCACAGTCTGACCATCCATGTCGGCAGGTGTGTCCTCGTGGGCAACGTCAACATCTGGTTGTGCCGTCTGGAAACCATTTTCAAATGGCAGCAGCAGCTCAACAACCTGCAGATCCCAAAGGTAGACGGTGTAATGGTGTTTGTGTGTTTTCTATTGTAGTTCATCCCGAAAGCTGCCTGTGTGTAAATGTGACTTATAAAAGGGGAAGCAGGCTAAAAATGTGACACGAGCGGAAGGTAATCTAAGCTGAGTGAGGAACGTGAAATATGAAAGGGGAAGTATTGACAGCTGGTCATTTAATGCACCAGGCTCTGAATTTAACGTGTTGCTCTTCATTGTCTCTTCAGCAAATGTGCAATGGCTTGTCGTTCAACGACTTGCCGCTGCACATGCAGAACAAGATCCTCTGCAAGTTATCCGATGCCTATGACATCATTAACCTGGGACAGGCCACGCCCACTCTGCACTCCCTCAGTGAGAACAGGACGCTGTGGAAGAAACTCTGCCACTTTCACTTCTCAGACAAACAGGTTTGTCGTTCAGCATCCAAAGAGATGAAGGCTGCAAAGTAGTTCACATGTAGACCACTAGAGGGCAGAATTGCCACAGTTTGCTCACTGACTCACACGCACCATCTCATGCATATTGTATAAACACCCACTCAGGATTGATGTTGAGGGCAAACTGTCCTTAATTTTATCTAATTACACTGTGTTCCAGTTATAATTACACTCCCATCCCCCTGTGTTTTAAAGGGTGTTTTAATTGTTTCCTTCCATTCTTGTACAGTTCTGTAGGAATTTGGTCCTAACCAAGAGCGATAATGTGGACTGGAAGCTGATGTACTTCACGCTGCAGAAACATTATCCAATGAAGGAGCAGTACGGAGACACTTTGCACTTCTGCAAACACTGTAGCATCCTCTTCTGGAAGGTAAACAAACACACCTGCAAACACATTCATGTTATGCGGGAAATACTATAACAAACTGATCCTGTTTATCAGAAGTTGAATATAGGCTGCATGTTACATTGGATAAAAACATTAAAAAAAGGTAACGTTTAAGAGATGTTTCTCACAGACCTGATATCTCTCACTCTACATGACATGACAGTCTATCAAATCAAGTATCAGATTTGTACCAGGACACGCTGTATTTCCTTGGTCTAAGAAACAAAATGTCCATTATGGTTTGCAAAAGTCTCAGACACTTTGGTCCAATCACACAGCCTCTCTCAGACTGATATTATCTGTCTCTTGCATGTAGAAATCCCAACTTTACACTGTAAATATTTGACTTACTGAAACGAAAGAGAAAGAACTTAATGTTGCCTTTTCACTTTGACTAAGCACACATCAAACTACCGTTAAAACTTCAGGGCTGTGTAAATCAGTAGCTCCATTTTCAGAACAATGTTCTAATTATTCAACAGGAACACATGAGTCTCATATACCACAAGATCACATTATCACTGTTGATTATGGCAATCCTTGCTGTCAACAATAGAGTCTGTGTACTCGTGTGCTCATATATGTGCTGCATACGTAGTGATCAGAGGTCAAAGACATGACATGTTGGCCCTCAGAGGTCTGATGTCAAACACGTAAGATCACATTTTTCAGAGACTGAGTATCATCTTCAGAGGAATGCTTGGATGGAAAATGCTGCCCCCCCCCTTGTGATTATTTATTACCAACAATCTTGTAATCCTCCCTGACTGGGTCCCTCTACTTTTTAACCTCTGCCCTCTTTGCATCCCTCTCCTTGCTTGTCTCCATTCCTTCCTGCCTCTTCTCCTGGTCCCCCCTCTCCCTGTTTCCCTCAGGATCGCCACCTGGCTTTGTTGTTCAAGGTACTTTCTGTCCCATCATGCCTTTGTGTTTCTTCACTTGCCAGTTTGTCTCATGTTTCCCAGATGATCTGATTTACGTCTTATCTTTTTCCATGTGTTAAGCTTTGTCTCGTGCTGTTGACTGTTTCACTTAATGTCATCATGTTTTGCTGGAGGTGTGTTTAGTAAACAGAGCCACTCTTTCAGCTGACTTTTTAATGGCCTCAAGAACAGCATACTTATAGAAAAAATGGTTTTGTTGGTTCAAAATTCCTCTGTATATTGAGTTCATGTGGAAGAAAACTCTCAGTTGTCATTTAGTTTAACACAGATACTCCTCTGTGTATCCATATATGTATATATATATGTGTGTGTGTGTGTGTGTGTGTGTGTGTGTGTGTGTGTGTGTGTCCAGGATCAGGTTGCACCAGCTATTTGTGAATCCATCTCAAAATTTGTGTGTAAAACTACAGGATAGTTTCAAGCTATTGCTTTATTAAAATGAAAACATAAGCTAGCAAAAGTCTTAGTAATATATACATACTGCACATTAGTTGCTGTTTACATTTCTTTACTGTATGCATACATAGAAAAATAGGTCTGTTCTAGACCTAGTAGTATCCAGTGAGAGGGAAATATCAGTCTACGCAACCTAACTGACCTTAATTACTGATTTCGTTAAACACCATTGGCATGAGTTTTTGGAATTTGAAGCATTAAACTAGGCCTGTCAAGCTTTGCATTTCTCTACATTCAGTCTGCATGAGACACTGTCCCACGTCGAGTGGCTTTATGTGAAGTGTACGCAAAGCCGCTCCTCCGGTCTCCTGGTCCTCTTCCTTTCTAATAAAGTGTTTTTTGACTGTGTTCCAGGACTGCGGCCATCCATGCACAGCCAACGACCCAGACAGCTGCCTCATGCCCATCTCTCCGCAGCACTTTATTGACCTCTTCCAGTTCTAAAGCCTCCATGTTCATCAAATACAGCGTCCGTTTGACCTCACTCCCAAGCCAAGAGTGTGTACGAGACCTTGATGTCGTTTACGCGAATACAAAGGGCTTCAGCTGAAAGAGAAGACTTTTTTTATTTCTTCATTTCCTTACGCACAAGTGTTTCCAAAAGTTACAGGGACGATGAAACGTGTATCTGTGTTGATTTTAAGAATGTTATTCATGGGTGAGATATAAAAGGAACTGTTGTTGTAGCATGTTTATGGTAGGTAATAGGTAGTGTTTTTTCTAATTGACAAAAGGTAAACATTTACCGTGGCAGAGTAAGACGACTGCGTTGTTTATTTAAGGGGGTTGAATTATTCTGCTTTTTGCCCTGTTCTGTTTTTGTGGTATTTTCCTGCAATAACTGAATGCATGTCGTGTTCGAGTCTCCGTTTCCAGACTGTATGTTGTCCTTTGTGAATCTGTGCTCCGTGTACATTGGAAGCGTCGACACTAAGAGAAAATAATGTAAAACTCCGTTAGCCGTACAAGTTTTTACTACTTTTGTCAGAACTGTCAAGTTACAGAAGAAATGTAAAACATTATTTATGGGGAAAGTTTTGTATCCCTCCTCCAATTTTTGTAATATTCCTTTGCTGTTCCCATACTTTATGGTACTATCATGACTTATATGGGACAGGAACTAGCTATACAGTAATTAAATATTTCTAAAAACCTGTTTCTGTTTTTCATTTCATGCTGCATCACAGCTTTTTTCAGACTTGACCTAATTGTAGTTTCACTTGCTTGGATTTTGATATAAATGTCTTTTCACCTAAACATCAAGGAAAAAATGTTTGTCATTGAGCAGAGGAGCAGTTATTAATATTATATATAATCTATGATGTTCCAGCCTCAGTTTTTCTGAAGGTGGTTCAATGGGAAGTCACTTGCTATGCACAAGACCACAGATTCCAAAATTTACTTTTGTCACAAAATAGTGCAAAATTTCAAGATTTGGAAATTGAAGCACAGCATTTTTTTAACAGAATGATAATTTCTGTGGGAAGTGTGCACTTCTAAATGCCTGCTGATGAAGAACTTGGGTAGATCGTTTCTGTTTTGGCCACGATATCAGTTAAAACCATCTGGGTGGTGAAAGCAAAGTCCAGTAAATCAAGGCGTCGATTTAGTCCAGTCTGCAAACTGTTGAAAGAAGTAGAGCCACACAGTCAAACTAAATCTTTATTCTGCTTGAGAAAATGTGACCCAGCCTTTTCGTGAATAAATACAGGATACAGGCATCCCTGGAAGTGGACCTGTATCTGTGTACACATCTGGCTGCAGTGAAGCAGACCAGTATCAAAGGAATTCAGTTAACAGATTAAAGCAAAGACCAGTGGCATGAAGTTTCTCATAACTCGTAACTAACACTCTACATCGTCTTATACAATATAAAGATATGCTTTAAGCAACTGACCAGCTTTTTATAATGTAGCACACTAACCCAGTGACATCTGGTTTGTAACTGGAAACCACAAAGTGTTTCAAAGGCTGGTGCAGCACAGGTGCATGCTGGGATGACCCACCTGCACCCATGTAGACACTGTGATGAGCACAGCAGGTTTGTGCTCAGATTTGGTCTAGTCCAAATTTACAGTAAATGCATGGTGTCATTGTATTGATAAAAGGCACTTCACAGGTGCATGGACTCAGAGTTTGTCTTTGATCATCACACATATAAACATTACTCAGCATCAGATTTGAACATGTATCAGTCTGTGGAGTTGCTTTGACTTCTCACCTCCACATGCTCCTAACACAACAACACATCGTCACATCTCCTTTTCCACGCCAGCTGCGATTCACTAAAACACACATACAAACATGATTGCACAGATTTTAAGCCCATTATTTATGTATAAGTCTCGGCTTCAGACTCACATTCTTCGCTCAGAGAGGAAGCAGAAACCAACATCAAGTCTTCAGCAGCAGGTTTGCGTATTCTTCAGTGATTCTCTACTATCGACAGCCACAATAATAAAATCATTCTTCTCATTTCTTGGCAATATAGATGATCTGAATTCAGGCCGGTGGATATCACAGTTAAAATGGTACAGTAGTTTAAGGCTTTTATTTGTTTATGTCAGCTATTCAGAAGTGGCAGTCGTGCCAAGACAGCCCCTTGATCAAGCTGACATATACAGTTTTCAAGGACTTAAAGGTTCAAATAATAAGAAGAACAAACGTCATGTGTCGACTCTCATGTTCACGGCTTGACTACAGCATCTCAATACCAGTTGGAATTAACACTGGCTTCGTCCTGAACTAGACTACAGAGACAAGCAGATATTTGGTTCAGGTCTTCATCCTCTTTATTGATGGTACATGGGTGAAGAGGGAGGGTGTCAAAGGTAAAATGGCTACTATTTAAAGCCCTCCCAAGTGCTCTCTGACACAATCCCTCTGCTCATCCTGCTGATGCCGGCCAGCTTGACTTTGGCGCGGGCTGTCCACCTGACGGCGGCTGTTGAATCCTTGGAGTCCGACAGGTTAGCATAGCGGGAGGAGTCCTCCTCAAGACCCCGGCCCGCCCAGGAGGCCAATTCTAACGGGAGGCCTAGAGAGTCGGTGAAGGACACTGGCGAGTCCCCTTTCTGGCTCTTATCCTCTGGGGCTTCGTCAGTCCCAGTCTCAGTCAAGTTCTCCAGGCGAGGCGGCTCCCAGCCCTCCATCTTCTCCAGTTTTTTGGTGGGTGAGATTTGCCTCATCGTCATGGTGACGCTCTCCCAGAAACAGTGGCCCTTCTCTGCTTTGTCCTTCTTTTCCTTCTCCTTCTCATCATCCTTGATTTTCTTGTGAGACCTGTAGAGAGAACCAGGAAGAGTAAGAGAAGCACAAACTTTCAGCATATAGGATCACCTGCTGACAGCTCACATCTTAACTATTAATAGGAATGGTTGGGTGTGCGTGAGACGTCTTTACACTGGAGGGTGTAAGTTTCTCCATGCAGCAAGCCATTGTACAGGAATTCCCTGTTGTTTGTCACAGAGGAGTGATTAATTTAGCTTTTCCTCTTCATACATGTTCCACTTCCTCAAGGGGCCTGAAAGTTAACAACTGCTGGCAAATGAAGCTCTGACTTACATATAAACAAATGCAAGTGGTTGGACATGACTCCATTATTTCTAATCAAGCTTGTAAACAGTTTTGCTACGCACACTTAAGCATTAATGTCCCCTGACAATGATGTGAACCAGGTCTGACGTACATTTTCAATGCTTGTTGAAAGCAGTTACACATAGCTAATATTGTTGTAAAATAATCAATAACTTTCACATTGATTGTGTTCAGGCCGAGGTGACAATCTGAAATCCTCTGCAACAGACTTCAAACTACACTCTGTGGCCACTTTATTAGGTACACCTATATAATCAATTGCAATCCAGTGCAACAGCCCTGCCACACATTGGTCCTTCCCATAGCTTACAGTATAATAACCAGCTTGGTAAATCCAATTTAATTTGAAATGAGTCTAGTTCTCTCCAAAAGCATCAGTGGAAGGTGTTCAGAGGCACATTTTCTGGTTAGCTGGTTCCAATCTGTGTGATAAACGAAGCCAAAATGACAAACTGAACATAATTGTGTCAAAACATGGGGCAAGCACATGGAGCAACATCATGATAAAAGTTAATTCACTGTGTATGAAACCTCACCCTCTGCGGTCAGCCAGCTTAACCCCGGTCAACAAGAAGTGCTCGTCATCTTTAGAGGAGAACATTTTCTTCTCCTTCCTCTCTTTCTTGGACATGATCTTCTTCACTTTGGCCTCCTGACAGAAACCAGCACACAAGAGAGCGTTTGATTTTGAATTACAGAGCTAAAATGATTACCTTCATCTGCTGCATGTTGGATTATTGTTTCTGATGCCTGCTGTGAGTCATTGATGCTCCCCATGAGGCTGATTACATAAAAGTCAGCTTCCCAGGAATAAAGCAGCCTTATTGATCAATCATTTATGCATCCATCATCATCATCATCCATTTCAATCAGACATCATTCATCAAGACTAAACATTTTTTCTGCAGCATCCTTCAAGGAAGAGTTTTGGGAATTGTGCTTTTTTGCAGAGAGCTGGACAGTGAGATTGCTACCACTCTCATGACTCTATGGTAAATCTGAAGAAACTGCCAGCAGTTGGTTAGCCTAACTTAGCACAAAGACTGGAATTGGACCAGAAACAAGGCGAGGACTGCAGCACCTAAAACTGAAATTCACAAGTAGTCTTTTTGGATAATCTGTACAAAAAGCAAAGTGGGCTAAATGACAACTGAGGTGTTTTACCCTAAATATGAAGCCTGATTTGGATCTAGCTTCACAGTCACAATACAGACAAGAGAATGGGGTCAAGCTAAGCTAACTGGTCAGCTGCTAGCTAGCCTAGCTTAATGCAAACAAAACAACATGAATTCTAATAAGCTATGTCTCATTCAGCATATAAAAACCAAACCGAAGTCTAACAGCGATATATTGTGGTTTTACAATGGGACTATTTCTTGTCCAGAAGTTTCTCCACTAGCAGGTGCCTTCTTTGAATACAGTCAGGCTCATGCTTTCCCCTTTTCCTGTCTTTGTGCTAAGCTAAGCTAACCAGCTGCTTGCTGTAGCATCGTATTTACTGTATATAACTGACATTATATCAAACTACTTCTTTGAGGTAATTTATAATGCTACGGTCAAACGGGTAAATAGAGAGAGAGAGTTTGAATGGCATCAACTTGGCAGCAACGTACGGCACATTCCAGTGGAAGACCCTCCACTCCCTCTGAAACTCCCCCGGACTCCCCCGTCGTATCAGAATTCCTCCCTGCCCTTGCAGCTTTCCACCGAGTACAGATACCGCCCTCCACAGCGATTATGGAACTAACTTTTGGCTCTGTTTCTCCTCATGCCTGGGAAGAATTCCCAATGTCAATTGTCAAGGTCATAACGTTTACTCCTACATCCGTACAAGCCTTTGCTTTACTGTTATCAAAACACTCTCAGTACTCACTGTTATGTGATGAATGCACGTGACCTTGGCGACCCCTGTAAACGGTTTCTTTTGTTTCCATATTTTACCTGTCGGGGAGGCGCATGCATGCAGGACACCAACACGCACGTTTCATCTCTCCTGATTCGTTCTCTGTGTTCAAGACCAGAGGATGTGACAGTGGCTACAACAAACAAACAACTAGCTGGACATGAAAGCCGCCATTCCTCAAACCAAACAGGAACACATACAATAAGATCTGTCAGCGGGTCTGAGATCAAGCTTCAGAATGCCACAGTTTAGATAACATGAGCTTATACTGAACAGCTTGTTCCGCCGGTATACAGGCTACACCCACTTTTGATCTCTCCTTGTGTTCAAAACTATGTGACATTTGATGGATTTTGCTCAGCCAAACTTTGGTATCTTGTAAGGAGACAGGCACTGTTGCTCAAATCACATCCTCCTCTCACCTCTCATCGTTATGAGCATGCCTGAGGGCAAGAATGCTGTTTCCAGTTTTCTTTTTCATCATCCAAAAATATTTACAGCATTTTGGTTTCAACTATTTCAGCACCCCGTCTCTACTCTTTCTATCTCTCTCCTCGCTCTGCCTCTTGTTTCCTGTGTGCCGTCAAGTGTAAACCGTGGGTCGGATTTGCTGTAGCTCAAGCTTTGCAGAGCAGAAACCAGAGATGCCAAAAACAGATTGAGTGTATCTGTGTGTATGTGTGTGGAGCTAAATTCCAGCTGTGTATGTGCATGCATGCATGTGTGCACATACAGAGGCCTGCCTATTCACCATTCTCTTCAGCATTAACCTCCAGGCCTCTGGATCCAAAGCAGCTCAGTGCCCAGTAATCTCTCCGGCCAAAAAGCACCGTAGGTAAACCAAGCAGCTCACTGGGGTTCGCTGTATGGGGGAGCCTTTCCTACTGATCCACGCCTGGCAGAACAATAGAGCTCTTATTGGGCCAAATTCTTCCATCCATACCCCAGAGATGGAAGCTTGGAGATTAAAGAGGCAATGGAATTAGGAAATATTGCCAATTGTGGTTATCAGACACAATACAGGTTTTTTTTAGAGCAGCAACCAGATCATTGCTTTTGGAGGTTATCTGAAAGCCTCTACTTCGGGTATCAGAGGCTCTGCAAGTACTTTCAATGAATTCCGATCCAGCTACAGCATTTGTTGCTTTCTTTTTCTTTCTATAAATCTGTCTTTTGTATTGATTAGTCATTTGGTTTGTATGCTGGAATTATACTTGCGTATGCTTCGTCTCTGTGATCCCACACAAGAGAAGGGTGTTGAGTCTTTATGTCATTGTGTCGTTATGAACACACTGCAACCAAAGTTTAAAATCAACTAGACCAGCTAGGCTAGCCGTTTCCCCCTTTTCCCAGTCTTTATGCTAAGCTAAGCTAACTGTCTGTAGCTGCACACAGTATTTACCATAAAGACATGAGAATGGCATTGATTTTCTCATTGAACTCTCAGTGAGAAAGTGAATAACCACATTTCCCAAGTTAGATTTCTTCCATTTAACAAATGGCAGCTACTGTGTCGGTTTGGCCGCTAGCATAGCATTGAATCACATTATGACGCAGTGTCGTAAGTCCTTTTGACATCTGTTTATGAAATACCGTATATGTTGTATATGGGCAAAATCAAGAATGTTTATGAAGTACTTGATGCAGCTTGATGAATTTTATGTTGGAAAATGGTCATACAGCCCAGTGAAATGCAAACACCTAGAAATGGAATCAGCCTTTTACAGTGAAAGGTAACTTCCACTTCCAGGCCTCCATGTCCACTTTGTGTGCCCTAATATGAGCATAAAACAACCGATAGTGGAAGAACTGTAGCCCTCCACAGTGTCAGAGCAGTCTGTGGCTATTTTCAGCCTTGTTTTTCTTCCACGGTGATTGTTCCCATCCAAAAGGCCCAGCTCCTCGAAAGAATGCCGCGTTTCCTTCCCTTCTCCCACACAGCTACCCGTATCCTCACAAACAGGACAGGTTGTGAAATATGTTCTGTGAACTGAGTTGCCTCAAGTAGCTATACATGCAGCAGGACCCCAGCCAGAGTTCAAAGACAATACATTATTGGAGGTTTACCCTCAAGCTCTACAAGGTCAGAAGAGTTCAGACTTGACCACACCTGTGAGTAAAGGCTTGTGGTCGGTGCAAATCATCTCTCATGAACAAAGATACAGCACATAATCTCACTCACACACACACTTTGTTCAGAGTGGGCACAGCTGCGAATGAAGATGCCTGAACATACAAAGGCCACTTGTCCTCCTCAAAAAACCATTATTTACCATCTTTACCACCAACCATCCTCACTTAATAATCCAAGCTGTTCATCTAAAGATGTGGCAAACCTTAAAGAGATACTCCCTGGATCTTGTTTTGGCAGTCATCTGTGTTTCAAACAATCAACAGTCAGCTGAAACACCTACTAAATCCTTAAAATTGCAGCAACATAAATGCCAAAAATAACAGTTTTAGGGGCCAAATGATATGTTAAATTTAACTGTCTATCCTTGTATGTAGATTTGACTTTTTTCACACATGTACACATGTGCATATCAAGAAAAACATGTGTTTAAGTGTTAGTAGAGTCATGCAGTTTAGAGTTTGATCCAATTACGCAAAGTTATTTGGTCATGCAGTCAAACATTATTGTCATAACTTTTTGTAATTTGAGGTATAATGGGATGCTTTAGTGAAATGTAATTTAAATACCCTTGAGTTTAGCTTATTATCAAACAGCATTTTTATAAAGCATCAGGCCAGATGTGTTGAGCATATCCCATCTCTTACTCTTTACTGAAAGAGTAGCATCGCATCAATAAAATCAAACATGGATCTGAATGGATGGAAACAAAGGTGAAACTGAAACTGTGTGAACCTAAAATGTTCAGGTCAGATTTTTATTGCAAATTTGATTTATAGCAGAGGGCAAAAACATGAGCACAACGTACAAGGGGACATGTGAGATTGATCAGTTAAGCAAGTAAAAAAAGATGTATCTGCTTGTTAGTATCAAGCATCAAATCATTGCATGATAGCCATGATAAAGTTGAGGTTTAGTGCAAGCTTATTACACTTGGAACAAAGGAAAACAGGGACCTGTATCTGGACCCAGAAGGGAGAAGAACAAATTCCTCAAAGAGTAGTTGGTCAGAGCTGGCCAAGATCAACTGTGCCTTCACCTCGCCTGTCACAGATATCTGCTAAAGAAAGCTGCTGCACGCCAATCATTTTGCCGGCTACTTAAACAACGTTGGACAAATGATTTTTGTTTCGCCGTGAGGTTCCCAGAGCAAGGGATCAAACAAAAGGTTAAAACGGACTCAGTAAAGGATTTGAAAACTGTGTGCGCACAATTACAGCAGTCAGGAAGTTGGTCTGTAAACTGTGACGGATGTTTGCAACAGACAGTTGATAGTTGACTAAACTCGACTAATCATTCTAAGGGTTTGTTTAAAACTTGTATGATCGTCTGACTGCTTGTGTTTCTTGTGCCTTCTGACTTTGATGGTGGTTAAAACTACGAATAGACGTTGCAGTAAACCAGAATTATCCTTTAAATCTTTATTCTAAACTACAGTGACCTCAACGATAACATGCACACACGTGCACATTAACAACAAATAAGACAGTCTTCCAGTGATAGGGTCAAAGATAAAGCAGGGGATGACAGCTGAAGGCCGTCGTGTTTACAGATAAACACTGCAGCCTCAGTAGTCTGACCCTCCTGCTTTACTTCAGCTGCACCATCAAACACTTTCTGGTCATCTGACAGCAAGAAGCTGTGAGCGCACTGGGAGCATTGAGGTTAATCAAAGGATATGGAGAATACGTTTGGAGGCCAATGGTGTGTTTGTGTCTGTGTTGTGTCCCAGTAGCTGTGAAGTTGTGCTATTTACCTTGGAGACTGCAGAGACAGCGTCCTCCTCCTCTTCCTCTCCTTCTATGTCTTTGTCCTGAGACACACACACACACACAGACACACACACACACACACACACACACACACACACACACACACACAGCAGCAGAGAGTTAATACAAACAGCAACCCCCCAAATACAAACACCATCCACACTTTGTGGCACTGGGATGTGTGTGTGTGTGTGTGTGTGTGTGTGTGTGTGTGTGTGTGTGTGTGTGTGTGTGTGTGTGTGTGTGTGTGTGTGTGTGTGCAGGCTTTCCTGTAAAAGAGTGGGCAGCCTTTTTAAAGCTGTAACATAAACACGCCGTGTTTGGACGGTGAGATGGAGGGATGGATGGATAGAGGGCTGGGGAGGATGAGGGGAAGCCACAGAACTCAGAGGGCAGATTTAAACAAAAGAGAGAGAAAACAAATTCATGACCTACTGCACCAACAGTACATGACACTATTTGGGTATATGAGTGGAGTTATTTTGGTCCCATTGTCCTTCAGTCTCCAGATTTTTCTTTTTTTTTCCCTTTTCCATGGAATATTTGTGTAATAGTTTCATTGTTTTTATTATTTCATGTGAAGCACTTTGAGAGTTTGTTTTGATAAGTGCTATGATTCTAATAATAATCGTGATAATGATTAATGACTACACATTGCTATAGACCTGAGGTAGACTGAATTTACAAAAATGAAGTTTTAACATGAGTTGGACTTAACTGCAGTGACACTTATAGTACATTATGTTGATTAATTCTATCATTGTTTACCTTTTTATACAACTTCCTTCTTTTTTCTTCAGTTTTTCTGTCTTTTGTCAGGAAGTCACGTCAGCCTACGTTTTCTTGTACAGGAGTGTGATGAGAAGAAAGTTGAATCTTACTGAATTATGAAGACTTGACTCCCCATAAGACTTGAAAGCAAAAACGTTCTAATTTGTGCCCCAATAAAATCCCAGAACAAGCAGAGAGTAAATAAGACAGCTTCAGGCAGGCCTCTCGCAGCCCCACACCTTGAATAAAAGCAACTGAAGCAAACAGATTATGGTTACTGCACTGTAACTTAGATGGATTCATTCTGTGCACAAAGCAACAAAGATATTTAAAAACCTGCTGCTGTTACACTGAGGGTTAAACCTCATTATGCCACTCATGAAGATCTGTTTCAGTCCATTTTGACTGTAGTCAGAGATATATGCTTCACCTGCTAAAGCTTGGACTTGCTCCAAAAGACTTAAAAACGTTAAATCATAAGGAGAGGGCAGCAAGAAGTCATCAGACGTGCAGCTGAGCCTGAGATTACTGAAGTGGAGCCAGAATTCCTGTAAAATGATCAAAGCTGTAAGGACTTCTAACACCTAACGACTCCATGAGAGCGGGGAGGAGAAACGGTGGTTGGACATGTCTGAGCAAAGTCTGCTGGGTCGCCGCCACCTGAGCTGATCAAAGACACACACACACACTCACACATACTGATTGCCGACTACTGTTAGAGCATAAAAGCATTAACATCTTGGAACAGAGGGAGAGAGTGAGGGGAGGAGATTCAGGAAAGAGAGTAGTGTCTCTGGAAAAAAAACTGTCCAGACAACAGAAAGCAAGAGTTCTGCTTTTACACCTCAGGGGGCCATTTTTCCCTCAGTCTGTCTCTCTTTCCCTCTTTGACTGAGTCTGTGTGTCAAGTGTGTAAATTTTAGCATGGTGTTGTCTTGAAAAAAGCCAGATTTCTAGGCAGTAAAGACGCACAGTGAATTTCAATCTCAGAGCACCAAAAGCAGATTCCAAAAGCCGCTGGACAGCATCAATACTCGACATTCTCCAAACCCAGGCACTCAGAAAATACACCAGACCAAATACGCTTAAATAGTTCAACATTTTGGCAAACGCACTTATTTGCTTTCTTCTAAAGCAAATTCCTTATCTCCAAATCTCACTAATAAACACAGTATATCTCATTTATCAACAAATCGTAGTCTTTGTCTTTCTGTCAGAGCCTGGCTTGCTGTTTTCCCCCTGTTTCCCATCTTGGTGGTCTTGGTCTTGGTGCTAAGCTAAGCTAACATCTCCTGGCTGCAGCATCACCTTTAGCGTAGATATGATGGTGGTGTCGACCTTTCAATCTAAACCTCAGTAAGAAAATAATAATTATACTTTTCCACAGTGACGAACTTGCTTTAAATGTAAGAAAGCTCCATCATGATGATTTGGTTTGATCTTCAGAGACAGAACTCACAAACGTTTGATTTCCACCATTTTAACCCTCTCCCCTTCGGCAGATGATCCACTCAGCTTTACCCTTCTCATCCTCACCACTAATGATTTAGATGTGAGGCCGTCTGAAGTTTGTGCTCAGGCCTGATCTGCGCTCTCACGATCCCACTTCACAAAGAGAGCTCCCAATGGTGGATTTAGAGTGGCGTTATTGAAGTATTCAGGTGTGTTACCGCTTTAAGCCACAGGCAAACAGGCACACGCACCTCCTGCGAGCTCACAGCAGCCTCTCAGAGCCCGAACTTCAATAGAGAGTGAGTGGTGAGAAAGCAAGCTGCACAGGGTCTGTGCTGCAGTCGCCCTTGAGCGCTGTGGAGGGAGGACAGATATTAACTTCAAATCCTGCATTTTGTGGTCTCGCTCTTTTCTTCAGCGTGTCTATGGATGTATTATCCCTTTGCCTGTCTGTGTCTGTCTGCCTGCTGGTCTCTGTCTGCATCTGTCTGGACACAGTTTCAACGTATTTGACTGGCATGACATGTAAATCACCTGTTCTGCCTTGAGCATAACCAGATATATCAGGGAGTGAAAAGCACCAAAGGACGAGACCTACTGTACTTTGTTGTGGCTTTAAGTGAACGAGAGACAAAGTAACAGAGGCGGGCTGAATGACTTTGCACCGCCAAGATAAGAGCTGAAGGCCACTGAACCAAACTGAACCAAAGACTGTGGTTGTTCTGCAGTTTCCAGGTGTGAATGTGTGAAACCTCTCTGGATAAATAGAGGCATTTATTGAAAGGTGATTTTATTGAATTAAAAAGTCAGATGTTTCTGTTTTTTTTGTCCACCTTCTGTTCATATGCTGTGGTATATTTCACCACAACCTACCCATTGTGCTCTTATGCTGTTTTCCCCTGACAAAGAGGCGGCTTTATTTCATAGATATTATTGTACCTGAATCTGTCTTAATTCAACAAAACATTTCTGACAGTGATTATTCAATTGTTAGAAGGTGAATTTGTAACAATTTAGATAATCAATTAATCGTTTAAGTCAATCCTCAAACAAAAATAACAGCAATTTACTGGTTCCAGCGTCTCAAATGTGAAGATTTGCAGATTTTCTTTATGTATTAATGCACTAAACGGCACAGTCTAGACTGTATTTGGGTTTTGAACTGTCAGACAAGATAAACAATATGAATGAGTTGACTTGCATTATGGGAAATTTGCAGTGTTTTCTGTGTTGTTTTGTTTTACCTCATCAGCTTAATTGATTTTTGTAAATATGTGCTTATTCTGAATATAATGGCACCAACACACCTGTAGGGACGTTCCACAGGTAATCAGGCTCATTGGTAACAGGTGAGAGTATCATGATTGGGTATGAAAGGTCTTGAAAGGCTTAGTCATTCACAAGCAAGGATGGAGTGAAGTTCGCCACTTTGACTGTATGAGGGATATTACTGCATGAGCTCAGGAATACTCATTTACAGATGATTGACTTCTCTTTTTATTCATGTTTTGCACAGCGCCCCGACTTTCGTGGAATCATTGTCGTCGCTTAAAATATTAACATTAAACATTTTTCTAATTCAGTTTGACACGTTTGATTATCTTTGGTGACTTCTGGACCTCCAAAAGAATGAAAGAAGAAGCTAAACAGATAATCGTAACCCTCCACCCTCTCTCCCGGGTGATCAGTGTGGGTTCTGTGATTTGAATGAGGGGAAGGAAAAGCCTGCATGTCCAGACTGTGTTATCATAACTTTTTCTCCTGGCTTCATCCTGTATCGCTGCCGGACTGGATCTGCCTCATCTCTGTGTTTACGACATTTTATGATCCAACCCCTGACCCCTGGATGTACTTTAATGCCATGGCAACACAAGGAGACCTCCCAGTTGACTTTCCCAGGAATTCTGAGGAGAAGTTGCTGCTCTGATCTCAGATCAGCTCTTATGGCCAAAGCGGGTCCGGTGACCGCTGAAACAGAGTCCCACAAGCTGAACTGAAAGCAGCTCCTCAGAGGTAAGGGCCACATGCATTGGTTCCCAGGGTGGAAGTTAAGAACCCAACAAAGGCCAGCCAAGGGTCACTGATCTCGACATTATCACAACAACAGATGAAAAATGCTGGGAAATGGTGTTGGTTGATCTTCCCGATTGCCGACCACATGACACATTTATACATCCAGTGAATGCTGTGCAGCAATACACTGCAGGAGCTGCAGGCAGTGAATAAAATCTGACATGGTTTATGATGCTTTGAACTTAATTTGTAGATATTTTTCTTCTCTGCTGAAATGTAAAAAGCATGAACGTCCTGGATAAGTGTATTGATTTACTCATCAGACCTTGACTCATTCCACAGTTTAAAGAGGTTTTAATCACACGCACGGCGAGCTGATTACCACATGTGTGCTGATAGCAGATTATTTTGACTCCATCAGGACTCCATATCTGTCCGGAGATTCTGTGGGTTTATTGTAAATTTTAGCGCGATGAAGAATTCTAGAAATTACAAGAATTCAACGAGAAGTCAACATCTCATACTCGTCCCATTTAAATTCCACTGGCTACCAAATCTATGTTCCACAGGACTGCTAAATGACGTGTGTGTGTGTGTGTGTGTGTGTGTGTGTGTGTGTGTGTGTGTGTGTGAGGGAGATCAGGGATTCTCCCCTGTACGACCCCCCTCAAACACCTTGACAGAGTCCAGCTGCTTGCAAGTGCTGATACAGATGATACAGAGGCTCTCAGACCTCACACACTGCTGCTCACTTTTGAAAAGTGGATTTGTATGGAGTGTGTGTGTGTGTGTGTGTGTGTGTGTGTGTGTGTGTGTGTGTGTGTGTGTGTGTGTGTGTGTGTGTGTCTCGAGGGGGGGTGTTTATCATTCTCTTTTTTCAGTAACACAAGAGATTAACACAGCAAAGTCTAACATCTGTCTACTATATTTTAAGCTATACAGATATATAAATCAAATAACACTGTTTGGTACATCTGGGTGTGTGTTGTCTCTGAAGGACTCTGTGATCATGACTTCAACTTACTTACAGTTGTACAGCATCCATCTAACATGCTTAACATTGGTTTGGTTCTTTCTGGGGAGACAATGGGCTTTTTCTTCTTTGACCTCTCAGCATTTGGTGTCACTCTCCTCCTCAGCTGACATGACATTCTGAGTTAGAGCACTTGTCCTCCTCCTTCCCTTCCTCCCTCTGCTCCACTATCTCAACTTAGAAGCATGAGATGTATTTTTCAGCAACTTCAAGTCAAGAGAGGAATTTTAAAAGTGTGACTGAAAACCAGCTTTGTGCCTCGTTATGAAGCTTTGTGAGTAGTTTTTAATGGATTCATTATTAATTTTCTTCATAATAACGTGTTTGTTGGCCCACATTGAGAAATATCTCAACAATCATTTAAGCTTCTTTTTAAAATAAAACTGGTTTATAGTGTTTTTGAGTGGTTTTCCTAGAAAACAGAAAATATCCAGTGGGCTGAATGAGTGGAATAACTCATTTTTAGCAGAGCAGCCCCTGATCTTTAAGTCACAGAAACATAACTGCATGTCATTGTCAGCAGTGAATCTGACGGTCCTTTCCATCCGTCTCATTACCTTGTAGGAGTGATGATAGTGCCAGGACATCTCGTCTTCCTCTGACGCATAATCCACCAGCACTTTACTCTTGCTTTTCTTGAACATATTTCCTCTTGTCGCTGAAACAAGCCGTCTTGACCTTTTAAAAAAAGTTGCCTTCTTTGGCCAAAAAAAAAAGAAAAAATAAAAAACTTAATATTCCGCCTCAGTTTTCTGGAGCGGAGCGATCGCAGCGACGCACCACCGAAGCGCGTTCCGCTCTTTTGGTTGTTTCTGCAGCAGCAAATCCAGGAGGCTTTCTCCGCACACAGCTTATTCATTCACAGAGGTGCCAGGAGCTGGAGGGGTCGAGCTTTGTTTTTTTAAATGACGCTCGCTATTTCGTAAGTGTTTGGCGTGCGTTTGGTGCGTTTTTACGCAGGCTCGACCACCTGGACCTCAAGCCGTCGCTCCTCCCACGTCCCCCCTGCTCCGGTTCCTTCAAGTTGCCATGGCAGAAGGAGGAAGGGGTCATACGTCTCATCTCTGGCCAATGCAAGCACTGAGCGACGCATTCATGCAAAATAATGTTAACTTTTTCAGGATCTCAATGAAGTGAAGACTGGAAAGAGGCTGTTTTCTGACACACTGTGAAACACTCTTCAGGTTCCAGGGAGTCAGACTTTCTGTGTATACGCACCTATTCAGGAGTGGAAGAAGTACTTGACAGCAAGTAGCAATAAAACAAAGTAAATTACTCCACTAAAAATAGCAAAATGTACTTAAAGTAGCAAAGGTAAAAGTGTTTAAAATGCAGAGGGAGGTTGCCTGTTTGATTAATTATTAGAAAAAGTATTACTGGATTATTTTTGCTAATGCATAAACTTGTCAGAAGTATTTTAATGTTGCTGCTGATCAAGGTGGAGCTAACTTTAACCACTTAATATTAAGCCAGGCATTTAGCTGGCCCTAACAGCTGATTGCATTTTATAAAATGTCCATATTATATGTAAAATTTCAATCTAATAACATTAACACAGTGAGGTTGCAGACATGTTGTGGAAGAGAAGTATGAAGGAGGAAAAAATTCCCCAACTACCTGAAAATTGTACTTAAGTATAGTGAGTGATATATTTATTACTGTCTAGAGGTGATGTACAGAATATGATATTTATTTACGTCATTTCATAATATGGAAATATACAGCCTATCAGTTATTGCCTTGCCATCATTTCTTCAGTTAGTGTATTTCTAATCAGTATTTGCCAAAGTGAGATCTCCTGGAAAGATAAGAAGAAACAATCACAAGTTTTTAGTTTTTTAGTTCAGTCACCATCTTTCTCCATTGTTGTCTTCCAGACTTCAAAATAAGCAAAATCTCCACCACTTTCAGAGACTAAATCAATTCTTCAGTCAAATCTATGTGTTTGACAGGAAAACAGCTGGATCAGGTTTCTTTTTATTCTTTTATTTTTCAAGGTTGATCTTGTGTTGACAGTAGATAAAAAGTGCTAAAATAAAAACCCACAGCTCTGTCTTACAGGAATGTCTGTGGTGTGCACAGTTTTTCCTGTTTGGACAACGAGTAGAAGTGTGAGTCTAATGGGTTTTACAAACAGTAGCCAAGAATTTTTAGAGTTGGTGGTTATGTGTTTCACTAAAAATTAAATCTGTGTGTGTGTGCGTGTGTGTGTGTGTGTGTGTGTGTGTGTGTGTGTGTGTGTGTGTGTTTCTCTCTCTCTCTCTCTCTCTCTCTCTCTCTCTCTCTCTAAGACCTCGCATGCCAGGGGAAACAAATGACACATTATGCTGGTGGGCTGACCTCTTAAAATAGCCACAGTTTAGCTCCGGTTAAGACCACTCACCTGATTCAAAGGACCTTAAATGCCTGATTCAATGTCCACATTATACAGTAAGTCAGCGGGGAATGTGGATTGTTGGACGTGTGTGAATTTACAGAAAAAAACGAAAGAAACAGAGTTTTCAACTCTTTTCTGAGATCAGAAAATGTTTAGCGACAGTCATGGTTTTAGTCATAGAAGGTGTTATACAGTGTCACACTCAGCATGTAATCAAAATCTAACAATGTGTAAAAGCAGCTTCAGTCCACTCTAGTACTGCAGCAGTTCAGACAATACTGAAAACAATGCTTTGCTGTGTGTGCGTACATGCTTTGTTTGTAATCAGCTGCTCTGATATGGATTGGTATCAGCTCTTCATTAGCGCCAACTGACCATCACCTGTCAACAGGGAGGTCAGTGACCTTTGACACTGAAGGTCATCAGTGGGTCAACTGTCCATATCTGGGACATGAATTCCCACAGTATCTCCGCAGTGGTTATTTACGGTCTAAGCGGCCCTGGTTGCCAGCTTGCATGTCTCTAATCAATCCTCTTGATTGTTTTGGACCCACAGCTTCTTTCCTCAGGCGACGAAAGCCTCCCTGTAAACAGTCGTTTTTCTTGTGTAGCATAAAGGGACCAAGTTGCATAAAATGATTATAAATGTTTATTAGGTGGACTTCAGTGTTATCACTCACTGAAAGCTCAGTAGGGGCCCACGTTGAACTCTTGTCCCAGGGTCCCTGCAGTGGGTTAATCCAGCCCTGTTTGGAGATTACAGCCTTTCATGATGTGCTGCATGTGTGTCGGCATGTTCTGTATGTGTATTATTGAGGAGTCGCTGTTACGTCAGCTGTTCTGATCATGGAAACAGCGGGTCAGGTCTGTCAGGGTCACAGTAGTCACGGTGGGACACAGCTGGGATTATCCCTCGAATGTCTCACATGGACACAGATACATACTGTACATCTTAAACTGCACACTGAGGACTGAAGAATATCTGGGCCAGTGTGCTTCATTTCTTTATCGCTTAATTGTGCAATTAAGAAGTGAAAAATTTATTTACACTTAACAGGTTACAGGTTTCCTGATATTAATTAGCAAATCAAAAATGAATGCAACAATGAGGTCCTTTCAGGTCACATAACTACGTACACTATCCTTTGTATTTACATTCCAATATTATGATTTATGAATGTAAAGAACGAGCTAAAATAACCATAACAGAGTTCCTTTCAGTTCAGTCCTGTCGTGGCTCCCCAGCAAACGGAAGGAGCCTGCTGAGATTAACCATGACTCAACAACTATCTGATGAGATTCACAGGTCACAGGGTTGTCCAGCGCAAACCCACGGGACCACATCAAAACTCGTTGGCCAAGAACAGAGATTAAAGTTTAATTATGTTCACAGGCCAACACTCAAAGATGTTCCTCAGAGGCTCGTCTGAGTGTTGCTTTAATGAATAGTTTGTGTCTGGAGAGTGACTTGAAACTGCTATATTCAATTTAAATCACCATCTATTTCTTTAAGTGTATATGTGCTCATTTTCTTAAAGAGTTAGACAAATGTTAAGCTTGTAAAGCCAAGTTTAATACGTTTTAAATCACCAAAACAAATATTAGAGGTTTAAACACTCATTAAACTGGTTGTGGGTGAATTTAAAGCCTTTGCCAGAAAACGTCAAAGGTCAGAGACAGAAATGTTGGGGGTCAAGTGGTGGAAAAATAAAACATCTCGGGGGGTCTTAAAGCTGTACAGCAGGTAGTTTGGGTGTTAGACACCTGTGAATTTGAAATGCTGAGTCATTAGCGCAGCTTTAACACACGACCCAGAGGAGAGTTTGTGCTCTTTCACTCATGCAGTTGTGCTTTGAAGTTAATATAACTTCAGATTTCTTTCCAGTGCTTTTTCCATTTCCGTTTCCTTTATACATCTGTGGACAAAGTTTTCCATATTTGGCTTCAGCTTCACTTCTATACCTGCAAGAGGATGTTTTTGACTTGTAATTGGCCTTTTAAGTTCATTCTCAGCAAGGTAATTTTCAGTCACACCTCATCAGCTCTGCACAGCAGACCTAAAATAGATTGGATGTGCCTTGGCATACACACCTCCTTGTGTTTGGTAACAAGCTGCCAGGTAACATCACGCATCCACACAGCTGCTATTTCCCCTGCCAGTCTGTAAATTAACCGTGAAACAAGGTACACCTAATTACATGCATACAGTCAACATCATTGATTATTATTTAATGTATTTTGGTTAGATGCATGCATCTGCTCATTTATGGGTTTGTGTGTGTGTGTGTGTGTGTGTGTGTGTGTGTGTGTGTGTGTGCATGACAGAGGCGTTTTAATGAGCTCAAGGTACAGAACACATTTAAAACAAGGCTAAGCTCTTCCGCAGTTCAAGAAGAGCCACTTGAAGGAAGGACAAATGTGCTGCGTCACTGAGGACACACAAGCACACACACACACACACACACACACACACACACACACACACACGTACACAAACCAACAGACAAATCCACCAGGCTAAAAAAGGAATTGTGCTTCATCATGCCTGACCATGTGTGTTTATGTTTGTGTGTAAATAAAGAGAGAAAGACAAAATGTATACAGTGATGAAAATAAACCAAAACACATTTAATATCCATGGATCACAAAGAGTAATAACACACTCCGTTACTTGTATTAATATTACTCAAACAGATAACAGATAACTCTGTTTGAAATCAGTGTAGAAACAACTTGAAAACCGCATTGACATACCTTTTAAGTTGATTTGGGGAACTTGTTAGCAAACAGTTGTATTTACACATTCAACAGAGCAAATGCTCAAAGTCCAGTCTTCGCTCTGTTTTAGCTCTGTTTTTGGTCTCTACCAATTCCCAAAGCAAATATCTGGCTCTTTGCTAAATGCTCCAGTGGGCAGCTGCCTGCTGTGGCTGAAAACAACAGTGTGAGAGTGGTGAGAGTGAACCAAAACAAGCTGCAGGCCAGACAGCTAAACAATGAGCTGAAACTCACTATAAAGCTCCGTAGAGCTGAGCGGAGCTGCACATTCAGCTGATTGTTCTCTACATGTTCATCACTTTTCACATTGCCATTTGATGATAGCTACTTTAAAGTAAAGAATTCTCTTGTCGATGACCTTTATGTACTTTGTTAGATCCATTGTAATATTTCAACATAAATGCATCTCTCCAACCAGTCCTTCTCCACCTTTCCAGCTCTGCAGACATAGATGTCCATTGTTCCCTTTCAAGACAGCTTTCTCATAGATTGTTGTACTTTATGAGGGAACACTCGAATTTAAACACATTTATCATTCATCACAAATTCATCATCATGACTGCAGACCACTCTGTGATTCTTGCCCTGTTAAATGTAGATGAAGAACACGAAAAAGCTTCAAACACGAGTTGGTTTACACCCCTGATGATGATACTCTGTGAAAGAAACTTTGGCAGGGAACTTTGAGCTCTCGAAAGTAATTTGATATGATGACATATTGTACAACCCCTGAGAGAAGTTCTCTGTCTGCTTACATCCCCTCTAAAAGGAGGTCAAAGGCCAAAATCTGCAACAGCAGAGCCCACCCCGAAGCTGAGAGGGATTCAGTGTCTTGCTCAAGGACACTTCACTTAATCCTTGCAAACACAGGGGCTTGAACTTGGACTCCACGCCATAAAGAAAGTGTTCAGTGGCACATGGGAACAATGCTGGTTTTTCCACATTAACAGTGTCTATCACCCTTTGACTTTGTCCATATTGCCTGTACAGCCATGTGTAATGAACTTACTGTCATTTTCTTTACTTGGAAAGACTTCGCATGACCTGAGACTGTCTTATAATTTCTTATAATATACTTATACTTGCCTTTTCTGCCTTTCTTGTGTGTTGTGACCCTGAACAACTCGTTGTCTTACTATTTTATCACATTTACGGAGCGATTCTACAGACTGACTCACCTGAGGCAGCTGTTACACAGGTGCAGCGGTACATCACACAGAGACATATCAGGCTACTCGTGGTATTTGCTCTCATTTGATACAGGTATGATACTGTAAGATTAGAGTTTAAGAGCCGTAATACTCACAACTCATCTGGGGACACATACACACATGAACATACACACACAGGCAGTATCAAGCCTTTAAATGTTTAAAAGACCTTGTGGACATGCCCCTCACTCCTTCTCATCCATCTCTTTGGTAGCAAAGACATTCAGCTCTTTGTTGTTGGCTGTAAGAGACGGTAACAAGAGCCTCCTGAGGAGAAGCCACTGAAACAGACACACAATGGACCTCTGTGTGTGTGTGTGTGTGTGTGTGTGTGTGTGTGTGTGTGTGTGTGTGTGTGTGTGTGTGTGTGTGTGTGTGTGAACTTGGAGAGAGTGAGGGAGAGTAAGACATTGTGTCCGTCTGTCCCTCACTCCTGGCTCCTCTCTTTCCTGAGGCTGGGAATGTGATAAAATGATGAACGGGTGTGTTTCCAGCACAAAAACCTTCTGACATGCGAGGTGATGTTTGGAAGTGTCCAGCTCATGGTTAAACCCGTGTTAATCACTCTAGGTGTTGGAACTTCCTGATAAATTTCCACACATTTTCTCCGTAAAGCTCAACTCTTCTAAGTTCCCCTTAAACCCAGAGTGACACAAGTGCAGCCCTGGCTGGCTCCCGCTGGGTTAGAGTTGGGCTTGTTTCCAAAGCAGCTTAGATCTATAACTGGGTCAGAACACTTCGGCTTGAGCGTTAATTGCTAGCAGTTAACTAGCAGCACTGGAGGTGACTGTCTGATGCACAGATCAACCTGAGTTGAGCGGTAATGATTCAGCAAGAAACAATTTCCGAGTTCAGAGTGACAAACCACAAGCATCACATGTGAGATGTTTGTGGTTTATCCCAGAACCTGGAGCATCTCTGCAGCATCCAACATGATGCCTTGTCCATCAAAACAATGCTGAAGTGATGGCTTGCAGGTTAAATAGGTTTGCACTGATTTTTCATGAAATACCACTTGTTTATGAAAACATTTGGTTCACTGACTGAATACCAAGGCTTGTGTTGGGCCCACTGGGGTCATTCTACACATACTGTACAGGCTGCCCATTTGCACACCTTAATGGATAATTACAGCTCACTGGTTTGTTGCCTTAGTGTGAGAAATCTATGTTGGAAATCTACACTGACATCTAGTGCACGAAGGAGGTATTTCTTCTTTTTCTTCACAGTATTTTTCAGAAAGTCGCTGAAGACAAACAACAAATCTGGCAAGTTCCTTACAACCTTTTTTATTTATTCTTGCACACAGCATGATTAAATCATACAAAATAGTGCATTTTCAAAGGTGCTTTGTTACGCATTTGTAATGCTCAACATCACTAAAGCAAATCTAAGGAATAATGCCACCTAGGGTCAGGTCATCATCTGCATTTTCATGTCATCACATTGTCTCTATCTCCAGACAGACAGTCAGACAGTAACAAATGAAAATCAGATAGTTGATCTGATTGCCAATCGGCACACACCTAATGTCACTCCAGCTGAATTAAACTCAATACACAACTCATTTGACACACAAAATTACAAAATGTACAACACCCTGTTTATATACACCCATGAAAATGTGTATGTTTATCTATGCAAAGTCAAGATAAGACTGTTGAAGTGACATTTTATTCCTTTGTACCACAATGAGGACCAACAGTCGACAAAGCAAAACCTAACAAAAAACTAAGAAAAACTGGCCACGCAACAGCAATAAATGACAAACAACAGTATATCATTCAAAATCATCCTTGAAATCCCTTATTCAATCCAAATCCCTGTCACCAGGTCAAAGGACACAAATAAGCAGACTTGCAGAAGTCACACTCTTACGTGTCTCCATTTCAAGTTTAGTGACCCCTCTCATATGTAAGTATAAGCTGGTCTAAAAAAGACAGGTCCTAAGAGGATCTGTGAGGGATCACTGTGTCACTGCACACACCTTGTGACCTGCTATCATGCTAATCTTTCCTTAGACATAGAAATAACCCCTTATGTGTTTAACCAGAACAGGAAGGAGACACAATCTCCTTTACAATTACAGTATAACTGCTAACTTCCATTCTTTGTCGGTGATACATTCATATGCTGTCAAAGTCATCTTTTTTTCCATTACAAAGCATTGTACACAACAGATATACAGCCAAAAAAAGTCTACCTATGTTAAGAGACCGTAGTGGTCATTCATCTACATTCATCTTGTCTGACAGTGATGTGCAACTGGGAGAGATCCAGGTGGATTCACATGTTGTTCAGGTGGAATCCAGGGTGGCTGTCCTGGTTCCTCTGCCTGACAACAACACAGCAGTACCGTGTGTCAGTCCAGCTAGATGTCGCCCCGTCCAGCTCACAACACAGGCTGGTAGCACCCACTGTCATGTTCCTACTAATCTCATACAGCATCAAAGTGATATGTACATGATTATGTACAAGATATGTACACAAAAAAGTGCAAAGTAGCATTATTCTCACATCAAAGATCACGTGTTACTTCTGTTTCTGCTGGTATTGTATTTTCTCTGTGCATTTTTGGGGATTGAGCTCAGTCAAATAGACTGAGAGCAGTTCATTAAATAGTCCTCTGGTGTTTTGTCACACACACAAAGGAGAGAGATGCCAGAAAGGCTAAAAGTCATACTGACGACTCCAGAATCAAGAGTGAGATCCCACAGTAATGTAAAGCCTTGATTCTCTGAGTGCAAGCTGCTTCTGATGTGATATCTCGCTCTGTTTCCTGTCCTGGACAAGCAAACAGGTCAAGATGTCACAACGTTGGCTGCACCCGAAAGAGGAGGGACGCAGGAGCTCTGTGTTGCATCAGGGAAATTGCCAAAATGCCAGAGGAAAAGTAATCGTGATTAAAGGATGGATGATCTTGGCAGAGACTCCTCAGCGCTCAGCTCAAGTTGCATTTAGAATCGTGTCTTTAAAGACTGTTGAAGTGTTTGGAAAAATAATTTAAATGGTAAATTCTGACTGAATGCTCCCACAATAAGGCGTAGAGGGAGGCGCTGTGGTTCAAGTGCAACATCAACCAAGTCCGTCAGATACATCAAAAGCTGCCTTTCTGTTTCACTGCATATCAAAGAAACTGCACTATGCTTAAAAGGAGGGACAGTTTTTAAACAAGGAGGATTTTACTTTTTACTTTTTGTACCAACAGAGCCTGAAGGCAACAATCTTTTCATCTCAAATGCAACGAAATCATAATGAAATCCAGGACAAGGATAATACTGAGCTTGAACCACACATTTTAGTAGGGATGCACAGAAAAAAAACAAAAGCAGAAACATAGAACCTGGTAGAATCGCTTCCCTCGAGCTTCTTAATCTTCACATGTTGCTGTTCAAGAATTAGTTTGACACTTTGGGAAATACACTGATTCACTTTCCTGATGAGACAAATGGTATTAAAATCCACCAGCCAGCACCTCTAAAGCACAATAATCAACCCAGTATATCTTTGTTAATTTTGCACAAAAATCAAAGCATAAAATCAACAAATCGCTGTTTATGAAGAGTTACGTGGTGAAGCTTTCTCAACCACAACCACTAACTTCCTGGAGTCCCTGGTTGCCTGGCAGCATCTCAGAGCCAAGAAACGGGTGGAAGAAGCAAATTTCCCAAAATGTCAAACTTAAGCTTTCATGTAAAAGTTGTGTGTGTGTGTGTGTGTGTGTGTGTGTGTGTGTGCGTGCGTGTGCATGTGCGTGTGTGTGTGCGTGTGTGTGTGTGTATTTATACTTGCTACACAGTGGGGACGGGTTTTGGAAAGTGAGGACATTTTGATGGGTCCTCACAGCTTCAGAGGGCAGTTTGAGGGTTGAGACTTGGTTTTAAGGGTTAGGTTAGAATCAGGGTTGGGGTTAGACATTTCGTTGTGATGGTCAGGGTTACAGTCGGGTTTGCATTATGTCAATAAGGAACCTCACGAGGACAGAAGTACAAATATGTGTATGTGCCCTCCATCCGTCTCATCTGAAGAGATGACTGGACGGCTTGCAGTGCAGTGTGAGTTGGCGGCAGCTGTAGCCGGACATGCCAATCCCCATGAGACCCAGCAGGACGGCCACGCGCGGCATCACAGGGGCCTCCCGGCCCTGCAGCACAGTCTGGGCTGCCTGAGTCTGAAAGAGAGAGCAGGGGTCACGACAACCACCACCAGGCACTATCATTGCCAGGGACCAAGGCAGTGTGTTAGCAGCTTTCCTCCTGGCTCTGGCCGCGGTAGAGTCCTTAAAGAGGCGACTCTGGTCACACACCTGTCTCACCCCAGCGATGGTCTTACCATAAGGGAAGAGTCGCACTATAACCTCCATTTTGTCAAGTTTCAATTGATACTGCACCAACTCATACAGTCACCGCCTGTGTGTCAGTCCTCTGCAGGTTTGGGAGCATCTCAGAAATTTGAGCCAATCCGAGACATGTCCTAAAGTCAGATATGAATTTCATTATTTTCATAAAAGTTGACATTTTGGAGATATATAATCTTCACAGACAGCAACAGAGCAGCATCCTCTCAGTCATAAAGGTGCACAACAGGTGAGTAACTGATGAGCTGAGGCACAGATAATGAGGTTTGATGCTGTCCATTTTTAAAACAAACACAAGCCACACTGTGGGCTCCTAAATCTAGCTGCAGGTCTTTGAAATACCCATCGGGAACATGGATCTCATGCTAGTCCTCTAGAGATCCAATTAGAGGGTATTTTACCTGACCCCTGGGAGCTAAGGCATATCTCATTCAAATCCATTCAAAGACAGGCTGCTGTAATCCTCTATTCTAAATCCTGCCATGACACAGACACTCTGTGGCCAGTGAAGCATCAGTGGCATCGGTTTAAAATGAGCTTTCAGAGCGGTGAAGTGACTTCAATACAAAAATCTCATTTCTATTTAACTTTTCTTCTGGTATGCACAAGATGGCTTAACTCAAACAGTCAGTCCATTTAATGCATACCAGAGGAAGCATGAAGAGAAATCTGACGTTTGTTATGTTTAAAATCTACAAACTAAGTCTCTGGTTGCTACAACGCAACACCAACTGTTTACTGAATCAAGTCGGGAGGGAGATGTGCATAGCAGAGGCTATAGAGCTCAACAGTTGATTTGTTATTAGAGGCTGTAATGGAATTTGCTCCGCTGTTGTGCCACTGCAGATGTCCCTTTACATCCAAGACTAATCATTAATCTAGCTAAAGAAGAAAATCGGCCTGAAGCATCTTACGCACCTGGAGGAATCTAATATATCCAGGGGTCAGTCGAGGGATGCGAAAAAACATTGTTGTTGTTCTCTCCAGTGTTTCACAGCTGAGACCACAAAAAAAGCCCTCTGCAATCTGCCCTCAGGACTTCCTGCTAAGCAACTTTCTCCCCGTGAATCCCTTTGCTCCTTCTGTGTCCCTTCGGCCTGGATCTTCTCCACGAGCAGCAGCAGCAGCAGCAGCAGCAGCTCTCCCCTGTGTCACACACAGTCCTCGCTCCCTCACCCAGGTACACCGACACACACTTGCACTGTAATGATCTCCCCTGAGCGAGAGCAGTGCCTATAGGTAGTACATAAAGCCTTGGCTTCATTACGTAAGCTGGTCACATGGTGTTGGACTGTGTTTGTGTGTGTGCCTTCATGTGAATGTGCTTTTGTGTCAGTGGAGGATTAGCAGAGCAACTGGAGTTGAGGTGGATTAATATATACCTGTGAGAGATGTTCCAGGTCCACTGGCTGCCAATTACGTGGGGAAGAGACACGCACGACCCCATCAGCAGATGACAAAGCAACACTGTAATGACGTCTGCTGGGGTCACAGGCAGGCAGTTTAACAATTAGGTACAATTAAAGGCCAATTGGATTCCAACAGTGGATGCTGGCACGGGTTTCTCTCGGCATAACAAAAGCAAAAACACACATTCTGTCGTCAAAGAGGAACCTGATTTTTATACATTATCATCCATAACCAATCCATAAATTTTCTATCCTTATTATTGTTAATCAGGTTCATGGCTGGCATGTATTTAATAAAAAGCAAGGAAACATCCTAGACAAGCCACTACTATATCACTTCCACAAATAGTTGTGTGTTCTATTAACACAATTTGTGTTAAACATAAAAGCTAATAGTTAAAATGTGTCAGTAAAGCTATCTCCAATATCCTGTAGAAGTTACCTCTACATAGATTTTGTTCAATATTCTGAAATTTTTCAAAGAATTACTGCCAGGAAGCAGAGCTTGAACACTTCCTCTTCTTATCTGTTTTGTGTCACGACAACAAGTTATTGACACTGTTTCTTCTAAGAGGGATTTCAGCGACCCATCAGTGAAGGCATGCGATGCACTGACAGGTTCGCTTCAAGCTGCATCACGAAAGCATTTTCTTGAAACTGAATAACCAGTAGTATCGGCTGCGCCTTGCTCACCAGCTCACATTCTGGAAATGCACTGAAAAGATTATTTATTTAGCGTGTGGGAGTAAAATGATTTTCACTCAGTGTGCAAACAGTCTGGAGCCATAAAGGTTGTGCTGACATGTTCCTGAGTGCCTTTCTTTTTCACAGGAAAGCATAGAAGCTATTTTAATAAACTATTGTAAAGTACCACTGGAAATAGGCCAATAATTGTTTTGACGGACAGCTCAGGATCCCTTAACTCACATGCCAAGAACGGATTAGCCCAATGCAACAGACGTACAAGACTGATTAAAGGAAAATCTAATCACTTAATCACACACACAAAACAATGCAATTAAAGGTTTGTGTAAAGTAGTGCCAGCCAATGTTATTCTTATGCACAAGACAATTTAAACTGCCTGTGTCCACATAATCCAGATTGCCACTTTAGTGTCTGTGGTATTTATCAGTTTAACTGAGACGACAGGCAGGATTAATTTTAGTATTTGACATTTTAAAAAATAAAAAATGCTGACAAAAACCATTAACCTAGGAACCTAGCAACCTGTGACAAGTAAAATAATAGCAGAGGAAATCCTGTATTGTTACTGTGCAAGTACATCATTTTTGTAATTTTGTGTATAGTCATATCATAAAGATGAACAATAAAGGTTAGTGCTCTGTCATACTTAATTTTCCCGGTGTAGGATTAATAAAGTCTTATCTTATGTGACACTTTTTCTTAATTTCAATGTTATGTCATCGACAGAGAGGCATTATCTTTGTGTACAACATTTATAATCATTATATGGTAATCTAAACAAGGGTCACCAATAAAATGATAAATAAAATAAACGTTTGAAAATAAAATAAAATAAAATAAACAAAAATAAACAGAAACACACAGGCACTTTTATAGACAGCCGTGACGTCACGTGCATCATTACTGCGTGTCGTCAGTTAGGAAGGACCCCTGAAGTCTCTAAAATCAGAACGCGGGCTAATGGAAACGGAAAAAAAGCATATTTATTCAAAAGTTTCCTTGCAAATAAAAATCTAACTGGGAAATCTGGAAACGTATGTGGAGTCAACGTTTAGTCGCTGCAGTCTCACCACAGAAGAGTGAAGTTTTTCTTCTGAGCTGGTAAAAACTAGCTGGTTAATTTAGCTAGCTAACAGCTAATGCTGCTACAGCTGCGCAGTTACGTTTCACAGAAAACACCGAAAACACTCACACTGACAGTAACCAGCCAAACCTGTTTATCTTAACTGTGTTTCCTGCAAACATATCTTGAAGAGTGGCATGGGCCGACTTTACCAAACTTTGATAGCTTACTGGTGCTAACTACAACATAACCGCAGAGGTAACCGTTCAAATTTGCAAGAAATTTAATTTTAGACTAACGTGAACGTCGCTGGTAATTGTCAACTTCTGGCAACGCGGAAGAATAATACATCGCTTGTGTTAAAACTTGTTATGTGATGTTGACTAGCCACAGTTTACGCCTCCTCTGAATGTAATGAAAGGCATTAACCTAAATGTCCAAGACAAACCAATTAGCTGTTAATATGCGCGGTAATGTGAAGGCTTGTAGACAATAATTTGATTTCTGATGGCTTTGCCGCTTTTTCTGCATCTCATGTCACGATAGAAAACTACAGTCACTGAACCCCTTAACAGACATGCTTTGGATTGTGTGTTTCCTTAGATTGTGGGGGGAAATCCTTAATTCCCCCTTTTCAACTCCAGAAAATGACAAGGAACAAAGCAAGTTTGCACTTTTTCTCAATTTAGACCAAACATTTATGAGTTCAGAGCACTCTCCACTGTTTTGTTCCTCACTGTTCAGAGGGCTATTACAGTTTTTTTCCCTCTCTTTGTGCAGATTTCATTTATATATGTTGAGCATTCATGTGAGAAAATCTGCAGCTCAGGATCTTTGAATTGATAATCATGTGGCCATTAAAGCAGCAACTAACAGTTATTTTCATTCTCAACAGTTTTTAAAACGATCCATTAATTGTTTCCTCTGTAAAGGTCAAACCTAATGCCAAATAACAATCACGATTAAACTGTCTAAAGTGATGTTTTAAAATACTTTTAAAAGCATTTTAATAAACAAAGTTTTCATTTGTAAAGTCAGCAAATGTTTGACATTTTTACTTTGTAAATGACCATTCTCTGTGTGCTTGCATGTGGTTTCTAGTTAATACTTTTAAGGTTTTCAATCCATCCATTAGTCAGTGAGTTGATAAGTTGTTTAAGCTTCAGCAGTATGCATCACAAGGCTTTTGGCTGTCTCTCATTCGTGCATCATTGTCGTACTTGCTGTTGTGGTTTAGTCTGCCTTTGTTGTTTGTTTTTTTTTGAGATGTACATGAAGGTAGATTCTGTTGCCCTGGTCCATTTCATCTTGTTTAAAATTACCTTCATCCGTGCTTGGGTATTCCTGGTTTTCTGCTGTATCCTCTGTGTGTTGTTGCACCTCATCCTTCGGACAGAGTATCTTACTCTTTCCGTCTTGTCTTGCCCTGTTTCAGCCATGATGAAGAGAAGAACTGAGGCCGCGTCGACACCACTGCAGGGGACAAAGAGGCGTCGTGATGACAGCAGCTCAGATGAAGAGTCACAGTTATCCAGACAAGGTAGATGGATTAATGTTACCCCTCCAAACAATGCCCACCACAACTTAAGATAAAAATCTGACATTTTAATTGATATAGTTGATATTGAAAACCACTTCCCACTTTGGTGTTTGTCTAAGAAATGTCAGGTTGTTGTGGTTTTCGCTGAGGTTTGTTCATTTGTTTACTTTGGCTTCTCTGCCTGCTGCTGTTTCTACCTGGCTTATACCTGTGTGTCGCTGGTCCTTTCTAGACTCGAGCCAAAATGATTCCCTCAGTGACCAAGAGGATCACAGGGAGAGATTCTCCAGGCCCTCTGTATCATCCTTTGATGACCAAGACAGTGATACCACACAGACCCCCTCCAGTTTCTCCATGTACAACAGTGTGTCACAGAAACTCATGGTAATGAAACCGGCTCTAATGCTAGATATTTAACAGCTAACTGTCTCAGAGTCTGTGTTTTAGGATTTTTGATTGTACATTTAAGCTCCTTAGATATATTATGACATATTTACTGTAAGTATTCAGAAGACTTAGATTTTTCTACTGTCTTTTCCTAACTCCATTATTCTCTCTTCCAACTTTAGGCCAAGATGGGCTTCCGTGAGGGTGAAGGTCTGGGGAAGTTTGGCCAGGGACGCAAAGAGATTGTGGAGGCCTCAACTCAGCGAGGGAGGAGAGGTCTCGGTCTCACGCTGCAGGGCTTTCAGGGGGAGCTCAATGTCGACTGGCGTGATGAAGCAGAGGTAAACAGCAGTAAATAATAACCAAGTGGTGCTTTTAATGGTGTTTTCTGTAAATTATGTGAACTGTGTGTCTATTATTGAACCATCAATTGTTTTTTTTTCCTCTCCTGAAAACTATTTTCTCATGTGTATATCATGATGGCCTGTTGATATGATCTGTTGTTGCTCATCTCCTTTGTTTTTGTCCCTTTGTCTCATTTTCTGTTGGTCTGTCCAGCCCAGTGCCATAGAGAGAGTAGAATGGTTCCCAGAATGCACCACAGAAATCCCAGATTCAGATGAGCTGAGAGACTGGATGATTCTGGGACGGGTAAATACAACTTCAGACACACGCAAAGATATATAGCCTACACAGAGTTCACTCAGACCTGTGCTTTTGCCTCATATGAATACCTTATGTTTTTAAAGTCATGTTTTTGACTGCTGACAGAGAAAACTTAAGATTGAGGATGAGACAGAGTTTTGCACTGAAGACCTCCTGCACACTCTTCTAAGGTGCAAGGTGAGTTCTAACTTCTTCTTTTTATTTATTTCTTTTTATTTTACTTTTTATAGTTTTACTTTTTTTGTGAATATCTGCTTATTCTGAATCTGATGTCAGCAACATATTTCAAACAAGCTGGGACAGGAGCTATGAAAGACTGGGAAAGTTGTGGAATGCTCCAAAAACACCTGTTTGGATCATTCCACAGGTAAACAGGTTCATTGGTAACAGGTGATAGTATCATGATTGGGTATGAAAGGGGCATCCTGGAAAGGCTCAGTCGTTCACAAGCGAGGATGGAGAGAGGTTCACCACTTTGTGAATGCATGATTGTATAAAGGTGATCACTACATGAGCTCAGGAACACTTTGTAAAACCGATGGACCCAAACTGTAATACTGCAGTATCCCTGAGTTGTGTAACCACTGTGTTGTGTTCCAGTCAGTGTTTGATAACCTGGAGGGTGAGGAGATGAGGAGAGCACGGACACGCGCTAACCCCTACGAGATGATCAGAGGAGGCATCTTCCTCAACAGGTCAGTCTTTAGGTAGTAAAAACAGTAATGGACAAATAATTGCGTGTAAGTCGTTTGCTTTTTTGAGGTTTTTTTAACTTAATTACTTTGCACAAATTAATAAATGCAGTTTATGATTAATGCCTGCATTTTCAAGTTTTCTCCATCAGTAACACAAGCTATAATGGAGTTTTGTATATTATATTGCATATAATTGCTGATTTTAATACTTTGGTTGTATTGTATTCCCATTCCTAGTAGTTAATTTCAGACAAATGCTTGCAGCTGTGTACTAGTTCTCTGTAGTGTGACAACCATTTAAAGACGGTGACAAGTTGCATTGCTTTCTGTATTTAGAGCTGCTATGAAAATGTCCAATATTGACCACTGCTTCGACAATATGTTCACCAACCCAAAGGATTCACAAGGGGTGAGTTGGTCAGAGTAACAGCCGGTATGTGTTGCACTGAGCTTTTGTTGGCTCAGCACACACAGGCCCATAGAAACAGATGGTGAGACAAACCTCTCTCATTATGTAGAAACCTCTGACTAAGGACCGCGAGGGCGAGCTTCTGTACTTCGGTGACGTCTGTGCAGGTCCTGGGGGCTTTTCAGAGTACATATTGTGGAAGAGGCGTTGGCATGCCAAGGGGTTTGGCATGACACTGAAAGGACCCTGTGACTTCAAACTGGAAGATTTCTACGCAGCGCCAAGCGAGCTGTTTGAGCCTTACTATGGTAGGTGCATGCACATCACGTTCAGGGGGGAACAGGAGCTGGTCACGTCTCAGGTGATGAATGACTCAGGCGAAGCTTGACCTCTGTGTATCCCAGGTGAGGGAGGGGTGGATGGGGACGGTGACATCACACGGCCAGAAAACATAACTGCCTTCCGAAACTTTGTCCTGGAGAGTACAGAAAAAAGAGGGCTGCACTTCCTCATGGCGGATGGGGTGAGACTATTTCATCATTGCTGTCCTGCAGACTATATTTGTAGCTATCCTTCTGCTTCAAAGCATGCAAAAATGTAAAATTTACACATCAAACAGAGGATGAGGTCACAGATTCCTGCTCTTGGTGAGATTTTCGTCTTTTTGTTTAGTGATTGGATCACGTTTGGTTTTAATGACTCTGGTCTCTGTTAGGGTTTCTCTGTGGAAGGCCAGGAAAACATCCAGGAGATCCTGAGCAAACAGCTGCTGCTCTGCCAGTTCCTCACGGCCATCTCTACGATCAGGACAGGTATGAGTGTGTTGTACATGTGCATGAAGCGGTGAGTCTCTGAAGTAATCTGCAAACCTGCAAAGTGGACCGCTCCTGGTGTCCTAAAGATACTGTGAAACCAATGAAAACATCTCTGTTCAGCCTTCATCTACCTGCATCATGTTCATGTCTGTATTTGGGTTTGTATCAGGCGACTTTACAGTGGTACGTTTTGTCTTCTCCAGGTGGTCACTTTGTCTGTAAGACTTTTGACCTCTTCACTCCCTTCAGTGTGGGTTT
Organism: Chaetodon trifasciatus; assembly: GCA_037975065.1. Taxonomy (NCBI): domain Eukaryota; kingdom Metazoa; phylum Chordata; class Actinopteri; order Chaetodontiformes; family Chaetodontidae; genus Chaetodon; species Chaetodon trifasciatus. The sequence continues at coordinate 8,051,823 of JBBMOE010000007.1, read as the reverse complement.
GGTCTACCTGCTCTACCTCTGCTTCGACCGGATCTCTCTCTTCAAACCTGTCACCAGCAGGCCCGCCAACTCTGAGAGGTGGGGCTCTGTGAGTGTGTGTGTGTGTGTGTGTGTTTGTTTCATTTTAATATTTCAGAGCTGATTGGAAAAACGAATTGTGTAAAGCCACACGACATGTCACACAGTCATGCAGCACGTTTGGCTTGCAGTCTTCAGGACGTCATTGGATCCCATGTTGGATCATCTGGTTCATTTAGCCTTGCTGGGGTGTGCGGACTGAATACAGTAAAAAAATGTGTCACTTCCTGTGTTTCTTCACCAATAAGCAAACTCAAAATTACAATCAGGTTGCCTGTGCAGCGTCTCAATTAGAGGAAATGGGACCATCACTCTATTATGGATCCAGTGTTTGATTGAGAAGAGATGTCTAAATCTCCTCGCACTCATCACCACCTGCAGGTACATTGTGTGTCGTGGTCTGAAACCCGGTTCAGACGCCGTCAGGGAATACATGTTCAGGGTGAACCTGAAACTGAACCAACTGAAGAGCTCAGACAATGACGTCACAGACGTGGTCCCCCTGAGCATCATCAAGGAAGACCCCGACTTCTACCAGTTTATGATTAACTCCAATGAGAGGTAGAGCCTCACAATATTCACAAAGGCCTTCACCTCCTCATGTCATACTGAGTGACTTACAGACATTTATAAACTCTCATTGCAGCCACTGTGTAGTCCAGATCAAGGCCTTGGCAAAGATCCACGCCTACGTCATGGACCCGTGAGTCTCCTCTCTTGTACTTGTACTCTGTGCATTTATCTTGCAGTACAGCCATTTGTGATGGTGTTAATGTATGTAACTGACTGTGTTTTTGTTCCTTTAGATCCCTTTCAGAGCCAAAGCAAGCAGACATCAGGAAGGAGTGTCTGAAACTTTGGGGGGTGAGTGGAGAAACTGCGATACATGTATTACATTGACGTTGGAGTAAAACAGAACTAAAATACATTTTCTGTCCATTTCCAGGTCCCTGACAAGGCCAGAGTCACTCCTGCGTCCTCAGACCCAAAGTCCAAATTCTACGAGCTGGTTAAGGTCAGCTGACAAATCTGGGATTAAAGAAATCCTACTGGGAATAATGCAGTGCTGATAAATGTGTCTGTTTTTCCACTTGTTAATAATGAAAGTAAAATACAAATGTTAAGCATCTTTGTGCAGATTGGTTAAGCCTGAATATTTCCCAGAGGTAGTGGTCCAAAATCTGATTGTAAAACTAATGTTATATATTTAGTTGGGCTGTTCAAGTATGTCCTATGAAACACTTTTGGACCCGGGCCAGTTTTAAATGTGTCTCCGTATCCGTCTTCCTGCCTCTCTTTACACCTGCTGCACCTCAGAATTCAGACGTGGAGTCTTTCCAGTGTAAACTCACACCTCTTAACTCCAGCACAATCGAGAAGCTGCGTCATATCCTGGACCACAGGTGCATCGTGGGAGGTGGAGAGCAGATCTTCCTCCTGGCGCTGGGGGTGAGTCGTGAGATCTTGAACTTGTGTTGCGTCACACTGCGCTGTAGTTATGTGTTTTTCACACGTGCACCATCTTCTTCTTTTAAAGCCATATTTGATGTCAGATAGCAGCTGTTTATGCACTCTGGCACACCTGGCCAGTGTCATCAAATTCAGCTATTTTATGTGTTTGATTGCTTCCTTTTCTTCAGGATAAGATGAAAATACAGAGCAGCTAGGTCAACAAATTCATCCCTAGTGTTTTTATTCTTTATCTAGAGGGCTAGCTGTGACCAGAGAGGCTTTACTGCTTTTTTACAACACATGGTGGCCTGTGATTGAACCTGCTTTCATCTTTTTATCTTATCTCCCCGTTTCCCCTTGGCTTGTGTAGAAGTCTCAGATATACACGTGGGATGGGAAGATGCCTGTGCGCTGGAGGAAACTGGAGAATTTCAAGCTGGAACTGCCAAGAGATACACTTCTCAGTGTGGAGATTGTCCAAGAGCTGAAGGGCGAGGTGAGAGGAGGGGCTGGATAGATGAGGTGCCAAACGGATGAAATATGGGAGCCTGTATCCGAGCCTCTTTAAGCTTGGCTCCATTTCTGTTAACACTGAGATAATGACAGTTGTTCTCACTGGATGATGTGCGCTTGTGTCATGCTTTCTCGTGGAGTTCGTGGTTACTATGTGGTTGTTATGGTATTACATGTATAAATACAGGATATTTGGTCCTCAGGGCAAAGCTCAGCGTAGAATCAACGCAGTTCACGTAATGGATGCACTCGTACTGAATGGCACTGACGTCAGAGATAAGCACTTCAACCAAAGGTAGGACGGTGTCGCCTGTATCATTGTGCTTGCACTTGTAGTAATTTTCTGCAGTTTACTAATTAATGCCTGTTTTCCAGGATCCAGATGGCTGAGAAGTTTGTGAAGGCAGTGGCCAAACCCAGCAGACCAGACATGAACCCTATCAGGTATCAATTTGAATGAATTGAACTGTTCTGAATGCTGCTGTGTGATGGATCTTTTACACTTTTATAATACCACATATACAAATATTGAATCTAAGACGTGTACAAGCATGAACAATGCTGAACATGTTTTTTTATTCTTAATTGCTTGATTAACCTTGATTGAAAAACCATATGAAACACAAATTATTATTCAAAGTCGAGTATTTTCATATGTCTTAAAGCATGTGTTCGATGTATCTTTTCTTTCCCCAAACAGAGTGAAGGAGGTTTACAGGCTGGAAGAAATGGAGAAGATCTTTGTTCGGTATGACAAGATGACTGTCCAGTACTCAGCATGATCTCTGAAATATCAGGTCAAGTGTCTTATGATTTCTCCTATTTTCTCTTCTTTTCCTCATCCAGACTAGAGATGAAGGTGACAAAGAGTTCGGGAGGAGTCCCACGTCTGTCCTACACCGGCAGAGATGACCGACACTTCCTTCCCACGGGCCTTTACATCATTAAGACAGTCAATGGTATGAATACTGTATGTGCTCTTTGTCATGAATGACAGTTCGATTTGTTTGACCTGTCAGGGCCTCAACAGCCCTGAGGATAAAGCATTTTGGAGTATTTGTATAGTCAAGAACTGTTAAATGTGTTAAAAATGTCCAAACATGTCTCCTCCCTCTCCATCCCTCAGAGCCGTGGACGATGGCATACAGTAAAAACTCCAAGATGAAGTTCTTCTTTAATAAGATAACCAAGGAGTCCACCTATGAAATGCCACCCAACTCTGCTGCTCCCTTCCAGTACGTACCGTCTTCTGTATCCACATTGAGCCAGTTTATATTTGATTTAATCAGGTGAATCGGTCAGTTCTGTCATGCGGATAATAGAAAAGGTAACAGCAGCTGAGGTGATCTGATGAATGAGCAGTGTCCTCTCTTTGTCTCTGTCCTCAGTGTTTGCCACTCGGAGCGGCTCTTCTGGGCCTGGGTGGATGGGGTCATAGTCCATGATTCTCAGACACGGATGGACCCCGAGAAACTGTCCAAAGATTATGTTTTGTCCTTCGTCCACCAGAATTACCAGCCGTGAGACACTCACAGAGCTCCAGAGCTTCACAAGCTGCAACCTGCAGAATGCACTAACTTATGGAGGATAAAGAGCCTAAGCAATGGTTTCACACGATGCCTCAACTGAGATTTATTTTGACATTAAAAGAGGGATTCATAAAATAAATCTACCAATACATTGATCAACGCTGTCATGTGTATTTAATGAACTTTTAAAAGTTACATTTTTATTCATCCCTGCTTTTATTGTCCAGTTAAATATCAGTTAATAAGCTGCTTTATAACCATTGCCAAGATCCTCTTGTTCCTCCACATCATGTCGCTCAGAGAAATGATTAGCAGCTCGTCCGTGGAGCTCTGGGGCTGAAGTGATGGACTGTTCGCTGCTATTTCTAGCAGTGGCATTTGAACTCTGTAAGCAATGGACGTTTGATAAACTGCTCTCTTTCTGCCTTTTCCACTGCCCTTGGCTCTATGAATTGTAATGAATAAGACTCCTCGTAGGACAATACGGAGACAAAACGCTGCTGCTGTCTCTACGTTGGATTGCATGTCCCTGTAGATGAAAGTTTTCCAGTTCCACGTCCATACAAAGCTTGTGCGTGCGTGCGTGTGTGTGCATACATCACAAGAACGATGCATCTACAATCTGGATAATGTTAGAGTTACAATTGCTAATCTATGCATCTGTAAACACAGCCTGGCTTGCCTCGCTCTACACCTGCTGGAAATATACCTGCTCCTCTCCTGGTCTCTGTGGAGACCAGCGTCTGTTTCACCATGCGCTCACCCCAACAGTCTTCTTGTTGTCACACCTGCAAAACTGCAGCGTAATTACAACAAACACCTTAATCTTGCTCAGTTAGAGATGTAGCTGCTGTTTCCCATTCATACCTGGTCCATCACATCGTGTGTGTGTGTGCATGTGTGTGAGTGTTAAGCATTTGGATGGTGTCCTGAGAGGTTTAAAGTTTGTTTCTACTCCGACACCTCTTTGTGATTGTGCCTCGTTTTGCCCAGACTGTGTGTTTCTTAAATACTGCAAATGAGTTATTTTTGTTCTTGTAAAGTTAGCTATTGATCCCTTTGATGTAAATAATAATGTAGTAAATAAAGGGGAGTTGCTCTTCCGAGAAATAACTTTCAGCTGCCTGCTGAGGTTTGATTTAGACTTCACACTGAACAGTAATAACCATGGCTGGACAAGGCTGTTTGGAGGCCACTGTTGCCTTCAAGTTCCCATCAAATACAGTGCACAGAGCACACTGCAGATGGCAACGTCATTATATTTTACAGAGATCAGAAACCCAGCAGTGCTCCTGTGCTGGAGCACTCCCTGCCCCAGGCTGTCTGTGTGTTTGCTAGTTTGTGATAAACACACTTTTATTTGTGAAAATGCACCATGTGAGCACAGTATAATCGAGTGTTAGAACTAGATTTTGATCCAGGAACACAAAATGACCTGATAATATAGCATGCAGGTTATACTGTTCTTCAGTGATTCACATTCATAAACACATTTACAAGTAATTGAATATCCAAAAGCAGCCGACACACCTCGGCCTGTTTCCTGCTCAGGTATTCACTATTCAAGCTATTGATATATATTTAAAAGAAGACAAAGAAATTCCAATAGCGAGGTACACTGTGTTGTAAATTTACTGGAAGCATTTAACTTCCTGTGGTCTCGCTGGTTGACTGCCGGAAGTAGTCAAACACACTCCCCCTAAAATGGTCAAATGTCAGTAAACTTTGGTATTTGCATGGATTAAACAAACGAGTTATAACGTGCTAATTGGTTAGCTTTATTTAGAAGTGTTCGTATGGTAGATTTTGTTGTTTGTTTGTTTTTTTGAAAAGAACCAGTAGCTGTTTAACCGTTTCCAACATCTATGCTAAGCTAAACTAAGCTAACCGGTTACAGTTTCGTAACGTTATTTTGCCCACACTTAATTTTTGGCACTTTTGTATGTTTGTAGCGCCATTTAAATTTGTAATTGCTATCACCTAGCCGTAAATTCTCCTCCATTTTATTGCATGAATGTTGATAAGACCAAACACACTCAGACTTATTTTAAAACACACCAAAACTGAACTTTTCTACTTCTTTATTTACTCAGTGTCGTCGACATTAGAGATTGTGACTCTTATTTTGAAATTTCACTCGCTCAGCCAATCACATTTCAGGTTTATGTAACCGGAAGCGATGTTATGAAAACAAACGTTCTCCGCGCACTGACAGCAGGGTGAGAACGCGTGAATCTATAGGTAAATATGTCTTTCTCTCTGTTCCTATGCAGTAACGTTACAGCTTGCACAACACGTTAAGTCAGGTGTTGAAGGGTTACTTAGCCTAATACGAATTATCATGTTAATTGAATATGTATTTGTACAAGTGTTTCATAAGCGTTTGGATACATAACTAGCCTCATGTGACTTGATGTGACAGGTTATTTAGAAACATGAGGTTTAATATTGCCTAACTCTGCATGCGATGCGTTGCAGTGGGTTGAGTTTGTCGATATTGTACTTTAAGAAGACAGCTTTGGGCACCGTCAGACCAGCCATGTTGAAAGCTGTGGGACAAGCTCTGTTCTCCAGTGGACTGCAGAATCCTCCGTTCACACCGGAGGAGAAACAGGTGAGTGTTTCCCAGATTACTCGTATAAAAAGGACAGTAAACCTTTGGCCTGATGGTGGTGGTTCTGTTTATCACACCACCATGTGACAGGAGTTGTGTGTATTTCAAGCATAATCGCAAACTGTCCCCCTTCTCAGCTGTGAGGATTTGTTGTCTGTTTTTATATAATCAGAAATGGAACATTTGGGAGGTTTTGAGCTGATAATGGGTCAAAACGAGATCTATGTCACCTTGAACACGAGCAATTTAGGATTTTTCAAAGCTTTCTGTGTGTTGAAAGAATTATTTTATTAGCCAGTTAACTGTTTATCAAGGTAAAGTGCCAAAAATTTGCAGGTTCTAGCTTCTCCACTATGAGAGACTTTAATTTATGTCACTTAAAAATGAGTATCTTTGGGGTTTTGGACTGATGGTTGCACAAAATGTTTGCAGATATCACTTTGGGATATTGTGATGCTAGAGGGCTAATCATAGAAATTCCTGACATTTCTTAATTAATTTAATATTGGAACAAATAATTAACTGAAGGTTTTGTTACATGTGTGTGTGCATGCGTCTTTTGCAGGGACAAGACTATGAGATTCGCACCTATCACGCCACTAAATGGGTGAGCGCCACTCGGAGTGGGATGCAGTGGGATGAAGCCATGAAAACTGGCTTCAGCAGGCTCTTCAACTACATTCAAGGCAACAATCAAAACAGTGAGTTTCATCAATTCTGCTCCCAGAATGCCACATGGATGAACAGTGACGTGCCCAAAAAAAGGCCTGTAATGTTCTTTCTTTGGTTGAGACTTTGTCAGTGTTGAGGTGCGTCTGAGGCTTTTATTTTGTGGCGTTGAAGCTCAATTAAACACAATCAGTCAAGTCGATGAATAAATGCAAGAGTCGATGAAACAGTGCACTTTAGCTCTTGCTCAGCACTTTCTTACAGCGCCGCTGCCTTTGTCTTACTCAGCAGTTTGCAGCCACATTAATTATGAGAACATATATTGTTTGTGCTCTTGAGGTCTGCAGCGTGACGAGAGTGTGACTAAACCTGGTGTTTAATCCTCACATCTGCCACTTGTCGTGTTTACATGTCCGCCATCTGTTCAGGTGTCATCGCACACTGAAGTTTAGATTCACCAGCTGAAAACTGGAGCTTTGTTTAGAAATCTTTTTATCTGTGCATCGTCCAAAAGCCGATTACACGTCAATCCAATCCTCGAAGGCATTCCTTACAGTATTTACATCTTCCTTTTTCTGTTTTATACCTGTCAGCCTGAACCTGAACATTTACCTCCTTGTTCCTCAGAGGTGAAAGTGGAGATGACGGCCCCTGTGTCGTGCCGCGTGGACCCTGGAGCCGGTCCTGCATGTGAATCCCAGTTCACTGTTTCCTTCTACATCCCAGAGGAGCATCAGGCCAATCCGCCAGAGCCGAAGGACCCGGAGGTGTTTGTGGAGCACAGGAAAGAGTTCACAGCTTACGTCAGGTAGAGTACAATCACTCCTTATCGATTCAGTCGCTAATTCAAGGTGATGCTGTGAGAAAGTATCAAAATGAAACCTTTTATATTTATGCCTTCTGCCTTTTTTTTCTTACTAAATAGATCCACATATCAGAACAAAAAAGAACAGAACTGCTAAAATAATGACTTTGAATCCATCTTCTTCCAGGACGTACGGCGGTTTCTCCAGTGAGAAAACTAAGCGCGAGGAGCTCCTGAAACTTGTGGAAAGCCTGCAGAGAGACGGAGTCCAATTCGTCGACAAGCCGTTCTACACAGCCGGGTACGACAGCCCCTTCAAACTGACCAACCGCAGGAACGAGGTCTGGATCCTCAAGAAGGCGCCCGAGTAGCAAGTTTAAAGGTCACGCAACACTCACGGCCCACTAAAACTAAAAGCCACAGCCATAAAAAAAGTTTACATGACCTTTTGGTAACACTTGATGAATTTGTTGGACAGAACTTAACAATGTGAAAAGAAATCATAGCTATTACAGAAGTTTTGATGCATGAAATGGAAGCTTCAAATACCAACTTTTCTCTTTGCTTTATTTCCTTGGACTTCAAGTTACTCAGTGACAGTCTTGATAAAGAGAGCAAACATGCTGTAAGAGGTCGTCATGACCAAAGAGACCAAGAGGAGGACAGTGGTACAATGTCTCCAGCAGGTGGAGCCAAATAGCCAAGAAGCACTGTCTCTCACTTGGCGCATCTTTTTTCCACTGAAACCACAAGTGCCACCTCGTTTCTAATGAGTGACTGAACACACACTCATTTTCAGCTTTTCTTTTGCGCAAGTAGCTAATTGCTATTTAGTCATTTATACTTAAAGATGAAAAAAAACATGTAAAATTTCAATAATGTGATAATTCTGTTTGTTTTCACCTAAACCTTAATATAAAAAGGCTGTGTGCAGGAAAAAAGGGAAAAACACAGAAGTCTAGTTAAGTGAGCATCCTCCTAATGATTTCTTTTAGCACACAATTTCCTCTCTGTGTCACGGCTGCTCAGATCGACCTGAGGAAGGGATCCTTCTGTGCCCAGGAGGAGCCACCAGTAACACTTTCAATGCACAAATGTGCGTTGTAGCTTTGTTTAAAGGTGAACTTGAGAAAATGTGAACCCATCATTTAACGTTGTAGGTCACCCGAAAAGTCTGACAGCAGGTTTTTTCTTTTGTCAGTCAGTGGTCGAGCTGTGAAGGTGACAAAACACCTGCCTGGCAAATCGTCTGATCTCAGACCTGACACACTGTCGCCGCCGTCACACTCGTTATGACGAAGGACTGAGTCACGGTGAATCTGGACCAGTCATTTGTGCATCACTGAAGCATCAGAATAAAACACAGCTCTGATGTTTTAATGCGTAGTTACCTGCCTGTGGGCTTTAAGCTCAGATTTACCCACATGTTTTTGGCACTTAGTGCGTTTAAGACGTTAGCAAAGAGTGACATTTACAGGCCAACATGAACATTGAGCCGCATTTGTTTTATACATTAAAGCATATTACTCATCACCTAGAGCTCATGATGCTTTAGAAACTGTTTTTAAAGAAGGGATGCTACATGATACTTAATAAGGGAGCAGTTGAGTTGATCTCAGACTCATGGAAGATATTACTTACTTCTAAATGATGTTGAAGAATGTAAAATGTATTATCATCAATAATAAATCTAACTCAGCATCAAATGATTGATTATTCTGATCATTTATTACCTCCATCTGCACTGTGTAAATAGGTTTTTGTCATGTCCCGTAGCATGATGGGATTTGTTAATGCGGTTTGAATGACAAACGTCAGACAGCCTCGCTGTGAGGTCTACATCTGATCCACACTCCGACGAGCGTGACCTTTCATCAGCCCGATGAAATGCTCGCCACAGTCCACGCCGCCCTTTATCCTCCCTCACCTTCCCCTCTCTCGCTACCCCGTCATCGGGCTCACGTCTGCTGAGTCATTCGTTTTATTTGTGGCAGAATTGTTCCCAATATCATGTTCAGACACTCAGCAGAAATGACGTCTTTTTTTATCCCCTGCACACACACACACACACACACTGAGTCTTCGACTGTTGTTCACCAGTAGGATCGATCTCATTGGCTGTGCTCAGTGAGGCGGAACACTGCTGCGGATAGGAAATGTATAATGAGGCTCACTGTATGTTCTCTGTGTTTTAATGTTATCTACGCCCTCCAGCCTGGCGGAGGCCTCCAGTCAGGATCCAGCCGATGTGCAGGACGTGTGAAAATACTTCCATGACAAAACTCATTTTCTGGTGACAGAAACTAAAGAGCACATTTTTTTTTAAATATGATCAAATATTTTTATTTGATTTTATGAAGGACCCAGTTATTCCCACATCCTTCTTTGCCATTTAGGTGGAGTTAACTGCCACAGCAGTAGGTGTCAGTAGGTGTGTGAGATAACTCGACTGTTCTCCAAAACAGGTTTTTACATTGGTTTAATGTCATTCAGGCTGCCTTTAGTTTAGTGCACAACAAGTGATCAATCAAGGATTTTCTGAATTCATCGATTAATTCTGTAGTTTATGAAATGTCTAAAAGTAGAAATGAAGTAGAAAAGTTCACCCTTACATTGTCATTTTCATGATCCCTATCATTTGATTATCTATGTAGCTTGTGAATGCAACATCTCCCATAAGTGAGTGGGAGCGTCCCAAACGCACCAACAAGGAGAAGTTTCAGTCCTTTGTCCAGCTGCTTTGTCATTCAAAGATAAGTAAGCAAATGTGAATAAAATGTCCCGTGATAGTAAACTGGAGTCTCTGCAGGTTGATGCTCACAGAGAAGCGGCACAAACTGACGGAAAGTATAAAATGCTTTAGAAATGAGTCATGAAAATCTTAGGAGGCTGAAACGTGAACCACAGATAGTCCCTTAAGTGAACGTCTTCTAGTTTCACAGCTGCACTGTGGGCTGACACAAGTGTTAAAAACGTAATACACTGCATTTCACTTCTCATGTCTGTGTAATTGGAGCGGTACCTGTTCACCAGGCTGACTCACTCAAAGACTCCTCGTGCACTAAAAACTCAGGTCCTAACTACTTCATCCTGGACTCCAGTGAACAGTCGGTCTGTTTCATTTGTCACTTCCTGTTAAGGACACGATACGGAGGGTCTTCAATATAACAGGAGAGCGAAAGAATTGAAGCGTCAATAGTGTGATTATGGCTGAGAGGAGCTTGTATTGATTTCTGTCTGACAGCCAGATGGACGCAACGTCGCAGCGCTGGTGACTCTGCTGAATTGGGGGGGGGGGGGGGGGTCACTGTAAATACTAAGAGGCAGTCGGTGTTTCTGTGCCCTTGCGAGCGAACACTGCACATGCCGAGGCGTCGAAAAGGCACAGAGGACCTGCGGGGAATGTTGAGGGGCTGCAGTCTTAAGATGTGGTCCACGAACTGTAAGTCAGCACTGCTCTGAAGTCAGTGGAAAGGTCTATTATGGGCTGAGGCTGTGATTCAGTGTGTCCTAATAGGATGTCCAGATTGGGACATAACTGATGACCCCACGGGGGGGAGGAGGGGGTGAACGATGGCCTCTGGAGTTTTCCAGATGACGGACGAGCGTGGGTGCCATGGCGACAGCGCTAATGAGGCGATGATTTGGGGGTGTAGGGCTGGCAGATGGCCGTGAATCACACACACACACACACACACACACACACACAAATGACACAGAGACCAGCTCTTTAAATATCACCTTGTTTTTATTACACAGACATACACGAGTGTTAGCAGCCTGCCTTCAGCTCCACTTCCACCGCTTCACGACTTCTTCAGTCCTCCCGCCTTTTCACCAGCTCCCCGCCATCCAGACGATTCCTGTCATGAGACGAGCCCGGGCCCCAAGTGCTCAATCATGGCCGGGCGGGAGCTGGGAGACACACTTTGGTCACAGGTGATTAAACCACAGGTCGTTATGGCTGTTTGGAGGTTATGAAGTCTCACGCCTGCCACCTCAGTTTACGACTCTGAAGAGACCACATTTACTCCGCTGCGAGCACCAGCGTGGGCTTTGCATGACTCAAGATTAAGAGCAGTAGAAGGCTTAAGCACAAATATTGACATTATTGCATTCCTCTAACTTTGAAGCACCTTAGAAGGAAAGAAATGGTGGGATCAGCGTAGTAAACGTGGCCCTCTGTCTGACCCTTCCACCGCCTTCGTCACCTGGCTGGTCACCTCTGATCATGTTTTGCAGCCCTGCTATGTGTAAATAAATAATCTACAAAAAAAAAAGGAAACCACTCCCTTCCAGCAAACACAAGGTCTAAAAATGTACAAAGTCAAAATGTTACTTAAAACTCATTTCTCTATGTATTTATATACATAACCATATATAACTGCAAAAGGATAAACTTAGAAAGGTGAGAACAGCGTTATAGAAATCACTTGAGCCCTAAAAGGTTCTAGCAGGTCTCAGCAAACGTGGCGTCAGCTGGACCAGATGCATTAGTGTCAGACGAGCGGTCGCACTCTCTGATTGTGTTCACGTCCAGATTAGTTTTTCAGCTCTTTGGTTACCAACACGATCACTAAAAGACCCCGACAGTAAAATTAGCTTTTCTTCTAATGTCATCTCTCGCCTTACATTTATAGATTCATTCTAAACTTCCAAACACAAGTCATGACATCACTTGTTTATTAAAACAATCTTTAAAACAAACTTTTTAAAGTCACAAAGAAAGACACCTACACACAGTGCAAACTCTCCAAACTAAAAGTCATGTAATAGAGGTTTTATGAGCCTTGTTTTTAGAGTAAATTTGCTGTTTTGGTTGAGTTTTTGTGGACCCAACTGTTGCTCACTTCCTGTCCACCACTAGGTGGCAGCACCGAGCCCTCTGCACTTCCTCTGGACCACTGAACACACCAGCTCTGCAAACTAAACCGCTTACCGAAGAGCAGAAAGTAAAACCTGGTGAAAACCTTAGCTGAAGTTGTACCGGTGGAGCTGTCTGTTGTACCACATCCTCCAGATCTTTCCACAGTATTATGGGCTGTCTGAAGCCAAGACTTGCAAACCCACGGAGCCCTCAAACACTTTCCACAGCCAACAGGAGCGACGCAGAAGCTGAGAAGATTCACAAGGCGAGCGTCCGGCGCGCCTTTACGTCCCACGCTCTCTGACTGCCTAGCTACAGCACCACAGCAGCAAAGTAAAGCAAACGACTCGTGACTCCTCAATTCCTTCAATCCACCTTAGTTTGCCATCTTAACCTTGTCATTCAAAGAAACTAAAAGGGTTCCTGCGTGTTAAGGACAAGTAAGAAAAAAAAAAAAAAAAAAAAAAAAAAACAGCAAAACAAATGGAAAACAAACTAAGAACACCAGGCGCAAAAGAAACACTATTCTTTTAACACAAAGGGTGAGTCACCAAACGAAGGAGAGGGTGAGAATCATGGGAGTCTTGAAAAGCTGCAGCAGAACCAGTTCTCCACTTCAGACTAAGTTCGGCCCGGTCCATGATGGGGCGACCTCCGACCTCACATCAGGACCCGACATGTCCACTCCCTCAGAGGCAGCGCTGAGGGGGTGGGGCTCAGGAAGGTGTCTCTAGAGGGCCTTCTATTGGCTCCTCTTCCTGTCCCCCTACCTGGTTATGAGTGAGTTGGGCTCCCTGTGTCTAAGGGGCCGTCCTTGCTCTTTAACTTCTGCTCTCTTCAGATAAAGTGCCATTGGAGTCTTTGAGCATTGGGAGCGTCTGGGCCGCCGGTCCAGACAGACTTTCTGCGGTGTCTCCGTACTCGCTCTCAGCCAGCTCCCCCTCACGCTCACAGATCACTGTCATTGGGCTGCTGAGGATTCGGCTGCGTGCGTTGTACTTGCTGCTGGCAGCGGAGGGCGGCGTGCGTGAGCGCCCGTACTTTAAGCCGCTTATTGATGAGGACGATGAAGTCGGCGAGGACAGAGAAAAGGCCTCGTAGCGGCTCCACTCATCTGTTGCCCTCTTACCACGGCCGGGGGAGGTCAGGGGGCTGTGTGGCGCCATCGGTGAGGAGGGGGAAGCAGCGGGGGGGTCCAACTCTGACTCGGAGCGTGTTCTCTGGAAGCGGGGGTCAGTGGAGCGAAGCATCTCAGCGGCTGACATCCTGAAGCTGGTCTCTGAGCGGCTGCCCTTCTTCAGGAGCAGGGCCTTGAAGGTGTCACTGCTGGTGGAGGACTTGCGGATGTTGCGCTGGATGGAGCCCGTCTGACGGGGCAAAGAGGACGCCGTCCCTGGGGCCATGCCTGTCGGGGTGACGGGTGGAGACTGTGGGTGGCTCCCAGGACTGGCCCGGGACTTGTCCTCCTCAGACTCCTTGCGGCCCAGGACCTTGCGCTTTGACCTACGGTAAGATTTGGATAACCGGATTAATGACATGCTGGTAGAAACTCTGCAGTGAGTGAGTGCAAGCAGGATTAATGAATTTGTAAAAAAGTAAAATGATTTAATGGAAATTAAATTGAACTGGAAGAGCAAGAAGATGTAATGCAAGAGTTGGGGGCAGTTTTGTCAGGAAACGATGACGTCAAATCCAATTATTCAAATTAAAATTAGGCTGCAGCATATGGGATTTCATATAACCGAGCAGAGAGCGGCCTTTGGTAGACTGCTCAGCCCGGCCTCGTGAATGTCTCTGTGTTGTCGTAGCTAAGAAAAAAAGATTGCACTTTAAATACTTGGCCTACACGCCTCAAATCTTTGTCCCAAATTTGCCATATGTCAGCACTGCCCCCAGCAATCATGCGTCACAGCACGAATCTTAAAGAAGTAAAACAATAAGGAGCACTGAGTGGCATGGATGCTCAAAAAAAAAGAAAAAAAAAAAGGCCGATGAGAAGAGTCCTACATTTTTTATTAAAGAAATCCAATGAGTTTTTAGAGGAGAAGCTGCAGACACTGCAACTCTGCAGGAAAGCTCAGATGCGGCACAATGAAATTAATCAAAAACACAAACTGGGAAAAGTGCCCAAAGCAGTTTTAATCACACAAGGACAGTTCAGCCTCCGCTCAGCAGGGGGGATCAGAGTGGTTGACTGCACCACTCAGCCTACACTGTCCATAACTCCTGCACCAAAGCATAGCAATAAAGCTGCGACTGGCAGAATACGGGGGATTAGGGCTAGCAGGAAAACAGCCTTATTAATCTGACTGTGGTCCAGAGGGTTGCGCTGCGAGTTTACTGTTGCTAATCCAAAGGTAGCATCACCGGAATGGCAGAAACAAGGCTGGCTAATTAAAGGGATGGGGCTACTTGCCACTTCGCACCTCTCTAGAAAGGATGCACCCACCCACTGCATGCCCCCTCTGCACAAGGAGGGAAAGAGGAGGAGAGGGGAGACATGGAGGAGATGATTAAAGGCATGAAAAATATAGATTGTGGTAAGGGAGAGCAATTTGATGCCGAAAGTAAAGAGAGCAGTGAAGGACGCAGACAGACGAAATCCTTAATCCCCAGATTAGATCCACAGAAAGAAATTCTTCCATAAAGGACAAATAACCTGTAGCAACTATACACTTGTGAAGGTCAAATGAGAGGCAGAGCGAGAGGATAAGAAATGATTTGTGAGAGAGTCTCAGTCTGCTTTCTTTCAGAAAGCCTGCAAAATATGTGTCTCTGCCCTAAATTCAACCTCCATCTAGTGTCGTCCCCTGTGAGCTCCCTCTCCACATTAGCCCATCAGCATTACATAAGACGTTTCTCACACACATTCACACGTGCCGACACTCGCACCTGAATTCAGTCCACCATGACGCAACTCACGCTTTGATAAACTCGCAAACATAGAGCCACCCCGGAAAGGCAGTGATACTGATCTTGGTTGTAGAGGTAAACAAGGCTGCAATTTAAGACCCATCTGGAACTTGATCAATTTCTTTCTCTTGGCTGTCGTACGCTTGGTTTGGAGGATCTCCCTCCAGACGAGGTGCATTTTGTGCTGCGGCTGTGAAGGCATTTCATTGAAGCTTTTCATCATTCTCCGTTTTCCCAGAGGGAGAGAGAGGGATGAGACGGAGAACGCAGGAAGTGAAATGACAGAGTGGAAAAACAAAGGCAGCGGACAGGTGAGAGGGGGAGAGGAAATGTGTCAGAGGGGTGAAGGAGGACATTAGGTAGACAGCGTGGGTGCAAGAAAGATGCTATCAAAGACGTTAAGTATATAAGTATTAAGAATCCAACTTAAAATCTATCAAATGGATTTCAAGTTATTATGTGAGTTAATTCCTTTTGGCTTCACAGCTGTCGATTCCTCTCACTTTGACGTGGCCAACAGGAGTCTGTCATCACTTCCCACTTATCAAGAATCTGTAAAATGATTCTTTATGTTCCATGCTAAGGAGGTGCAATGGAGGAGGAGACCAGTGAAGCAAGTGGTAAACAAACACAGCTCCACCGCGAGATTTATGCACACATGCTTACACAATCTTCACGTCTAATTAAGCCGCACAATAAATCGCACTTGCACACGTGACGTGGGCACCATAAATACATCGACAATCTGTCGCCAGCAGAAATAAAATCCCGTGAAATGAAATCCTGTGATGCTCAAGAGAACTCCGACTGCCGCCGCACGTGACCGTGAAGCACAAACTGGCGGGCTGCATGAGAAATTTATGTGTTTGCTGCCTTTGAAGCACGGGAGCACGTATGCAATATATGTCAGAGACTGTAGAGCAAGAGAGAGAAAGCTCTCCGGTGGCCTCTAACCTAGATTAGGACCGGAGGGTGTCGAGTATTTAAATAATGGATGAAGCAACCGCCTTTTCTTCTCCGGCTCAGAATGAGCAACGCTAATGTGAGTACATTAACACAGAAGCTTCAATAAACATTTGACTGCTGACTGATTTTGCTTTCTGAATGTGAGCAGGGACAGAAAAAGCTACTCTCTCCTGGGCTGGGAGACTCCAGAGACCAGCTATGTGACAGATGTGCATGCTTGCAGATGGGACAGCGCTGGGTAAAGTTATGACTGAGAGGTAGAGGGCAGGACGAGGAGGAGAGGAGGGGAGTGGAGATGGAAAAAGAGAAATTATGGGTTGAAGGATGAAGGGGGAGAAGGAGCTTGAAGTTCAGGGTGATTCGTTGTGTTTTATGAGGGGGTGAGAAAGAAGGAGAGAGGGAAGATGGAGGGAAAAACAAACAGAAAATAAAGAACACGAGGAAAAATACACCAGCTCAGTGGAATAAATTATATATCAGGAGTTGAAGCAGGTGAGGAGTGAAGAAGTTGAAGTAACAGAGGAAAAAAAAATAGAGACAAATGCATCATGGTACCTGTGAATGGCCGCAAAGAGGTCCTCAGTGGTTCGGGCCCGAGAGGGAGTCGGGGTCACCATGTTCTCCTCGGAGGCCCCGTTGGCTGACGGGGCCGGAGACGATTCAGCCGTGCTGGAGTCGAACACCTCACCTGAGACAGAGAGACATGCAAGTTACACACACGCAGTGACAGCAGAGTAAACACGCATACTTCAGGTTTACTCAGCACAACACACACTCATGAATCCACCATCCCGTCGCATCAACCTGGCTGCCTATAAAATGTGAAGTGGTACGGAGGAGGTGCTGGACTGTCTTCTTACATTCTCTTTTTGTCTCTAGATTTCCTCTCTTTTCTTCTCCTCTAGTTTAGCCTCTTTTCTCCTCCTCCTCCTCCTCCTCTTCCTCTCAACCTCCGCGCTCACGTCTGTGCTTCGACTGCCTGAGCCGCTGCAGGCAGTCTCACTTTACGCTCTCCCCATCCTCCCCTTCATCCCCTTACCAGATCTGCTCCCCTCCCCTCTGATACGATGCAGCCCCTCCCCCTCCAACCGTGAACGGCATCTCCCCTGGGACACTTGCCCCCTCCCTTACCTCAGAGAGAGAAGGAGGGATAGATCAGGACAGAGAGCGGGGCTGACTGAGGATGAGAGATTAAACAGTAAAGAAGAGGAAAAAAGCAGAGAGGCAAAAATGGGATATTTGGAAATAAGGATGGATGGTGGAGAGGAGGCAAGGAGGCAGTGGGGGCTGAGGTGTGTGGTGGGGGGGCACAGAAAAATAGCGATGCGGGAAAAATGAAGGGACAGTGACCACAAGAGATCTCTGCACATGAAATATAGAAGGATGAGTAGAAGAGAGAGTGAGAGTGGATGAATCTGAGAGGCTGCAGCAGTGCTGTCCCAGAGATAAACTCTCTCTCCTGCGCTATTTTCACAGTTTTCAAGCCTTTAAAAGCTTGTGGTTTCAAGTTTGGGTCCTTTGCTTTGGAGGGCAAAATGAATTTTCCAACTGCCTGAGGAGCTGGACACACAGCTAGCAGGCAGCAGCATCGCTACCAACCATACAGGATTGTGGTAATGGGCTTAAGTAATAAGTAAATGAAGGCTTTGAGTGACACCATCTAACACTGAACATCTGTGCCTTGATTAGGTGGAGAAAAAAGCATGATAAATTAAAACCACCTTAAAACTAATTGAAGTCAGACTCACCACCAGTGTCGTCCTCCCTGGAGCTGATGGATCCAGTCGTGCTACTTGTTCCATCTCCCTCCTCCTCCTCTTCCTCCCCATAAGCATCTCCATTGGTACACAGTCCATTATCGAGACTTGTGTCCTGGCTGGCAGAAGCAGAGATATGGGGCTCGTCCTGGCTTACTGTGGATGTTTCACTGCTCTCTGCCTGAGGCTCGGAGCTCTCTGAAGTTTCCTCCTCCTTCTGTTGCTCACTTTTACTCTCCTTCTCCTCTTCCTTCATTTGTCTTTGCGGCGCATCTACTTGGTCCTCTGTTTGTAACAGGCTGGTTTTATCCTCATGCTGAGATGGAACCTGTTCAGTGATTGGCCGCGGGCTAAATGGTGGCAGAAAGGAGATTTTGGGTTTCTTGGAGACTGCTGGGGGCTTCTGTTTGACAGGGGAGCTTTGGGAGCTCTGTGGGGGACTGGACAGTGATTCCCGCCATTCAACTTTTTCTTTTCCGTTGAAGAGCAAGTAACTTTGATCCTCAGCTTTTCCATTTATGACAGCGCTATCTGGTGTGTAATCTGTGATACTACAGTCTAAAGACAACTCTTCTAAGAGTTTAGACACAGGCGAAGGTGAGGAGTTGCGTGAATCTTCTTCTGGGGAGCAGTTTGACAGTGGTAACACAGAGGGATGCTGCAGGGAATCTGACTTCTCCAGGGTCTGGGGCTTTAGACCCTGAAGGAGGTCTACCCCTGTTTCCTGAGCTTTGGTGTGGTCTGATTCGCCGTTAACCTCCATCTCTGGCCGTTTAACAGAGCGGAGCTGAACACTCTGCAGCGCGAACGGGGTGATCAGAGGCTTAGGTGAATTAGTAGGGCTGTCGGAAAGAGCTGGTTTAGGATCATCCTTCACTGCCTTCACAAAAGACGGAGAGGAAGAAGGTGGGACAAGGGCAGGCAGTGGAGGAGGTGGAGGTGGCCCCATGGTGGGGACAGGAGGTGGAGGTGGAGGGGGAGGACTAAAGCTCCCATTGAAGGATGAACTGGGGGGGATTAGCATTTCAGGGGATGGAGGAGGAGGGAATTCTGGTGAGGTGGAACAAGCAGGGGGTGGGCTCAGAGTTGGACCCTGTGGAGTGGTTGGTAACGGGGAAACTGGTGGAGGAGTGCCTGTACTGGAACTTGGGGGTAGAGGGGGAGGGAAGGGTGGAGGTGGGCTGAGAGGGGTGCTGGGAGCTGAAGAGGAGGACAGGGGCAGGGGTGGAGGTGGTGGCGGAGGAGGTCCGAAACTCTTAAGGGAGTCAGAGGTGTTGGAGGAAAGGGAGGTGGAAGAGGAGGACATGGATACAGAGGAGAGGAGAGATGACTTCCTCTCGGGCACTTTGGGCTTGGGCCGGCTGCCCGAGGGAGACATGGACCTGATGAATGAGGGCACTGGGGTTCCAGCTGTGGGGGTGTTGGACTGACTAGAGTAGCCACTAGACGGGGAGGTCAGTCTGTGGACCCTGTCCGGTGAGGAGGTGGACATTTTGGGCTTCACTGCCACCCCTCCCTCCTGGTCCGGAGCCCTAGGGGCCTGGCTGTTGTGAATCCCACCTCCATTCTGTAATTCTCCTGGATGAGCGCCAGCCGACATGTTATCTGCGGCGTGGGCCGGGGGGGTCTGTGCCCTTTGGTCTCCGTGGTTATGAGGGTAGTCCATGTAGTAGCCCCAGGAATCAGCATAGTCTGAGCGCAAGCTGCTGGTCTCGCTGTGAGCGGGCGTCACATGGCATAGCGAGTATACGTTAGACACACCACCACAGTTAGCGTTAGCTGCTAGTGATGCAGCAGAGCTACCTGCACTGATGCTGCTCTGACTGCGTGGCCGCAGCACCCAAGGGTCATCGTAGTCACTGCTCGGGCTGTGAGAGGGTGAAGAAGGCGAGGCTCCTTTTCCTTTCCCTCCTCTCAGCCCCATCTGTAGGCTCTGCTGCAAGCTGGCAATTAGAGTCTCATTGAGCATGGCTCCGTTTGCCTCATTAGCGCCGCTAATGGCGCTAACACCTCCAAGGGGCTTTTTTGCACCAGGCTTGCGTCTAAGAGAGTCTGTGCGGGCTGGGGGCAGCGGTGGCTTCTTGGCTTTGCGCAGGGAGATACTGCGGGACAGAGAGCGATCACTGTACAAGCTTCCAGAGTCTTCCTGATTGGCCATCTCGCGGCATTCATACATGCTGTGCCTGGTGGCCCGTCCAGCTGCTGCACCGTGCCCACTGCCATGACTGCGAGAGCGCAGGCCTGAGTCCATGTGCATGGAGGTGTAGTATCCATCATTGTCTTGGGAATAGAGGGAGCTGGAGTCAGTAGTGGTCCTGGAGGAGAGGTCCAGGCTGCTATACAGCTGGTTTATTGGAGTGGAGCAGCTGGACGTTAGAGTGCGGTGTGGAATCACCATGTTTTCTGGCGTGTCGTAAATCCACTGCTCCTCTGGCAGACAGGATGGGGGCGTTGGGGCCAAGGTGCTGTGGCTGTGTACACTGCTGTCCGAATGCCCTGACTCGCTGGCAGGTGCTGCAACTACCAGACCACCATCCTGTTGTGTATGAGTGGGGGTAGAAGTGGCCAAGGCTGGGCAGGTGGAGCTGTGTGTAAAGGCTGCTGGACTGGCGATAAGAGGGTCAGTGTTGGTGGAGGAAGCCAGGCTGAGCGGCCGAGCTGTGGGGTAAGCTGAGGGTGGGGAGTGGGAGAGCTGACCGGAGGTCTTGAGGGTAATGACCTCAGAGGAGTTAGAGAGGGTGGCATTAGGAATGAATGAAGTGGAGTAGGCAGCATGAGGGGAGACCACACATGCTGGGCTGCCACCCCAATCACTAGCCTGTGTCCCCCTCAACTCCTGAGACTTGGGCCTGGGCAGCGTGCCTGTCCTTGGGGCGTTTCTCATATGCACCACTGTATCGTCAGCCTGAAGCTTTCCAATCTGCCTCTGAGGTGTCGTTTGCTCCTCTGACTTGATGGGGGTGCTGCTATAGATGGGGTCAGCACTGAGAGACACCCTGGCGCCCTGTCGGGGCAGACTGTGAAAACGGGAAGGATCTCCGTTAAACTGATGTGGCAGCATCAAGATCCCAGAGCTGTCACTGCTCGAGATGGATATACTTCCTGTTGAGGAGGAGGCAGAGATGCCGGCCATTTGAGCAGCAATTCCCTGTCCTCTCTGAGCCCGAATCCTTCTCATGGACGGTGGTACAATCTTCACTTCCTCTGTCTGGCAGCTGGAGTCTCTGGTCTGTGAACGTCGGAGTGTTGAGTTGACGCTCCCGACTCGGCCCAAGGTGGAGTACTGTCCTGGGATGAACATGGAATGTGGCCGGAGATCTCCGCCGTATCCTTTTGCTGCTGTCAAAGGAAGACAGAAAGTAAGATAAACATATGATTGGTCAAAATATCTACCCTTCTCTTTAACTTCTTCAGCCACAGTGCCTTCTGCTCCTTTGGCTGGACTGTCATATAAACTGTGGTCACAGGGAAGCTAATTAATTTGATTTGCTGTAACCATGTCTCATGTGTTAATAACTTCTGGTCTTCTTCATTAGGGAGGAAAGGATATGAGGGAAGACAGAGACTCCCTTTTATTCTTCCCCTCCTATTCTGGCTCTGGCTCAGTCTGATAGAAAAGAGAACAGTCCACTGAGGTCCAAGACAAACAGCTGATAAGATATGAGGCAGCCAACAAACAAACATACATACATGGATGCAAACATACACAAAGGCACACGTGCACACATGCACAATGTTGACAAAGTCATGCAGTGTCATAAAGGACAGATCATACAGAATATACAGATGGATTGAGAGACAAGGACAAACAGAAACGCAGGTATCACAAAGACACGCACACACCGAACATACCGGCTAGTAAACAAACAATTTGAAGAATGAGTTGGAAAACGAGAGAGGATGGCTAGTGTGTCTCCCATCTGTGGTGGTTCTCCTGTTGATGCACGTATCCCAAAACATACACACTGGTGTGTCCTTTCTTCTCTGTCTTCCCCTGTGCCGCTCTCTCTAAACCACACATACACTCTCTTCCTCCTTTGCTAAAAGCTGGAGTGACAGCTTGGCTGCTGCTGCTGCTGCTGCTGCGATAGATTAAGCTGCAGGTCTACTTTTGCAGGCAGCTCTAGTGCAAGGAGAGGGAGGGATGAAGCACTGGGACAATTACCCCGGCCCAGTAATCATGACATTCAGAGGCTGTCGTCCGCTGGGCACTAACCAGACTTTAAAGCTCTTTTCCTATCAGCCTTGGTGATCTTATCGCACAGAGAAATGACATTCTCCTTAAACGCTGCTGCCATCCTACGGCTCAGAGACATGTAAATAAACATCAGCCATGCGGTGCCGTCAGCACAGCGCAGTGTCAGCTTAGTAAGCTTAGAGCTTGCTTAACACCCAGCTCAACTGAGTAACTAATGATAGGGGACCTCTGAACCTTCATATTTGTTATTTAGCCCTCATCTATTTGGAGGGTTTGAGGATAATGTGTTCTGAACATGAAGAGGGTTGTGATGTCTGTAAGGGGGCCATGATCAGGAACCCACACTCATAATCAGTACGTGTTGGTAAGACACACACGGGACACAGAAGATTATCAATATGGCCTCAGGATTAAGGCACAGACACACAATTAACACACACATTTCACAGAGAAAGGACTGCAGAAAGTTGACCCCGAAGGATTATGGCACAATACGTATTAAATAATGGCAAACCCTGCACTTAGCTTGTCCTGTGTGACATGATTTTACAACAGGCGAAGTCTACACTGAGATTCTGTGAAGGCAGAAAATTCTAGAAGAGGAAAAACTACTGAAAATGATTTCATAACTGGTTCCCGGCTGTGGATACAGTTAAACAGGGTGGAGGAGAGCAAATGAGGACATTTGGTATGTAGAACTGAAACAGGGAAAGACTGAACAACTGCAGGGCCTTGATCCAACACTGTGCACATGTCATTTTCTCCCTCTCAGTATGCTTAATAAGAACAATACTGGTAGAGTGAGTTAATTCTCCACTTAGAGTTTAAGTTCTTCTTGATAAAAGCACAAATCGATAGAGAGTAAGTGCAATAAGGAGGGATGCTTGTCCAGAGTGTTGGTACAGGTCTGTGGACAGTAGAGGGCAACATACTGCCCCTCAGTGATCCATACCTAGCTCCTGGTTGATGTTGTCAGGCAGCCCTGATATAGTCTTTCTGCGTTTGACCTTCTTGGGCCGGCGGGACACGGTGTCAGTGTTAATGAGGGAGCGCCGGATGCTCGCCTGTCGGTCAAACACTGCCCCTGGTAGCCGGGAGGGCGAGAGCAAGGCAGGCGGACACACAGGCAAACAGAAGTAGGTTAGTTGGAAGGAACAAACTCAACAACATGCTGTTTTTTTTTTTTAGCTTGTTTGTTTTTTTTTCAGTTGAGCATGCGACATGAACAGGGCAAGAAACCGAAAGGGTCAGTCCAACCAAATGATGAGAAAACAGTTTCTCACCTCCCTCTAGTGGTGTCTAGCCATGCGGATATTCTTGGTTTTATTTATGAACAATCTTGATGTGGATCCTCAAATTTTCGAAAAAATGTGTCAGTGTTCTCTGCTTCTAAATGACCTCAAACCTACTTTTTTGTCTTTTCTGCACTGCAATTATTTATCTACTGATCAGCCAGCATATTCAGCAATACAGATACACAAATCAGTAATTCAGTCTCTACAAAAAGTAAGACACTGTTGATTTCTTTCATGTCAATGTTCAATGCTGTGAGGTGCCATTTATTGGAGTGGAGGCAGATATCTAAACATGAGCACATCCAACTAAAAGTGTGTACAATGTATTATTCCAATAGAGGTAAATGAGAAAATGTCTCCCTGACATGAATCTTTAACTTTTTCCTGGTTTGTGTTCATTTCCACCCCTGAATATAAGTCACAGAAGTGGAAACATACATGTTTAAGATGTGTGAGATGTAGCGCGCATGCTCGCAGAAACGCACATGCACAGGACAGATGACAGGTGAGGCAAGCGCACACTCGCACACTCTTTCATTCTTCTCAATATCCTTCTCACTCTCTGCCCAGTTTCCCTAAAGGCAGAGCAATATCTCACTAGCAACTGCTCTTCTTTTTTGCTATTTGGCGAGCTGGTGACAGCCTGCAGGCGTTAGGGAAATAGAAACTGATATGAGGGCAGATAGTGTCCATCACATCCCCCCGCAGAGCGACAGAAGAGTCCCTGATCTCTCTCTCTCCGTCCATTTGTTTGTGTTTTACTCTGTCTGTCTCGGTAATCTAAAGTGGCAGGAGATGAAGTCAACAGTGATTTGTGTGGAGTCGGACCACTTTAAGCACATATTAGTGTGTAAAGGATGACAGGATCAGTTATATTGCCCTCGACAACAGCAAATTTCACATGTTGATACTGAACTGCGACTTCTTGAGTTTTATGTTTTCACACCTCATACAAGATATCACTCTAATGGGATTTTAAGTCTCATGAGTGAAACATCAAACAAGCTACAGCGCATTATATTAATCATCCGAACTGGCTTAAATGAGATGTTGTATCTAGACGAGTGTGGCTGGTGTGTGGCAGATCGCACTGAAAAATGAGGCATGCTAGCAGGGGAATTCCACAGACACGTTCTGCTGTGTACGAGTGTTCATCTGTCAAACGCCCCTTGATCTGACATAAAGTCAGTGAAAAGCCTTGACCCTTGGATAAGCTGTCAAACGATTTTCACACACAAACGCTCGCTCACACGCGCAGAAAGGAAGGTGAAGGTCGGTCTCCAAGAAGCATGAAGGAGGAGGAGAATATTCACGGAGGTGCAGGAGGAGAGGCAGACATCCATGACTGACACATACAGTTTTTTCCTCTGTGGATGACTGGACACAGTAATTGATTAGTTTATATCCACTTAGCCGCAGAGGGTTGATTAAAGGAACGGTCTGACATTTTGCTTGTTTGGCTCATTCCCTTCTTTGCTGCACTTACTGAGAATTAGATGAAAAGACCAATAAAAATCACAAGATGCGACAAGTTAATATGACAGCTGAAATTACTGAATGGCATGTTTGTTATTAGCCACGCTAGTGACATGGCTCTCTAGGGATGGCAATGATAGTCGGCCTGTCAACACTTTGCTTCAGACTGAAATATCTCAGCAAATATTGGATGGATTGCCACAGACATTTGTACTGACACTTGTGATCCTACTGATTTTGGTGATCTCTTGACATTTCCTCTACAGCCACTAGAACATTGACATTTCTGGTTATTGAAATGTCTTGACAATTATTGTCATAAAACATTCACGTTCTGCTCAGCATGAATTATCATAACTTTGCTAATGCATTGTCTTACATCTAGTGCCACCATCAGGTTAACGTTTGTTTCATTTTTATTATAATACATCAAGCTGCAGAACTAATGGTATCCCATCAGCCTCAGCTACACTTTTTGTTTAGTGCTAATTTACAAATAATAGCATGCTAACATGCTAAATTAAGATGTCAAACATGGTAAATATTATACCTGCTTGCTAGCATGGATGTAAACTCTTGCTCTTGTTTATTTGTTGGAGACTTAAAATTGATATTGATCTCACCTAATTCTCAGTTAAACAGCAATCATGTAAACGTCTATAAATGTCAGAAAATTCAATTCAGACAAACAAAATGTGTGATTGGTGGTGAGAGGTTAATGTTACAGAACAGAGACACCAGGGATGAATGAGACCAGATCGAACTCAAAGCAGTTTGATCTTTCCATGTTGCTATTCAGTATGGAACTAGAGGACCAGGACGTTTGTTTCCCACTACCAACACCGATGGGGATTTGGTCACTACGCACTAGTGGTTGAAAAGTGGACAAAATGGTGGGAAGACTGCGGTTACCAACAGCTCATACCTGTGACGTTGATGGCGACTATGTCTGTGGGCACGGCCTTGGCTGTCTGCCTCATCTTCTCCTCTGGGGTGGGGAGGGGCACTGTCTTGTTCCATACAACCTGCCCGTCGACCTCGGACCCCTCCCCTCCCTCACCCAGTGGGGTCTGGGGCCTCATGGAGAGCTGAGACTTGTCGTCCTCTGCTGATGAAGCTGTGGACTAGATAAGAAAGAGAAGGAATGGGGTTAACGAGATGTAAAAACATGAAGTGGAGGCAAAAGGGAATGGAGAGAGAGCTGAGAGAGGAAGAAAGGAACAGACAGGGCAGAGGGGAGAGAGGTAATAGAAACAAGGAACGAAAAGGAGAGTAACAGATAACAGTGACAGGTAATTGACGGCAGGAGGAAGAGAGACAAGACAGTAAAAGGGAGTGACAGAGGTGAGAGGGATGAAATACAATGTGTGGTAATGAAAGGCAGTGCATAACAAAAAATGTGTCATACTGACTTAGAGCACTGACGGATGAACAAAAATATTCCGGTAAAATGTCACAATAAGTGAAGAAAATGTGAGCGGGAATCGAATATTACAGAACTTAAGTGTCCGACACTATAACTGACAGACTGTGCGGGATATACTGACACACACAAACAGACTTTAATATGTTACACTGCTGTGACCTTTCGAAGCTGGTGGTGCTGTAAACATGTTTCACGAGCAATCAAACCCAAATGGAAACGCTCACTCACACACACGCATGCACACACACACCAACATCTATCAAAGTGAACTGATGGAGCAGTTTGAGATGGCAGGATAAAAGCCAGAGAGCAACAGCGAGGAGAAGGAGAGAATCAGTCATGCATTAAACTGTGTTCACACACTAATATCTAGAAGTGGAATTTACTGCAGAGAGCCAACAGACAGCAACATACTACTGCAGCATCCAGGCTTGAAACTGAGCTGTTTGTCAACAGGAAAACCAGAAATTTCCAGTGCGCTGAATGTTTAAATCAATGTCCATCTGAGATTTTGAAAGCATGAACACAAATAATCCCAAATTGTTTTGATTATAGATCAATTCCATGGACAGATTTTCGCTGCTTCATCCAAAGTTTGCCTGGATGCATCTTGAACAGGTTAAGCTTTTTTACCAAAACCAGCTGGTGGGAAATCCTTAGCGTAATTTTGTTGTTCAGAGACTGAAAATTGCTGAAATAAACTTGTCCAGAATACATCCAGCAAGCCTTCCCTACGTCCATTACAGCTTATCCTGACAATCCTAAACGTCAGACTGGCTATAAGGACTTTCATACTAACCACACATGGATGGATGGATAAATGGGGGAGGCAACAGAGGGGGGGATGTAAAGATCTGAGCAAGAGTTTGGTGGTAAGCATGGCTTGTTATTTTGCATCATTGCGACTCAACCAGGAGCCCTGTTTCTCCTTTTGAGGCTGCTGTCAGGCAAAGTTAGGCTCACTGGCCTCAGGACAACAGGAAGTGATGGGGAAGAGAGGGGATGGGGGACAAACAGCGGAAAATAGGAAGGGGGAAGGAAAGCAGAGAGGAGGAGGGGGTTGCTGCGGGTTGAAGAGAGGTATGGCGAGGGTGCAGAGAGAAAAACAGATAGAGATGGGAGTCGACTGTCAGGAAAGACAACAGCTTGTTATGAAGGTCAAGGGTCGAAGCAGGCATGAAACGAGTGGCTCGCATTGAGGGGCTCTGGGGGACAAAGGAGACCTTGATAATAACAGAGGAAGACCCTCTGGCCCATTCAGGACCCCTCATATCTGGCTTTCTATTTACACTTCACTTCACACTACTGCTCTGCCAGGAAAAAGAGCATAAATACTCCTTTCTGTCTGTGTTATTTTTCCATCCCTGCCTCTCTTTCTCTCTCACTGTCTCTCTCCATGCATCGCCCTCCTGAAATTACTGTACTGTGAGATTAGACAAACAACAGCCCCGCCAAGTGCAGAGCAAAGACAAGCTTAATGGAGAAACAACAAGAGCCAGCAAGTGTTTAGTCTTTGTGTGTGTTTAGCGCTGCCTGAAAAATGATGACAGGTCAGAAAATGAGACGAAAATAAAATAGTGTGAGTTGAACATTCAGGCTGGCAGTCGTAACAAAATGTACCATTAATTCTAATTACTGCCGTGGAATCTTTAATGACCTGCTGCTACAGCTACATGGGTCTTAGTTCATAGTTCTGCTTGTAAAAAGTAAATTAGAAAGCAAAGTCAGGAAGAGACACAGAGAGGAAAACATTTTCATAAGTGACCACTAGAGGGCAGACTCACACTGTTTAAATCATTGGAGGTGAGTTCACATGCAGTTGAATCGGCACTGGATTGTACTGCAATTGTAAGTAGTCCAAACGTAGTGTCACGCCTGGACAGCTGTGTATGTAGTGTGTGTAGTGTTTGTGCATACGTGTACCTTCTTATCATTGTCATCATCCTCATCGTCCTGCAGGCTGCTGTTGGACTGTGTGGGGTCACAAAAGGTGGGACCCTGGGAGTAGTACTGAGAGCTCCGGAAACCATCTTTCCTCAATTTGTCACATTCTGCAGGACAGGCAGAAACAGAGAATTATGTTACATAGACAAGGGGAGACTTGGACTGTACTGATCTCCGTTAGTGTGTCAGTCACGTGAGCGCCGTCCCTGCTGGACGCTGCCAAGCGCGGCTCACACCTCCTCCCGTCGCCACCTGCTGTGTTGGGACTGTGGTGTATGGGTGTGAGTGTGTGTATGCCAATGTGTGATAAGAAGAGAGTTTAGAAATGCGTGTGTGTGTGTGTGTGTAACCAGAGGAGGGGGATATCAGTTTCAGTCTGTCACACACAGATGGCAGAACTGTCCCTCTCTCTCCTCCATCCCCCCTCCTCAGAGGGCATTTAGCACATCATCTCTCTCTTTCTCCCTCTGCAAATATCTACTAATGCATCCTTTGTCTAGTCCTCGCCTAGCTAATTATGTTCATGTACTACTTCTACGACCTCAACTACACACACAGTGGAGGGTTTTGTAAGTGTTTGCTGATGCCTATTACCTGTGTGAGGACAAACCTTACACATTTCTATTTATATACTTTAACATGAAGACTTGTTCCTATCAACTGACAAGCATGTCTTTTTGTCTTTGCTTACATGTTATTTCTGACCCATACAAAAAAAAAAAGCCTTCCTGGTCTTTTATCTTGCACCTTTGGGATTTATTCAGCGTGTGATACACAATCAAAATCCCTTTTTGTCAATAACACATGCACCAAAGCACATCACTCCCTGCCTGGCACCTCAAGTGATGCTGCTTTTGATCCCTTTTATGTGCCATTTATCTCCATAGCTAATTACAGCCTGTCTCTGCAGAGATGCACACTGGTGCATGTATAATACTGTCATTTAATGGATCCTAATGGGGTTGGCAAAGGTAGTAACTGTAACACCAGGCTGATGTGGTAGCGGTGTGGAAGAAGGCATTTAGAAAGCATGATGATAATGAGGATGGTGACGGGGAGCGGAGCTGTGGAGATGATTGGTGTTGCGTGATTGTGGATGGTTGATAAAAATAATGAGCGTTGATGAGCTGAACGCTGCTTGTTGCTAGGCAGAAGTGAAGGGAAGGGACCTCTAAGTGACATGAGAGATGAGCATAAAGAACAAAGGATATTGAGGAGAAATTTATGTAATGATATGAACGTAATAAGTGGAAAACACCTATTTGGGGCCTTACTAAGCTGTGATACACAGTAATAAGATTTTCAAATATTTTTTGATCCTGGTTCTGTGTCTACCATTTAGCAGTGACCCAATGACCTTCACTCACTCATTCACCTCCAAATTAGTATTTCTTGCACAACTTTTCATTAAACCTGCAATAACTGATGTCTTTGGCCACTTGGGAACAGGAGACACTAGTTGTGAGCTCATTCTAAGGTAACGGAAACACAAAAATTAGGTGACGACGAGCGACCTGTCTCATACTGTCAAACTGTCACCTGATATGTTACAAAAATATCAATTGTAGCAGATTTAGTGTTAGTTAACTTATGAGTAAAACTGATGAACAATCATTAAGAGCAGAGACAGAGACCTTCTGTGTGACCTTACAGATAATGCATAATTCTTGGAATATTATTGACAATAATCACGTGACTGTTACGTAACCCCGCTGATGTATTTCGACCTGCCGGCACGTTTTTCTGTGACTCGCCAGCCGCCTGCAAAAGCCTCACTGCTACAACACAAGCTGAAATGCATGTGAGTGTGTGAAAGACACAACAGAGTGGATGCACACCGCCAACTGATTGGTTATTGATTACTCTGCTTTGCAGGGCAGAAAGCAGGACTCGTGTACCTTGCTTTGGCCAGGCTGGTGGCACAGGAGTTAAGGACTGGTTACACGTGCATGAGAGCAGGACTTAAACCTCCTGATACAACCACTACATCATAAAATACCTTGGAACAATAAAGAGTAATAAATAAATAAAGATAATTAAAAGTATTACTCTTAAAATGTAATGTAATGATATAGGTTTTATTGTTACAGAGATAGTTATATTGTTGTTTTTGATAGAAAATAATAAGAAAACACTGAATCTCTTGGCAGTGGCTGGGCGTGTAACATCCACACTCAAAAGGGAACTACAGGGCTGAAACACGTCAAGACTCAAATGGACAGAACAGGTGCTCTCAGTGGGCACCTGTTGTCTTTCAGTAAGGACCCCTGGGGCTGCGGGGTGGTGACAGGATGAAAGGATGGTGACAGGATGGGGGTGGCTGAATTTATACAACCTCCCAGGTGGCGTTTGCGTACCTAGCAACATCAATACTGCAGTAAGTAATACGCAGCAGCAACAGCACAGGGGTCAAACAATGGGAAAAACAAAGAAAGGTGTGTGTGTGTGTGTGTGTGTGTGTGTTTGTGTGTGTGTGTGTGTTGTGACTAACGTTTTACTCACTGTAAGCGTCACATTACAACCAGCCCCTCCCCATTTATCTCTCTTTATCAGTCTCGTTTCTTATCTGC
The DNA here is from genome assembly GCA_037975065.1 of Chaetodon trifasciatus. Classification (NCBI taxonomy): domain Eukaryota; kingdom Metazoa; phylum Chordata; class Actinopteri; order Chaetodontiformes; family Chaetodontidae; genus Chaetodon; species Chaetodon trifasciatus. The sequence continues at coordinate 8,020,751 of JBBMOE010000007.1, read as the reverse complement.
TGGCACCCAAGGCCACCATAGCAGGTAGAACAACAAGCCTTTACTGTAACACCTCCACCCACATATACACACACATACACACCCACATACACACACGTCTTGGCTTTTTCTCACACTTACCTCTCAGACTGTTATCTGAGAAATGGATGGAAAACACAACTTTCCCAGGAACTTTCAGCGAAACAGGTGCCAGTGTTTACTGGTATTCCCACTTCCTGTACTGGGAATGTTGTGACAACTTTGACCAGTTGTCAGTCCGCTGTGACTCCCCGTGTGTATGTGTGTGTGTGTGTTTGTGTGTTTGACAACAAGGCGGTCTGTTTGTCCTCTGCTTTTACTGAACAAACAGGAAGACGGGTATCTCACACGGTTGTGCTGTTGGCTAAACCTTGGGCTGAACACAAATTACAGGTTTGGACATTTTAACAATGTTGTGGCCAATCAAAGCTGACCTTCATCTGGATGCCATGACAAATATGATGACGTCTCGCAACGCACCCACTGGCGAGATTTTATTTTGACTCATTTGGCTGATATGGATGTAAATGATTTATTGGCGATAGCTTTGAGTATCACTCAGAAACTTTCTTATTTGGACTGTAATAACACAAACACATTTCAATTGGAGATTAAACAGTGAGTACAACAGGAGTGATAATTGACTGATGATTACTGTCACTTCTCAAGCAAAACTGACAAAAAGATTTTCCAGATTAAACAAGACATTTGGACATGCCCATCTGAACAATTAATTAATATATCTATCAAAAAAGAACTGAATCAATAATGAAAATATATTGTTAGCTGCAGTCCTATTATACATATATTAACAACCAAGCTTTTCTAATGTTTGTTTTGATCATTTTCATGTTTCATGTTAATTTTGGGAGATAATATAACTGCAATATTTTACTCATTACCAAATACTACATACTAGCAGCTCTTGGTTGGCTCCTTGAGCGTACCTGAGAATTACCAGATAATGTTAAATGACCCCTCTGACCTGGATTTTGTCTGTGATCGTGTCAGATCCCATAAGACTCTCTGAAGTGGTCAAAATCTAAAGGTCCTTACCTCGCAGGGCGGTCTTGAGATTGACTTTGGCCTGGCGGTGGAGGTCTTCTACGCAGGGTGGCCTGCTGCCTGGCAGGAAGACGTTCTCCTGCTGGTGCCACGGAGCTGTGTAATGGACTGTCCACTTGCTCTCCTCATCCAGGTTAGACACCGCTGCAGAGACACACAGATCAGGTTGTGGAATTCAGTTGATAATAACTCCTAGTTCTAATTTTATTGACTTTTACTTCATCATCTTCCCATCGTTTTCATGTTTCACTAACTCTAAGATCAATCCTTGGGAAAGCAGTTGAGTACGGACTAGAATATGTCCTGTGCACGCAGTACTATCTACTGAGGAGATTTGATTATATTTGGTGGAGAAAAGGAAGGGGAAGGTGGTGCTTTGCATGGAGGTGTCAGACTCTACACCAACAACATGACACGTATCTGCTACAGAACACAGTAGGCCACACAAGTCAGGGGAGGGGGAGGAGGGCTCAACAGTAAGTTGGAGGGAAACAGTAATCTGATGATATCAAGCTCAGAAATTCAACTGAGAACCTACAAAAGATAACTTTTAAGCAAACTAAGTGGTCCGTAGAAAAACAACTTATGAAAAACAATAAGGCAGTATATTCAACATCTAGCCAGAGCACGGAAAACAAGCCTTTTCCTGGTTCCTTGTGGTTTTTTTTGTCTTTTTCAAGAGCACTCCTCCCAGTCAGACATCATCAAAGAAATATTAACAAGATATTAAGGAGCTTTTCCTAGTTTCACTTGTAAGTAGTGATGGCTTCTACTCCCAGTGATGCATGAATTGAGGATCACTCCCATGCTGCATTTGCAGGCCACTCTGAATACAAGTGTCAGCAAAATGACTGAGGTGTAAATATCAATATCAACAAACACACACGGGCTTCCCAACAGGTTAGGCTTACCAAGTGAGCGTATCCAAGCCAAAGTCGGTGATCGTGGATGTAGGACTATCTCCATTAAGGCACACTCGAGATAAGACTGCTATCTGTTTGTCCCTGTCCTGACTATCACAACATGTCCATCTGACTGGGACTGAGGGAGATGTCTGGAGGAACCAGGAGGAAGGAGGCAGATAAAGGAAAGGGGCTGGGAGTCTGTAGACTGTTTTGTTTGAGTGCTTTTTCACAGGTGCTAATGAGCCATAGCAGGATGCACAGAGTGTGTTTGTGTGTGTCGGGGGAGGACAGACACACTCTGAGGTACAAGTACAGGGTGGGGTCCTAGGACTGCAAATTGGCTGTTGAAGAAAGTGTGAGACAACTGCTTTGATATACAGATAACCTCTGATTGGTGTCAACGCTGACTAATTTAAAAGTCCTGGCCAACTTTGCTTATTTGTGACCATAAGAGGTCTACAACCTAATGAGTTCAGAAAAGTTGAGCAGAGTTTTTTGGACAGTCCAGTGTGTCGAGTCCTGCAGCTGCTGCTGACCAATGGCACCTTAACGTCTGTCTCTACAGCTCATTGAGGCATGAGCAGCTGTTAACTGCTTCTCCAGGAGAGGCATCATTGGTTTTACCCAGGTACCCACACACACACTGTCACCAACACTTACAGCTACCTCCAAAACCTACATATTTCTTGCATGCTTAGTGATGTAAGAGCACAAATATCGGACAGCCACACCACAAACCTTAAGGGGATCAATGAAAACACCCGCAGTCTGTTGCTCGTCAGCATTATATAAGGGTGTGTGATGGGTGCAAACTGCTAGATATTGTATATATGAAAACAGTGTGTCATTATGATTGTCTGCCCGTGTCGTTACACATGCTGTCTGCATCAGTCAGAACAATTGATCAAATACATCACGAGGCAAAACTCCTCTGACCACAAGTCTGGACTGGAGAGTCGCATGAGGCCGAAACACACACGCACATACACACACAGTTATTACAAAACGTGCCTGCACGCAGCTCAGTGGAAATGTGAAATGTGAAGTTTAGAAAAACAGACTAGAAGTTGGTTTGGAACTCACAGTGCCACCCACCCATGAGCAAGGCAGCGATGAGCAGCAGTGTATGACTGCATCCTTAAATCAGCCTGCCTGGCTAAATAAGGGTTTCACATACTCCATTTCTCACTGAAATCCGTTTCTAAATTTCCTGCTGTCCCACACACACTCCGCACAGGTAGCCCTCCCCCACCCCCCTTTCTGACCATGGGGTTTGAATAGACCTCAGCCAGGCTATAGGAGACCAAGGACATGGGGTCTACGGACACAAAGCCTGTATTGTCCCTCTGCATCAGTCTCCACATCAGCCCTTTCAGTGCCACAATACCCTTTAGCCCCTCAACACACACACCCACAGTCTCTCACACACACACCGGACTGTGGCGCGAAAGTCTTTCAGAAGTCTACTAATCCCTCTGTCCATTGACATCCCAGCTCTCCCTGCACACATTAACAAACACAGACTGAGAGCAAACAGGCTACTGAAAACTCTGAAAGACACAAACAGGCTGCATGGCGCATCAGAGCTGAAGGCTGCATACTGTAATCCCTGGAAAATGCCATCTCTACACGCACACACACCAGAGTTATAAGCTGCTATGAATCAATAACAGTGATCAAAACGTATTGACAGTATCTCTGTTAATCCTGAACTGGGTCCCTGATCACTTACTAGCCAATAAAGCATTGACTTGTGTGCACAATACAATCTGTGTTTCATAAGGTTTGGGTCAGGTCAATTTTTTTTTTGTGCAATATAAAATACAACATCAAGTCATTAAAAGTGTTGCAAAAATCTAAAATCATCTTAGTTAATAGTTGTTTATGGGAATATGCCTCTTTAAAGGTCCCCTTGATAATGTGAAACCTAAAAATATTCATTTAACAGTCAAATTTTAAGTAGTAGTCTTTAACCTTAGACCCAAATTAATCACAAGTCTACTTCTTCCTCTTTCTATGTCTAAAAAGTTTGTGCACTCTTGATATCGTGAAGAAGCTGAGCATATGAGCCTTCCTCTGTGTGGTGCTCACTGTCCCCTGGATTGAGGAGCAAAGTGCAGGCATGTGCAAGACGGCAAGTTAAGATGTGAGAAGTACATAAACGCTGAGCTAATGATTAACAATATCACCTGAGCCTTGACTGCAAAACACACACACACACACACACACACACACTATAAATACACCTGAGATTAGAGCCAACACAAGCGGCTTGCCCTGCATGAACCAGGTCTTTGTTAAATATCTTCACATGCTTAATATACAGCCACTGATAAAATAATAAGAGTATTAACTAATCCTCCTAACCACAACCTACAGTAGATGCAGGGCACATGGACCTAGCATGGCTTCCTTTAATATCAAGCTCAAATCAGCTGAAACAGAACTAAATTAACATAAAGAAAACACTTCAAAGTAGTTCCAACTATTTCTAATAGAGTAACTGTGATTGTGTGCTTCCAGCTGCCACCTTTACAAACACTGTTGGGTCATTTAGTGCTAATAGCTGTCGCCTCTGTGAAGTCTTGGCCCGGCGGTTACCTGGTAACAGGGTGCAACAGAGGGTTGACTGTGGGCTCAGCAGAGACAGCAGCGAAGGGATGTGCCCACAGGAAACGGGTAATTGTAATAAAACAATATACAAATCTCTAAAGCTGGCGTATGTCCACTTTTGATACAGAAAAGCTTCAATGAAGTGACTTAAAAATGGCTATTTAAATTAGCTGAAACAAATGGGAAGCTGCAGGAACAGACACTCACACGTCCTGTCAAAATGATGTAAAACAGTGACATTTCTAATTAAAAGCTGTTAATTCATTCTAGTTTTTCACGTCAAAACTCCTCATATGATACATTAGCAATCAAGACAGAGCAGAAGCAAACATATCTTACCCTTCCTTTTGAAGTATTTAATCACAGATTTTAACGAGGTCCCGATAAAAACCATTATTCCAGTTGACTGTGTATGCCTCTCTTTAAAAAAAACTGCCTTGGCACCAAAGAAAAAACAGAAATCCAGGGAATAAGAGAGAGAGGACAGGACGAAAAACTGCTGGCGTTCGTTCTCCTTCACTCACATTGTCACTACACGGCAGCTTGGCTAACAGTGAGTGTGTGAGTGTGTGTGTGTCTACTATGCTGACAATGAGCCTCTACCCCTATCTCTCTCTCTAAACACACACACCCGGTCCACCACTCCCCCCATCACCACCACCGCCACTCCTCCCTCAGGCAGTCCAGTCCTCGGAGAGACACACACACACACACACACACACACACACACACACACACACACACANACACACACACACACACACACACACACACACACACACACACACACACACACACACACAGCAGGAGGGGTGTAGGACCGGCCCCCCTGTTCCTCTGTGCTTTGGTTACCAAGGAGTTCTGGCTGCCTCTCCCTTTATTTCTCATCATCAGTCGCTCTCTCTCCTCACTCTTTCCTCTTTCCTTTGCGGGACTCAGAATATAGCTGAAAGTTAAACATGCTTTATTAGAGCGAACAGGCACACTCGTGCTATTTTGCCGTGAAGGACGATTTTCATTTCATTTGATCGCCCTCTCCTTCTTTTCTCCTTACTTTCTGCTCTGCTCTTGCAAAAAGTAATCAGCGCGTTGCCGCTTTCACCGCCACAAGCGACTCATCTGGGGAATATTTATGCACCTAATTAAACTATCAGCCACCTCCGCAGGAGAACCTTGCACATCCTTACAAAACACACTGAGCTTTTAACGAGGTGTTCACAGGAGGGTGCAGCCTCCACCTGCATGTGAAGTGTAACGCAAACAGGAAACACATCAACAGATACAATAAATATTCTGTTTTAATCTTATTTTGTACTTAACTCCAGTATTGAAAAGGACAACACAGATTCTGCCCTTGTTTTCAGCTACCTAAAGTTAGACTGTGCTCATTTTCTCTATATAAATCTCCTTGTTTTCCTCTCTCTGGATGTTTTCCATCAGCCCCTCTTCCTCTGTCTGATCATACCCAGCCTGCTGTGTGCGCACATGGCCACTGAATCTGTGCCACATTAATATAGATCACATACAATCCTCCCATTGTCCAATCCGCTCACAATCTATCACACACACACTCTGGCACCCACCCATGCAAAGGCGTACCTACACACACACAAACACACACACCCAGAAGGGTAGGGCTGCCCCTCCTTCTGCGAGCGTATTTCTTTTCAGCCCAAATGGTTGAAGAGGGGTGGGAGGGGGTGTGTGGCAGTGAGGGAGGGGGCTGCAACAAGAGCTTGAATGGGACTGCAAATGATCCTTGAATTTGTGGGTGAAAAGAATCTCCCTCTCATCCCTCCCCCTCCTCCCCCCTAGACCTTGGTCATTTGACCCTTTCAGCCTGACTGAAGTGCGTTTGGATTTGTTGGTGTGTATGTTTGATTACCAACATCAGTCTACTGTATGCTGTTGTGTCTGTTCACAGTATTTGTGGTTGCTCTTGTCCATGAGTTATGGATCTCTAAATGTAGGTAATATGTCTCTGTAAATGTCATTTTCTTCTTCTTCTTGTCATTTTCTCAACCCGTGTTTGACCTTTTCATAAAATACTGCTGTAATGGGTTAATAACTTAGCTTCCACATGTATATCTGATCAAATGTACGTTTATATGAGACAGTGTATAAATCTGCTACACAGAGGTGTCAACTTCTGTCTCAGACTGAGATTTATGGTTGAAAGGCCTACAAGGCACCGCCAAAACCTATTATAAGGTTACAATAATCGTCCAATACAAACTTCATATAAACCATATCTAACCATGATCAATAATTAGAGAAACCAGTGTTGACCATGTCAAAGCTGAGCAGTGTCAGGAGGACTTGAAACTAGTCCTGAAAAAAAATAGCCAATTAATCAATTAGTGTATCAAGCAAATACCCCAAACATGTACTGGTAAACCCAATATCTTTGGTTTTTGGACAGTTGGTCGGACAAAATGAATAACATGAAGGCTTTTAGGAACTGTGACGGGCAAGTTTTCTCACTATCTTTTGACTGCTAAATAAATCAAAAACAACTATTGACAGATTAATCTCAAATGAAAATAAGGTTAGAAGCAAAAAGGAACTCATTTAGATTCACAGTAGGATGGAAGTCTTTCTCCACGAGTCCACACGCTCTGTCTGTAGCCTCCGTTTGGCTTGTGTCTCGTACTGTTTGGCACGCGTACAGTATTAGGATCATTTATGCAGACGCGAGCCCAAGCAGCACTCATTAAAGAGCCTATTGTTCTCAGGACAGTGTCAACATGCACACACACACGCACACACTCACACACACATGTACACGCACACTGTGACAGACAGGTCAACAACTCTATCCGCTGAAGGAGGGCTTGTAATCTAGGCCACCATTAGGATTAGGGCGATCTATCCATTCAGCCATACGTCCATACATCCTTCCTCTCACTCCCAGTGAAGAATGGAAGAACCCCCCACCAACACACCCCTGCTTGTACACCCCAGCCCAAACAATATCAATCTTTCATCTGCTCATACTCTAAGCGGCATATGAAGGAAGCGTGAAGGACTCAGTGGGTGAAGCTTGGACCTCAGAGGAAGATCTTATTCAGCATGACAAACATCAGGGATTATTATGAACACGATTAACAAGCAATCCTACTCATATTAGCCTTCGGTTATGAAATTAATAAGCTGCATCCTGATTACAGAAGCTGAGGCAATATGATTCTTTCTCCTTCTTCTTGATAACCTAATCTTAATCCTTAAAATCACATATTAGAAACTATTCTAAAAAAAATAGTGAAAAATGCCCATTCATAGAAATTCATGACATTGTATTCTTTAACTCTTCCTTGAGGTAATTACAGCTGGCTTAAAATGTGAGGTTTTGTAGCCATCAGATCATTTTACTTCATGATAAAATTGACGATATTACCAAGCAGTTGTTAGCATTCAAACACTAAATCTCAACTCGTGTTCATTAGTATCAGAGCCTGTGGCAAGGCAGTGATTATCTCTTCTTGTTCATCAACCAGCGGCATGTACACGAGAAAAGGTGGTGACCGTCAGGGTAAGAACGAGGAAACGTGGTGAAGGAGGGCGTGAATAATTAACAAGTCTTGTTGCACCAGACGTTATTAAGACTCAGGGCTGAACGTGGCGGAGTGATAATAAAGGAGAGAGATTGATGTTGCTCCTGTCATTGCTCTCTTGCTTTCTTTGTCTCCCTTCGGATTTCACACCTCATTTGGATCTCGACAACAACCTGGCAGAGGCTGCAACAACTACACAAACTCTCCAACATACACACCCCTTTTTTTTTTTACTTCTTTTATCCCAAACTGATTAATTTAACCTACTTCTTCCATTCAATAAATCCCCAAAACACTCACACCTCCCTCTCTCGATCAATATCATAGTCTATCAAAAATCTGTTCCCAAAGTGCCTGAATCTGACTTCTACACACTCACAGACACACACACACACAGACACACACACACAGACACACACACACACACACACACACACACACACACACACACACACACACCTTCCCTTCATCTGACAGGTCTCAGCTTTTATTTTTCTAATTGGACTTAAGAAGGGATAGCTAAGCTGACCCCCTAACACCCCTCAACTCTATCTCATCCTCTAATGTCAAATCTCTCTCCCTCTCTTTCCTCCTCCTCTCTCCAAGCCCAATTTCCTTTTCTCGTCTTCTCCTGTCTTTATTTTAGACATGAACGCTTTCATGACTGCTAATGTAATCAAGGCTGTATTGATTTTACTCTCCCCTCTACCCCCCTCTATCTTCCTTTTCTTGTGTTCTCCTGTTCAGGCTCTGACCTTGCACACCTTCCCCTCAATAGATAGAAAACCTGTGAGGTGGAGATAAGGAGGAAATCATGACGGGTGGAAATGGGGCTAAGTATTTGCTTCACACATGAACACATGCACTTTGCATCATGTGAATGGATGTAAACAGATGCAGGCTTGTCACTGGTTTTAACCCACAACCTTTAGTTAAGTGAACAAAAATCTTTCTTTCAACTTTTAAGGGTGAGGCGCGCTTTAGCAAGGCACCAACTTCCTGACTGTATTTGTGCAGTATGAGCATTTTAAGTCAAATAAATATCAAATTAATAAAACACTTCCTCCAAAATTATGACAAAGAGCCATCTAATGTGACAAAGATGTTGTGAGATTGCATTTTTTTTAGCCAAACAGCCCCCCAAAACATTTAATTTAACACCAAATGTTTCATATTTACATTTCATGTGACTATAAAAATGCATGAATTATTGAAAGCTATTAGAAAGTGCATCCTTTGGACTTGGACGGCTGAAACAGGAAATGTACCAAAGACCCTGAAAAATGAATAAATACCCTACATGATGTTTCTCTTTCATTTCCCCATCTCTCTTTTTCTGTGAATGAAAATCTATAATTTACAGCATGAAGAGCAACACGCTCGCTCTCTCATCCCTTCCCCCTTTCTTTCATCCCTACATCTCTGTGAATGAAAGCGCAGCACCAGGGGTCAATGGGAACCCGATCGCTTTGGTGCCCTCTGAGATAGAAGTACAAGGCATGAATAATCTATCAGGAAAGAGTGAGGGGCAGAGAGGGGAGGTTGTAGTTTAACATGATGATCGTACAACATAGTTCAATGAAAGATCTCCTTTTCGAACTGTATTGCCATTTCACACTAAAGCAGCTTTACTAAATTACATCAATGTAGGAATAGTAAAATGTAAGAGCATTATAATACAGTAATGTTTTGATGATGCTGATAAACCTTCAATACAGGTCATGAAGAAGTACATCGAAACAGCGATAAGATGGAAACAGCTCTCGATAGTGCTCATAAAAAGGCAGTAAAGCAAAGTGAAACTTCAAACTCAATCCTGAATAGACACAACTCTCTCTCTCTCTCTAACACACACACACACACACACACACACACACACACACACACACACACACACACACACACAGAAATCAAGGTGATGAAGAGACTAGCCTGAGTAAACAGGCTCTGATTTTCTGCCACTAATGATTTTAGCATGGGGTGAAGTTCCCGCACATCACGCACACATTAAGTTCACAAAGCTCCAGCACTTGCTTAATGACCTCTCTCTGACACCAAACTCTTGCTGTCTCTCTCTCTTTCCGTCTGTCTCTCTCTCTCTATCTTCTGTTGCACTTCTGTCTGTTTAGCAGACAGAGGTTACTGGGTAACGACAACGCTCCCTCCTCCCCTCACCCCTCTTCTGGTCTTTCCGTCTGACCTACTCTATTGAAGCAGCTGGGATTCCATCACACACACACACACACACACACACACACACACACACACACACACACACACACACACACACACACACACACACACACGCTCAAACAACCTATACATTCACACAGATGATCTTACATCCCATAATGACAGTGTGCACAAACACACAGATCACTCAACAACGCAGCATTTATCCTCCGACTCAATTTGACGGACTGTCGTTATTGCAGACGGCAAACCCGTCTGTTTACCATCAGAAAGTCTGTGGCCACAAGGCTTTTGTTTTGTTTTGGGGGATTTGAATGGGCCCATCAGTAGTGCATTTGCATGATTACATGCAGAATATGGCGGGGGACAAATGTACTTCAGTCTACGATAGCGGCACACAACGTGTCAGTTTAGTGAGAGGGATTTTGTGTGTGTGCAGTGGGGATTTAGAAAGGTACAATACTTTAGTGTGAATTCAATCCAGTCAAAGTTCACAGTGTGTGTCCATTTTATACCCCAGCAAAACCGCTGCATTTTGTGTGTGTGTCTGTGTGTTCGCTCAGTTATTCTTCTTAATGAAAAGCAGTGGGGCCTCCCTCTATAGGCTGCTCCTCCTTTGTGATCCATGAGAAAACCCTCCAAGTCTGTGTGACACCCCGCAAACTACGCCATGAGCATGCACACAGCATCACTAACATAATCAGCCTCTGATCCTTGTGCGCTGTCTGTTTCACAGGCATCTGTATGTGCATATCCTGGCCTTGATGTGGTGACGCAGGTGTATTTGTTGTTTTCTGTTCAAACACCGTGTAGCTGTTCTCACACAGCTTGACGTGTGTGTGCATCAGAGAAACATCTTTGAAAAGGAAAGCACAATACTAATGTGGGAGGGAAAAAATGGAGATAGAATCAGCAGCAAAACTTTGCACAAAGACTTTCAGAGAAGGACATGAAGAAAGAGAAGCAAAGTTTGCATCCACAAAATGTTGAAAGATTCTTTGATGTGGTCGAGGCACAGGCATTTTGCAGAGTAGTGATGCGAGGCAGGATAGAGAAGGCAGCATTTAGACGGACAAAAGAAACGAGAGAGGGAGTAGATAACGGCAGCTGGGAGAGAACAGTCTGGGGTGGGGGGCCTGGAAACAGATGAAGCGAGAAGAGAGAGATAGATGGAGTTTGCATACAAAACATCCATAGGTAGAGACTCAATAAAAACACATATTATACACGCAAACATACACAAAGGCCCAGCAGGCTTGGCGGTCATGCCTAATTTTCCCTCCGCTGGCGTCTGACCCGTGCACTCCTTGCTGACCCCCTTTGAAATTTAAACCAGGTTAAAAGAGAAAGAAAGACAGAGAGGACAGATAGCGGATATATGTGCCTCTGTTTGAGGTGGGGACAGACAAGTCCACAGCCTTAGAGTCTAATCTGTACTGAGAAACACTGGTGTGCAACACTATGTGTCTCAGCACAGGAGCTAAACAAGAACCAGCTAAGAAAAACCTAAAAACAAAGACCAGGTCAACTAATCACAGTAACAGCTGAAAGAGCACAAACTGACAAGGAGTCGTAAAATTGGGCCAAATCTTTTTGGCCCAATGTTAGCTTGAGCACAATAAAAGGCGGGTCACTCTTAAGGTGTAACTGCCCGTTGAGCAGGGAATTAAAATGCTGTTATTTTACGAGCAAACTGATTTGTATGCCTGAACTTTTGGTGCCTTCGGGGTGGCAGTTTCGTTGCTTACTTGAGGCGTTTTATGTCCCCCCTCAGGATGGATTTGTAGCTAACCGTCCACCCACCCCCCAGTGAGAGAGTTTTAAATCTAATGCAATTTAACCCCACTGGTCTGTCACCGGCCCTGAAGTTGGCAGGACAACATGTAACGTGGCTCTATGGATGGCAATGATGGCCAGTTGTTCCACCACTTTGGTCCACGACATGAACTTTTTTGTTTGAAACTATTTGACTTTTGTTATTAATTCTGGTCCAAAATCAACCCCTTGTCTTCATGTATGACGTGCCATGACTGCACTGTACCGTAGCTGCTGCTGCTGCTGGACAGCTGACAGGTTAAGTCATTCAGTGCTGACCATGGCTTAAAATCAATTCTTAGCATTCAATTATTCAACAAAGTTATTCCTGTTCTGAATTCAGACTCTGCAGGTGGAATACATGTGTGACATGCTATCACAAAATCTTTTCCCAGTGGAAATCTCCATCCAGTTACTGGTGGTGTAACATAAAGATGGATCCCTAGCAGCCCCCAGACTACATTAAGAGCCATTACCATCCAGCCAAACTGTCTCCACTCGTATCGACTCCTGGTCCTTCTCATTCTCCAGTGGACCCTCTGAGGACCAGCCACATCAATAACCACAAGGCCTAAGTGTGCTTGTGTGTCTCACTGGTCCTGTGCATTCTAATGGCTTACAGCAATGGCTAACATGCTTTGTATGTATGGGTGCACATGTTATTGTGCATGTGTGAATGAGTGCATGCAGCTGATCTACTCCATTTAAACAACAAATCTAATCACACGTTACAAAGTATTGCATCCCTGTACCCAATATCCTTTCTGTGTCTTTGTTTCTACTACTGACACACATACACACACATGCACATATAGGTTATAAGACAATATATGCGCATGTGCCTATAGTCAATATGCATACAAGCATGTAACGTCACACAATTCATAATGCACACGCACCTACACACATACAGCACACACATTATGCTTGCTGCCATGCTGCTTTCCTGACCTACATTTCAAGACCAGGTCTGTCTGCTCTTCTCTCCTAAGGGCCTGGGTGTGTGTATGTGTGTGTGTGTGTGTGTGTGTGTGTGTTTGTGTGTGTGTGCATGCCTTTCCTCCCTCCTACTTCATAGCAGCACATCATTAATCCAATTTCATAATTAACTTCACACACAAAATGCCATAAATCTGACACAAGCACACAGATGTGATACATTGTGGAGTGCTGTGCTTGTGGTAGTCCACTGTGTCCACTTTGTGTGTGTTTTTTATTTTTTATTTTTTTGCAATACCTGACTTTCAGGCCCCACACATGTCATGAACCTCACAACTGGCTTAATTAAAAGTGTGGTGTGAATAATGTCCAAGCTGGGACAATGACAGGAATCAATAGGCAGCAGCTGGAATATGACTTCATTTGCTTTAACAATATGATGAATTAGTCGATATTTCACTCTGAATGCATTTAGCTGACACTCCAATCAAGAGGGATTTCCCAAGAAAACGGAAGCATAAGTCCAATTTCCAATCACCTGTAAAACACCACACTTTGAAACATCAGCACGGGAGAAAGTGGAAGTGATAAATATTCCTTATTTTACACAGCTGCACACAGTAGCTCAGGTATTAAAGCAGAATGCTGCTACTGCTGTTACCGTGACCCTCGTGCTCAGCTCATGCTAAGGACGAGAGGGTCTTGTCTGATTTAGACATAGAGGCACAGGGACAGACTGAGCTAATTTAGGTTAAGTGCCTCCAGTCGCTCAAGGGCACAAAGCAACAAGCCACCTGGGGCTACTGCATCACAGCAAGGAGAGCCGAATGTGTGTGTGAGTGTGTGAGCGTGCGTTGGGCAGACACAGCGATACCAATGGGAACTGGGTTACAGCCATATCAGCTACAATGTGTGCATGTGTGTTTATTTACAGCTCCTCCACCACTGGAGCAAAATTGACGCTATGCCATTTAACCCACTTCCCACATTGCACCTCACTTCTCATCAGCAACAGTAGGTCATTTGGGGAGAGGAGGGGGGAGCCGCAACACTAAACCACCCAATCAACGATCAGAAGCACAACCAATTGACCAATGATGATAAATTTAGGAAGTGAGCGAGACGATCAGCCTCGAGGCAGGAGCACAATCGGGAGGTTAGATTTGAAGTCGGATGTGAGTTCTGGTGGCTGGCATTGATTACTGTTATTTACCAACACATTTACACTGCGTGACTGGATTTGGTTCATCAGGCCTGTCATATTGATCCAATTTCCATCTCTTCTCTGTTAGTTGGTTTGTTTTAAGTCCAAATTGCTTTCACAAGGCGTGAACACTTTGACTAAATCTTGATATGATATGAATACAAAAAGCTTAAAAACCCATAACAAATATGTTATAATATCTTGGCCAGACAACAGCACCAGACTTTAGACTATTTCCACAGAATCATAAATTCTGTATGCCACTGAAGCATTGTTTACAAGACTGATAGGAAGAACACTAAAGCAATCATCATCATCATCATCATCATCATGTGATATACTGAGGGAGGTTAGAGGTCATGGTCAGCTGCAGAACACCCTTTGCTGTACCTGTAGTGCTTGCAAACACTGGAAACAATCCTCTGAACAAATGTTTCAATTTTCCCAAATATGGTTTCATCACTATCCTTTGTTGTACTATACATGGATGTTACACTGTAGTGATGCAGCACTGCAGTAGTGTTAGAGTTGTAATCCCAGGTTAAAGCGTTAAATATGTCTCAGGACAGGCTTGGTGCGTGGGGGGATCATGAGATGATGTGGATCAGTATCATCTGTAAAACACACACATATGTATGGGTACACACACTGACAAACTGTGACCGGTGGTTTCATCTGACATCTCGAACAGACTCGGGGATGCGTTTGCAGGAGTGTGTATGTATGTGCACGCTTGCGTGTGCTGAGCCTGGGTTCCTCCATTGATAATCCTATGTCGTCTGGGAAAAAAAAAAAGACAGGACGCCAAAATCCACTCCATCCCTCCCCTCCCTTTCTTTCTCCCCCACCTCCTTCTTTAATAAGCCACCCCTTCGCCTCCCCCTCCCTCTGCCCGTCTATCTCTCCGTCCCTCCCCCTTCTGTCCCAGCTGAGCAATAATGGAGGAATGGAGGCATTAATAGAGAGAGCGGACCTCTCTTGGATTCAATGAGTGTGCCCTCCTAATGGGCCCTGAGGGAAACGAGACAGGCTCCCTGATCAAATGCTCCCAAAATTTAAGACCGCCGTTATTCCAAATTAAATTCCTTGTGACACCTCATGTGTCTCTTTTTGGTGTGGATAAATGGTTATGTTCTGTCTGACGGGCAATTAATCGATGGGAATGTAATTATATGATGTAATTACCATAATCTGATCAGCTAAGTCTCACACACCAACGCGTTTTTATGTGTGTGTGTGCTGTAAAGTCAGTTCTATACTGGTTAAAATTGATGATTCTCAGGTGTTCAACTTTGAAACTAAAGGCTAAAAGCACTGCAGTGTCATCCACAGAATTAGTCCCTCTGCTTGTCTGTATTATAGTGCCACCTTGTGGTGGTAATTCGCAACAACTGACACAAATGTAATTGGTTTCCCAATGTCATCCTGCATAGCTCCTGGAAAAAGGTTAACGATAGTCGAGGAATGCAGCCTTTGCTATAAACAGAGAAAATTAGAGTAAAACTGTCACCTGTCTGTCCTCCACTGTGGTTTTACAAGCAAAGAAAATGCCCGTAGCTTCCCTTTCTCTCCGTTTTTCCTTCTTTTTCTGTCTTTAACCCTAATCCATCTACGCATGTGGAGTGGAAAACCCTCGAAAAAGAGACGTTTCCATGGTGAGGACAACTCATTAACGAGACAGATTTAAAGAAGCTCTTAAAATCACTTTCTCCCCCCCCTCTCGCTCCTCTCTCCTTTTACAATCAGTCTCTATGGGGGGACATGAGCTTTTCAGAAGCTTGGCTTTGCTTTCTGAGGCTTAATGGAACCTCCAGCTGATTGGGACATAAAGGGACCTGGAGCTGAGGAGAAGGCAGAGAGAGGGAGACTGGTGGTGGGAGGCTTGGTGGAGTAATGAGGGGGGTCTGTAGCTGATGAGAGTTACAGTGATAAAAGATTAGATGGCTGAGATGGTGGAACAAAGTGTCCAGAGCAGAGCACTGACATTATTCTTTTGTGGTCATTAGTATTTTACATTTTGAAATGTTATGTCATACGTAAGTTTGTTTTACTTACGTTTTGTTTTACTTATTAGTTTGTTTACTTTTCTTTTTGATTTTTACATTGAAGCAAACACAGTTAAGTACTGACCTACATAGCATGAGTAAAAGTTAAGTATATAGTGATGTACAGTCGCAGCTTGTAAGACATGGCTGTAATAAAGAACTTGAAATATTCATATTTCTTTGAATTGATCAAAAATAATAGGAACAATATCCTCAACCTCAGCAAAAATTAAATGCATCGTTTTAGTGTTAAGTGTGTAAGATGTTGGAAAATGGTGAAAAATGCTAAATCTGAATTTCTCAGACCCCAAAGTGGCGTCTTCTATTTGCTTGTTTTGTCAAACCAATAGTCAAAACTCAAGAATAATGACTTCACAATGATGCTCTGTAAAACAAATAGAAGTAGCAAATCTTTACATTTGAGAATTACGCTTAAAAATCACTTAATAAATTGGTCATTTATCAAAAAAAGTGATTTTTCTCTACATTGACCAATAACCTCTTCTGTGATGCCACTGGTTTGCTGTACACCCTTTCAGCCATCCCTTTCAGATGTTCATGTCATTTTCCTCGGGTCAAAGGAGAAGTGCTTTCGTGCACTTTTTGTGAACCATGCAGCAGAAGTCAGGAATGTAACCATGCGTGCAGACAGAGAGCAGACTGGTCAGTAGGCCAAACAGGGCCAGAAACCTCAGAGGACCAGACTGGAAGCAGCATGAGGTGGAAAAAAGCTCGCTCTAATGGCAATGCTCATTAAAGAAATGGGCTGTGACTGAAGCTGGCGTAGCCACTGAGTGCTTAAACGCACTTATCCTGCACTATGGCTTTTTCAATTACCAACAACAAGACCACTGTTGAACTGACTGAGGCTAAAGAGGAGGGCAAAAGCTGCTGCTCGAGCAAACACAGGCCACATTAAGTCTCGAAATTGCATTTGTTTCTGCTGGCATTATGACTATTGTTTTTCCAGTGTAGATGCGTATTAGCTCATCATGACTTCTTCTTTATGCATCTGTGAGTATAAATCGTGAACTTTGTGTTGCTAAAGGGGGGAGACAGATGTTTGAGAGTTGACTGCATGTACACACCAAAGCATTCCTTGCCATCAATCATAAATAAAATCACCCAATTAACTGATCCATTTGAACCCTAAAGGTGACATTTCACCTCTGTGACCACACACACAAACACCCTGTATTACTCGCACATGCATACATGCAAACCATGAAGTCCTGTTCTTATTTCGACTCAACAGTGTCAGCTATGATGTTTTCATCAAGAGCCTGTCATCAGGTGTTTGCCGTATGGTGCAATGCATTGATCCAACCTCCAGGAGGCTCCCTCTGCCAACAGGGAGCCAGCAGGCAGCAGGGCAGGAACCGCACACTGAACATACTACAGCAAAAGTTCACCAAGTGCGTGAAGGGAGAAAGAAAGAAAGAAAGAAAGAAAGAAAGAAAGAAAGAAAGAAAGAAAGAAAGAAAGAAAGAAAGATGGGAAAAAAGAATCAAGGATTGAAAATAAAAGGAAAATCTGGCATGAAAGAAAAGAGAAGAGCGACATACAGTTTTATTCTTGCACATGTTAGTATCCTCCTTTTCAAAGCTCTCTGTGTTTGACCCATTTGTTCAATGGAGAGATAAATGTCTCTGCAGAGTCTAGTGATTATCTGGCTATTATGTCCTGATGTGATAATCAACTCATTGAGTAAGACTCAATTGCACACATATGCTGCTGTGAGGGCTCCTTACACCTGATCCCTCCAGGAATAAACAGTTCCGTCTGACTCATTCCTCTCCTCTCGCCTCCTCCATCGCTTCCAGTCTCCCAAATGAAAAGCCAGCTGAGCCCCCAGACCCAGCCTATTAATCTGACTGGATTATCTATAACAATAATTTGTCAAGCAAACAACGCACGCACACCAAAGGACAAAACCGACTCCACATGCACGCGAGCTTCAGCTCCAGCTTCTGATCTCAGAGACAAAATTGGGAGTTCACTTATCAACTGATTGTTTCACAACATTCTGAGGATTTAGCCTCTAAAATGTGAGGATATGCTGTGAGGATACAAAATTTAACACATTTGGGTTTTGGACATTGGGATATGGGAAATTATAATGAGCATTTTCTGACATTTTTCAGGCAAAATGTTTAATCAATTAAACAACCCTGCACCAAGAAAAGAGTGCCGCCTACTCTACAGCAATGACAATGAAGCAGCAAAGATTAAAACATGAATGAAAAAAGCACCAAGGATCTATGGAAACACAAAGACACCGACATACAGACAGAACCCCACAAAACTCAATTACCTCCCAATATTTGTCAGTGATGACTTCATTAGCCGTCGGTCACACATGATGGAGGAGCACCTGTTTAGCCAATCACTAGCCAGCCATTACCTATTAGGCCTTTAACAAGCTGAGAGGTCTCCATCTGTTAGACACAGGGCTAGCTATTAGCCACTGATCACCCTTCACCTCCTTTATCTCCTAACTGAATGAATGTCTGAAAACATGTGGACTGAGACGATACGGATTGGACTGATGTAGCTTTTAAATTCAGAGCGGAGAAAAAGGCATGCACTCATTCACACGTTAAAGACTTAATCAATGACAGAGAGACGGAGGAGAGCGGGACACTGAGGCAGTTGCTTTGAAGGAAAACAGAGCCTTAACCCATTTTACAGTCGAATGGCCACAAGCAACCCCTGACCCCCAAATTCCCAAAAGTGTGTGAGTGTGTGTGCGAGAAATCCCCTTCTTTCCTACATCTCATTAAGCTGTGTGTCATGCTCTCTACTCCATTGTTCTGCCACCTCCAACCTGCTATTGGAGGGAGGGGGTTCATGCACATTCAGGGCTAAGGGTGTACTTGTCTTTACTCATCTATGTTTGAGTGTGTGAGAGTGGAGGTGGGAGCCTTGAATGGGCAACTAACTAACAAATCTCATTGTGGCGTTTTGAATGGTGTTTCACCTCAAACGCTAAAATGTGAGAATGGGAGGAAAGAGCTGCTTTGACTGGATGTTTTTCTGCAAGGGTGAGCAAAATGAAATGTCCTATAAGGTTTTGTTGACAGTCCATCAGCAAGACTAGTTAAGTGGCCAGTCTGTCGCATTAACCCAGGGCAGTGGTTTAGAATAATTAGACTGGTTTAAGAGAGGGGAAAGACGGAATAAAGAGAGCAACATTTAGCTTGTTTCTTCTTTTGTCTGCTGTCCACAGTCTTTTGAGGATGAGAGTAAGGAATAAAGAAATGGAATGAAATGTCTCCTCTTTTATGACATGGACAGTTTTCATCTAACATCCTACCAACTGCATGCATTTTTAATGTGGGGTGGCTCTAATGAAAGTTACACCTGCCCAGGTTTTTATTGCCTTGAAAATAAGGAAAATGTGGTTATGTTTGTGTGAATGTAATACTTCAGGAAAGACAATGACAAAGAGCTGAGGAGGAGGAGGAGGAGGAGGAGCGCCAACCGCTCCTGAGTCCCAGCGCCACAATTATATTATCCTAACTGATTTTCAGCAGTGCTTCCCCCCATAAATGCAGCCAATCCATTTCATTTGGCCTCATCTAGTTACTCTACAAGCTTGGCCTCCCTCAGGTGCTCTTCCCTCGGGAGCTGTTGGCAATGATTGGTCGATAGCTGAACCTGCCTTCCCACCGAGGGATTATGGGGGATCCGGTGCAACACCTGCTCCACCACTAAACTGGTATGAAATAGGAGGAGGACAGGGGGAGAAGCTGATGGGAAGAAAACAAGTCTTTCTATTTCAAATCTATGGTAAGAAAGAGGAAGAGCGTAAAAACACAAGGCGTGCATAGAGGAAGACAAATACACACAAAGGAAGCATTAGCCAAACTCCAATATGAGCGTGTTTGAGGGTCTGCTCAGCGGTGCATGAATACAGAGTGACTGGGAGGTTGGTTCAACCTACAGAGCCCAGACAATACTGTACCCATGGTGGCGACATCTTGAGCTGTCATGGCGTGTTAGCCAAAGCAGGCATGAGGACGGGCCGCACTCGTCTGGCAGCACATTGTTACGCTAAACGCACAGGAATAAGTGATGCAGTTTGAGATAAATGCACATGCAGAAAGACATTAGGAAGCAGTTTTTAAAGGGGCTGTATAGACTTCATATGGGATAACAACAAAAACAGACAAGTTATAAAAGTTTTTTTTAATCTAACTTATCCTATATTTTCTGTCTGTCACAACAATTTGGCCGATCACTGGCATTATAAGCACCATTAAGTAGTGTTATATCCGACTAAATAACGATCATGTCACAGATCGTTCAGTGCTCTCTCATCTCCCTCATGGCTCCTTTATGGAGTGGCGGAGGTGAAAGTGGGTCACCTCCGTAACCCAGTCAACTCCATCACCCCTACACTGTCAGCTCTGTTACACTTCCATGCAGGCCTGGCCCATCACCTCCAGCTGCTAGCTATTGTGTCTTGTTCCCAGGGGTGAGCACCCTGGGGAGATGTCCTACTGTCCCCAAAGAGAGTGAAGCATGGTGTGGATGCAAGCATGCATCATAGGCATACATTCATTAAGACAAACATGCAGACGATATGTGCATGAATGAGTACATGCACGCTCAAACACGTCCACACACAGCAGGAAAGTCATTAAATATGCATATAATAAAGTAGAAATGATATTATCCTGAGGTAAATGTAACACAACAAACATGTCACAGACAATATCTAATGTGCTCTATGGTCACACATTTAAGCATTGGTGACAATATTCATGAAAGCCTTTCTCTGGGGGTCATCCTGGACAACCCCTGCCACCACACCAAAGGCCAAAGGTCTGCAAGGTCACAAAGCCACAATCTGCAGTCATGCTGCACGGGACGCCCAGCATTACACACGTATACGCACGTAAGGATGCACACTTACACACACAAAGACAGACGGCACAGATCACTCAGCTACACGGGGATGGAAATCACCTAATAAGAAGAGACAAAGCCCTGCTTGGGAAAAGCTTCCGCCGCATGTGTCGTGACATACAGCGTATAATTAACACCCACAAACAGTTTAGGTGACTGAAGTTCACTTTGAAGCAGGAGCCTATTTACCAGTGAAGACAAATACAACAATCAATTATAAGGCTGCTAAGTGTTACTAAGAGGCTCATAGAGACTACTACCTGGGTAGTCCAGCTCTAAAGCTGAAGGCTAGAACCCCTATACTCATCAGCTAAAAAGAGAGGGAACAGAGCTACAGCCAAATCTTGACAACAGTCTGGAGTATATAAGCGCAATTAGACACAATGACACTTCAAATCTCTGGTTGTCAACTTCAAGTTAACAAACTCCATGACAGTAAATAATCTATGTCCTGCTCTCTAGTCTGTACCTTTGCCATCCTGGAAGGTTTGTGTTTTTCCCGGTGAGCTTTTGGAAACTGGTCCAAGTAGCGGTTTGGGTGTCCAAAGAGAGTCCGGCCTCTGATGGACCTTTGACACTGAAAGCAGACGTTTGCGCAGGCAGCCCTCTGGCCTGGCGGGCCTGGGGCTGGGGAAGGCCTGGGGTTCGAGGCTGTTCCCCATCTTCTTGGCGGACTGGAAGGAGCACAGAGTTCGCTTCTCGCCAGGGGGATCCTCATAGCAGGCCCTGTGCCAGCAGCTGACCACCGGCTCCGAGGAGAGGCAGTGCACGTATGTGATCATCCCCGGCTAAGTCCTAACCCCCCCACCCCCCAATGCCCACCCTCTTCTGCTCTATCCAGGACCAAAGCCCCCAACTCCTCCTCCTTCTTGCACGACCCTCTCTCTCTCTGGACGAGCACTTGAGGTGGTGGGATGGAGGGGTGACTGTTATGGATGTGTGAGTGGGGGACCTCCCCTGTTCCTCCCAAACTCTCAATAGGCCTCCCCCTCTCTTTCTGGGAGGGTTTGGAGGTTTTTGCAACCCACAGGGGACCCAATCCCCTCTCTGTCTCCTCTCTCTCCTCCTACTGTTTTTGTCCTTCTTCTCCCTCTCTCAGGGGATTCTATTGACATGCATTGATTTGCCTGACAAAGGAAGGCTGTGCCCAGTGTTAGATTACAAGATTTAACTCCAGAACAAATATTCCACAGAATTATTGCAGCATAATGCTATTAAAAACCTTGCATGATTGTCAGCCAGGCGTCTGGCAGACACCCCGGCAGCTTGCAAAAACAGAAATTATGACTCCCAAAAACGTCCACAAGAACTTTCAAAAATACTCCAAAGATTCAAAAATGAGGTTTAGAAAACAAAAGGCAGCGCCTCATTGGAAATACTTGTGGTTAAAGCATGTTTTCCTTTGCTTTGACCCAGAAGCATCACCACAAATTGTGCAAAAGAAGATCCAGAAAAAGTCAAGAAATCAGCTCATGGCCAAAGATGGTAATCGCCTCATTTGGTACGAGAACAAGAGATGAGGTTAGAAAACACAAGGCTTCCAAAAGAGCGTTTGTTAAGTTTGCAGTGTCTACAAGCATCCTCTCTCTCCACCTGTCTGAGACAGAGCACCATCATAGTTCAGTGGCGTCCACACAGCCACTCTCCTCTCAGCTCCTCCACCTCCCTCTGCTCCTCGACGCTGCTGTTCTAATCTGTAAACCCAGATTATCCAGCCTGCAGCCCTACTCTGATTGTGACAGACACACACACAACACAGATGGACACCAGGCTGTAGATAATTGACAACATCACCTCCTGTGCTCAAACGTGTGGAAGTTCAATAAGAGTTGGCGTGGTGTGTGTCAGCTGGTTGACTCGGATGACGCAAACTCAAGCGTGAAGAGGGCTGCATATGAGGCAAATATCAACCTACCGCCTCAGGTTTACCCTCACCTGGCCGGTGTCAACAAGTACAGAGATCCAGCTGAAAATACACACAACCTAATTATTTGAAGTGATAAAAATACACGCAAGGACAACATGTCTCAAAGTTGAACTGACAGAGGATCGCAGACTGAGCCACAGATGGACCCAGAGGTTTTACCTGACACCAGATAAAAAGGCAAACAAAGACATACACAGATTTAAAAACATGGTGAGAGTAATCACGAGTGGTTAAAAAAAACCTCATCAGACTAACCTGCCAGGTGAGGGCGCATATGTGTGTGTATGATCCTTAATCAGCTTGGCTGTGAGGCAGGCTAAGCTTATTGATATGTCCAGATTAATAAAATGAGGACTAGTAGAGGACAAGACTGGACAAAATTGAAGAGTGTATTTTACAGTGATCTCCCATTAATCAATGAAGGGTCAACCATAAGATGGATATGCAAACAATAAATCAAATAAATGAGATCAAAAAGAGAAAAATTAAAAGTGCCAAAGAACTACTTGAGAATACTGAAGCAAATGTCTCCCTCTGGTGGTAGCAAAGGGAAACATTCAGTCAGACAACGCAAGAAATTTAAAGCCATCCTCAACTCTGGGAACTGGGGTGGACATTTTCTCACTACTATTTCAAAGACTAAACAATTTATCAAAAAATAATGTGCAGATGAATCAATAATAAAAAATAATCACAGAACTGGTATGTTTAAACTATTACAGCTTTGGGGGAAAAGGGACAGGCTGTGTGCATGTGCATGTGCATGCGTGTGGGTGGGTGGATGTGTGTTTGTGTGCTGTTGTTATCCTGCCAAAGCCTCAGCGGATAGCCAGGGGCTAAAACAGCCATTACCGATGGTTATCATTTCCACACATGGTGAGTCAGCCAACACACAAGCTGATTACAAAACCAAAACCACTGTGCACTCACACACACATATACATACACCCCCCCCACACACAGGACATAATGGACAAACCACTGTATACATGCACTCACACCCACACATATAAAACAGTACGTGGACACACTGGGCAAGCCAAAAGATTCTGACGGTGGCCTAAATTGCACTCAACACTGTTGCTGCCCTAAATCCATGAACACACAGACACAGGGGGTCATGCAGAACAACATCAGGGGGTGTAAAGTCATGCAGACCTGCACGCATAAAAGCATCATAACATCACAGCAGGGGGTGGTTTTACAGTGACACACAGACGAACATTATCGCAATTTCACAAGCAGGAACATGTGCAGCATGTTTGTGGTGGTGACAGTGGTATGAATATATACACACTCGCACACAGAAGAAATGTTATGTGTGTCTTGGTTGGCGGTGAATGTTCAGGTCTTGTCCAGACCCAGCATGCATGGCGGTCAGACTCTCACAGCCCACTGCCCATGAATGAGGATTATTACTAGTAAGGAAATGTGTGTATGTGTGTGTGTGTGCATGTGTGTGTGTGAGAGAGAAAGTGGTGTGTTCATGTGTGCGTGCACCACAATTTTTGAACAATGCAACATCCATGTTGAGTTCAAGATGGGACAGTGGAGACTGTGCATGTATCAATGCATGTGTGTCTACATCCATATAAACTCTATGTGCTTAAGACTCTCACATGCACATGGACTCTGTGTGTGCATGTGCGTGTGTGTGTGTGTGTGTGTGTGAGTGGGGGAAGCCAAAGCGGAAGGATTTGGGGAAGGGACAATGGTATCCATGGATACGCATAGGTCTGAATGGAACGAGAGGAGCACCTGCAGGCTGAGTTTGTCCTCGTCTGGAGAAGTCATCCCCTCATCCACAGGGAGTAAGCCATTGTCTTTTCAGACTTCACCCACAACTAAAGTTTTCCAGCACTGTCCCTGGAAACATCACAGCTTAACACTCAACTTTGTCTCATACTAAAGTCACATAAGTCCCCCCCTTGCTAACATCTTCCGAAACTTCAAAACTTTGCAGAAAGCCATTGTTTTGTAAACTATTTTGAGAGGACAATGGGTTCACTGGAGTCCTGACAGAGTCCATTCACAGGCAACTGGAACTTCACCATCTATTGTTTACCTATCAAGACCGAAATCTCCTCCTCTTCTGGAGGAGTTTGACTTGTTCATAATGGTCAACATCAATCCCACAATACCTTACAAGCTTGCACAATTTACTAATGGAAAAATGGAAAAATCCTTCAATACATTAGAACTAAGTGCTCCAGACAGACCTTTAATTGGCTCACCACCCGGGAACAACTACTTAAACTTTGCAGGGAGGCAAGCTACTAATCAGCTGCTGCTACTTACTTAAATACCTACTAATTAGTTAAACACTGAAGACCTATATCAGCCCAGGTTCCTGAAATGTAACTTGTATTTACACAGATATCTCAATATGAATATAAGTATTTATTTAAGTAAAGTTACAGGTCCAATATGAAGCCTTGTAGGGTAATTTCAAGTTTGAAGCTGTTGAACTAGTTAACAAAAAAAGCAGGTGAGTTTCTGCCAAACCCTTCACCATCATTTAAAAAACACGCATTTTGGTGTCTACATCTCAACACCTCTCACCTGTCCTCACCCCTATTCGCTTCCCCTCCACTGCAACTAAGCTGCCTGCCACATCGAGTGTGAGAACATCCATCAACACCACTACCCACAAGGCCAGAGGGAAGGTCAGCATGGGGTCAAGGGTTCACAGTCTCTCCAGACACGCAGCACAGGTGCGCTAGTTATTGAAGGACAGTCCTGGCTGACAAGGGAGGAACTTTAACAGGGTTGCTAAAAAAAAAAAAAAAAAAAAAAAAGTCTGTCAACAACTTCGTTGGTTGTGCAGGATTCCTGAAAATCTAACCGTATTTCAGATTGTGATTTGTGCTGCTTCCTCTGACATGATGGATTGTTATTTCCCTATGAAGTTGCACAGGACCAATTATTCACTACCAGTAATGCAAATGCTCTGAAACAGGAAACGTAGACTGTACAGATGCATAATTCAGTTTCACAAACTAATGCAGTAGCAAATATGCCAATATGGAAACTATGGATCTGTGGAAAATTAACTATTAACTGGACATAGATGCTAAAATGAAGCAAAACAGGGCAACAGTCTAGTGTTTCTGCTTTGATAATAGCAATGATCAAAAACACTGCACCATTTCTGTCCATATCTGTGTTGCACCATCCAAAGTCCTGTCTGATTTGATGTGTAGGTACCAGATAGATTATGGGAATTCTACGTGGAATGCCATGAAGGAGTTAAGGTTAAATATAGGTTTAGACACATAGCTAAGTGGGTCACTGGCCTGGAGGCCGAATCCAACACAGCTGCCCCGAAGACAAACCACAGTGAACTCCTGCTGTCTTCCAAGACTGAGTGGATCTCTCTCTCTCTCTCTCTCTCTCTCTCTCTCTCTCTCTCTCTCTCTCTCT